>JAWNPN010000090.1:3652500-4150000 GCA_035047485.1 Drosophila peninsularis
ATTACAATCCACAGCCTACTCGAGGAGGATATCCGCCGTAAGATGTCCGAACGCAACGATTATCAAGCCTACTATTATCGCCCATCTGTAGCCAAATATCACAGAATATCCAAGGAAGCAGCCGATGAGCTGGAAGCACTGCGTGGCGACTAAGCCTTTAGCCTATTTAAATCTTATTGATTGCAATAAATTTGTTTTCAAATGTGGTCCTTTAATAGACGTAATTAAGACCTCTCTTTGAGGGAAATAAAAATGTGAAATTTATAAGAATTTTTCCATCGTCAACTCCTATACAATTAACATAACATAAACGTAAACGTACACAAATAAATACTTATTTAAGTAGCCAGCTGCCTCTCGCAACTTAGCCCCACGCCTGATTCTTGCAGTAATACAAGACCAATTTGCCATTGGTGCCATGGCATTCGTACAGGTTTTTGATGATTTGATCCGGCGCAGGTGCAAATGTTTGATTCACATATAAAAACTAGTCAGATAAAAATGGGAATTAAAAACTGGGAAATTCACTTCGTAGATCCCTTGGCATACGTACAATTTGTTCGTTGGCGTCGAGCTTGAGAAATTTGTGTATAAACTTTTGTATCCAGCTGACTGTCTTGTTGGGATCCACGGTCCACGTACGTTTCTTTATAATGGGCACATTGCCAGTTGCATTTAGCAGAACACAAACTGAAAGCGATAAGAAAACAATCATTTAGCATTGAGCATTGTGCGAGGTGCTGAATATTACTCTTTGCTATGTCCTTGTCGGTGGGTGCTGCAATGGATGTGGTTGATGTAGTTGTGGTAGCTTGTGCTTCCTCCGTGTCCGTCATTTTTTGGAATGTTGTAAATCACGCTAATTTATATATTTTAGCTTAGTATAGAAATCAGCTCTGCATTTATCACCCTTTGTTTTAGTTTTTTTTATTGCCAGGGGTGCAAGGGGAACTAGAACGGAATTAGGCTTTTCAGAAATTTTTGCTCATTTTGTTCAATTGAACCAGTTGAGTTTACTCAACGAACACACGTGCTGAGTTTTTATTAATAAACAAAAGATTTACAGTTAAATATGAGTAACAAATTATTTGACGGCTCCGACGACGATGCGGATGATTTACAATTGTCCACTAATCAGGATTATGCCAACACGTATAATGTTTTGCGCAAAAAGGAGTTGTTACAGAAGTGTAAACTACCTAAAGATCTTGCGCAGACCTCTTTCTAATAATGTTGATTTATTTTAGATAAGGATCGTGGTCTAGATATCTCAGAGTCGGAGCTGGACAGCGATAGCGAGTCCTCTGATGAAGATGAAGTGGATGTTAAGTTTGATCAAGAGTTCTTTAAAACTCTCGCTTCATTGAAAAGCAAAGATCCTCGCATTTACGATAAGGAAACACGTTTTTTCAATGAGAAGGAGGAGACTGAAAGAAACGATGATGAAGACGCCCAAAAAAAGAAATCCAGTAAAAGCAAACCGGTTACATTAAAGGATTACGAGCGAAAAGTTATCTTGGAGCACAATGGCAAATTTGAGAGTTCGGACGATGAGCAACAGCAGACGGAGAAAGAATTCGAGCGGGCGCAGTCGCCCACAGCCGTGGAAGAGGAGCGACGCCTCAAGGCAGAGTTCAAGAGTGTAATGAACCGTGAGGATGATGACGAAGAAGATGAAGAGTTTGGTGGCATCTTTAAGAAGCGCACCAAGACTCAAGCGCAAACAGATGCCGAGGAAGCGGACTTTGCCAAATGGCTCGCCGGCAAGCAAGCAGATGCAGAGATCGAGGCAAGTGCTAAGCAACAGTTGGCTCCACTCAAGCAATACTGGAGTAGCAGCAAGTTGACTCAAGGAGAGAGTTTCCTACGTGACTATATACTCAATAAGGGCTATGCGAACACGAATGAATCCGAAATTCCCACCTACGATGAGATCGTGGGAGAGAGTGCTCCATTGTCGGATGACGAGCAGGAACTGGAGAAGCAGGCGGAGTTTGAGCAGAAGTACAATTTTCGCTTCGAGGAGCCAGATGCAGAGTTTATCAAGCGATATCCAAGAACTATTGAGCAGTCGCTTCGCCGCACGGACGACACTCGAAAGGAGAAGCGGAAGGAGATCAAGCAGCGTAAGGAACAGGAGAAGCTGCAAAAGATGAAGGAATTGGATTTGATTAAGGATATGAAGCGCAAGGAGATCGAAGAGAAAATACGCAAGCTTAAGGCGGTTACGGGCAACGATGAGCTGGGCTTTAAGGATGAGGAACTGGAAGAGGATTTCGATCCCGAGGCACACGATCGACGCATGCAGGAACTCTTCAATGATGAGTATTACGAAGTGGATGAGGGAGAGGAAAAGCCTGAGTGTCCTTCAGATATTGAAGAATTGGCGCTTGAGGATTGGGATAACTATGACCCAAGACAACACAATGGGAATGATGACGATGGGCACTGTGAAGATGATGACTTCAATATGGACTGTGAGTATGACCCGGTCTCCTCCAAGCAACAGTTGCAGCAGGAGTTGATCGAGAGCACGAGAAGTCGTAAAGGTCGCAAGGGCCGCCGCAATCGTTTCATGGAGATGATTCAAACGGAGAAGCCAGCATTTAATCCAGATGATGAACAGACATATGGTGACTATATCGATGAGTACTATCAGCTGGACTACGAGGACATAGTGGGCGATCAGCCGTGTCGATTTAAGTACGTGGAGACGACGCCCAATGATTTTGGTTTAACAATCGAGGAGGTTAGCGAAGAACGACAATGTCTTGATAGTTGGTTAATAACCCCTTTCTACTTTCAGATCCTGTTGGCTAAGAACAAGGAACTCAATCAGTGGGCTAGCCTTAAGAAAGCTGTGCAAAATCGTCCAGATTATGTGGAGAAGAAAGAGCAGCGCCTTTACAAGATGAAAGCCAAGAACGAGGACCTCAAGCGAAAGATCTTCAAAAGCTTATACGGCGATGGGTAAGCGTTTAAACTGGGAGTGTAATCCTATGCTAAGATAAAAAATTTTTGCAGCTCCGACGATGAAGATGAAAATGCTGCACAAACTGAAACTCAACTCGTTGTTAAAGCTGACCCCGAAGAGCAGCTTGCTGCTCCAGTTGCTGAGCAAGGACCCACAGAGACCTTATCAAAGTCCAAGAGGAAACGACTAAAGAGAAAAGCTGCAGCTGCAGCTGCAGGGTCACCAACAACCCCAGTCCAAGTGAAGAATGAAGAGCCGAAGAGTACAGAAGTTATCAAGAAGGAAGAAGCAAAAACCTCCGCTGAATCACCTGCTAAAAGAATAAAGATTGAAAAAGATGAACAGGCTAAGACGCCAACTGCAACGAATGCGACGACGCCAGCCAAAAAGAAGTTCGAAAAGCAGGCGCCACAAAGGCCGAAACCAGCTGCCAACAAAGATAACGCAAAAAATCCATTTGCTAAAAAGCAAATGCCTAACAACAATGAAGCCAAGCAAAATGGTGCAACCGCCAATCCTTTCAGCAAGCAACAAGCTCCAAGGATGCAACAAGCTCCAAGGCAGCAACAAGGTCCAAGGAAGCAACAAGCTCTAAGGAAGCATCAAGGTCCAAGACAGCCACAAGCTCCAAGGCAGCAACAAGCTGAAGGAACAGGCACAAATCCTTTCAAGAAATCAGGCAATAAAAGCGATGCATCACGGCCCAAACGTGACTTCAAAGCCAAAGGCAAAGCAAATAATTCCAATCCCAATGGCATCAGCGACGATCGGCTCAAGGCCTACGGCATTAATCCACGCAAGTTTCACAATAGGCAAAAGTATGGAAAGAAGGCATAGTGCGCAAACTGTAGAGAAAGGCTGGGCATACACCATTAATATATATGCCATATATATATTCGGCACTCGCTACTGCGATATGGTCTTATTATGTACATAAAACATATTAAAAAACGTTAAACAGATACAAGTTAAAAAACATTATAGTTTAAAGTGGTTGGGTTACGTGATTTCAACTGGTTCCACTGCATCTTCGGAGTCTTCCGCATTATCATCCTCTGCCTTATTCGGCTGTTTGCTTATATCACGTTGTAGCTGCAGGCGACGCTCCTGGATGCGCACACATTTCGGGCAGATCATGTTCTTCCGGGTGAAGCAGACACGATGGTAAATGGAATTGCATTGATCACACTTGATGCAGCCATCGTCAAAGGGAAATATCACCTCGTTGTTGCTGCATATCTCACAGATATACGCCTTGGCGAGGCACATGTCACAGCCACGTATGTGGGTGTCAAAGACCTTGAAAACGCTTTGCAGGAATTCAGCTAAGAGACCCGATTCAACCTGCACGAGATCGCCAATTGAGTAGAACTCATTGGACTGCGCCAAATGCCGGCGTCTGCCCAACTGTTGGTCCACAAGTTTCTGATCAACAGCTTCCTTGCAAGCAGCTAGATAGTGTCGCATGTGAACAAGATTCTGACGCAATTTCTTAACAGTGCACAGCTTCTCGAGGAATACAAACAACTTAGGATTCTCCTCCTCGAGTCGAATGAGCGGTTTGTCAATGAACAACTGAATCTCCTGTAGACCAGTGCGCGAGACTTTCCGCGGCGTGAAATCCCAGTTGTGCACAATGCGTGCAGGCACAATGAAGCTATCATTCCAGTGGCATGAAGGGCAGTAGTAGAGACCGCGATAGTCGCAGAGGCGTGGCTCGATCCAGGAATTCTCTGCATGAGGTATATGTGATTAGCTGATAGGCTACAGATGAAGACGATTACTTACTAAAGTTAAGCAGAGTGGAGCACTCGGCGCATTTGTAGCGCTGCGCAGCTAAGCCAATCTCTGGGCAAATCTCAGCAATGGGATATTGCCGATCGGAAGCCAGGACGTGAGCACACACACGAAGCACGCTGTCAATGCATTTCTGGTGAACCAGGTAGCTGCAATCGCTGCAGATGTATGCTGCCTGCACCACTCGCCAGATAATCCCAGCGCAATGATCACAATAGTAACGCTTGGCAGCTGCCTGCAGGCGGTTGCGAGTGTTTGGATGATGTGGCACAAAATGGTGTCCCACAACCGACTTAATAGCATTCAACACGACTACATCATTATTGGCCACCGCCTGTGCCTCTTCCAGCTCCTGCAGCGAATAGCGTAAGTCCACCAAATGCCGCACCAGCCAACGGCGCTCTTCACTGCATTCATCGCTCAGCAGTACAAGATCGCGACAATGCGCAATGGCTGCCTGCAAATCCTGGCTGTTGGCATCCGAGGTGAATATCAAACGCCATTGTTCCTTTACCAGCGATGCGGGTATGGGCAACGCCTTGTAATCCGTGTGCTGTGGAGCACTCTCCTCGGAGACGGTGGAGCTTGAATGTGACGAGTGCAAATAGCTGGAAGCTGTTGATGCACTCTCATTTACAAATTGTGCAACTGCAGTGGGTAAACTGGTTATACTCTCACGCCAGGAGCTCATCTTGCAAACAAACAACGCAGAAAATACAATTTATTTACTCATTTGCATTTACGTCTTTGTTTGGCAATAAAACAGTGTTGCCCTATTACATAAAAGTAAAAAAAAATACAGGAGTACTGCTAGGCCAAAAATACTATTTATCGTTGTTTGTCATTCAAATTATTAAGCATTTTGTCAGTAAATTGGATTTTATTTTATCTTATCTTTTTTATTTCACAATGCTATGAAATTTATCATGATCTAATTATTCAGATTTTGGCGCACAATTTAACAGACAGCTGCAGCTAACAGCTACTTAACATAACATTGGCTTAACATAAGAGCGCTCACTCTAGCATTGTCATGTGAATGCCATTATATAAGAAGAAGCAGTCATATTTTTTTTTTAATTGCGAATTTTGGTTGGAAGCGTGCGTGCAATGTGTAAATCGGCATTTATTTAAATATAAAAATTATATTTGCTGCGGCAGTCGCAACGCCATCAATTAGCCCAAACACTGAGGAACTGTGCGCGTGACAACGTGTTGGTGCTATTTTCGTGCGTGGTTTTTAACCCAACCAATTCACCATATTGCCTGCCGCTCGGTTAGCGACGCCGCTGATGCTGCTGGTTGCCTACCTTCAATATTGTGTCAAAGAAGAAGATTACTGCAGCAGAGCAATCAACAATTGCCCTTATCTCGCCGTTTTATTCAGAGTTTAATAGATTGCCGCAATAACGGTCACATCGATGAATGAGTTCAGATTAAATTCGTAATTGGCACATTTAAAAAACATAGAGAATCGGCTGTATTCAAAGTTATATACACTGTATGTAGACAGGTAAGTTTTCAAACCATACTGCAAAACGACCGCATTTTTCTGCAAACATATGTGTGTGAGTGTGCGTGCGTGTATGAGTAAGTACGTGAGTGTCTGTTTTGTGTGGGCCGTGTGAATGCTTTGCTTGTTGATATGCGGCTTATAACCAACTTTTGATTCGCCTCTATGCTTAGATGACGCTGCGATGCTCTCCCTCTCTCTCTCTCTATTCACATCAATAATGTGCATCAGCAGCAACCACTCCACCTATACCCAATCCGCCCTGTTCCCCACTCTCAATTCATCACTTCTATGCATGTATTTATAGAGCACAATCCATGTGCGTTAGATTTTTTTTTGACACTTGTGTATATATATGTATGTGTGTGTGTGTTGTGTTTCAAATATATATACATATGTGTATATATGCTGTTTCTGTATGAATAATTTAATTTTGCTTTTGGTTCGTGTTTTCAAGTTCTATTTTATTTTATTTTATTCCACTTTTTGGGGCAACTGAAATGCGCGATAACAAATTACGCATAAATATATGTATTTAGTTGTATCTTATCATTAGATTAGTTGTCTAATTTGGTAATACTATTTGCTGCGTGGGTGTTTAATAAATATGCAGACTTGCTTACATAGAAATGCATTGGTATGTGTGTGCGTATGTGGAGCATAGTCGCCTGGCTATCGGCAATGACATATTTATCATATCAACATGTGTTTTCCGTTTTCCAACTGCTTAGAAAGTACTTTTTAATGCTCTACATTTAGTGAAATTAGCGAAAAGTGATTAATAATGATGTGGAGTTAATATATAGAGGGAGATTTATGTATATAAATTATATTCCCCATATAAATATTTCCGTTTTCAAGCATATTTTACTGATAACTACAGATTTCACGAATATTTCACATTTATAAAAGCTTCAGTTGCTCAAGCATTGTATAGAACTTTTGTATAAAGAGTAATATACCACTATTTAGACAAATACTATCTTGAACTCTAGATAGTAGATAGTAAAGATAAAAGTTTGGCTAGAATAGCATAGAAAGTTCCAAGAACTTAAGTGTGAACGTCATCCCAAGATCATCTTCACATAGAGTATCTAACAGTTGGTCATTCCAAGAACAGAATACTCCGCTATATTTGTATATATGTGACACAATTACAGAGCGGAGTGAGGTTTATCAATTGGCAATGGTCATGGAACAGAACAATTAGAATCGCTTCCAATATAAACAAATTGGCTAACAATCAAATTGTTAGTGCAGTGAAATGAATTACATTGTTCATGCAATGCATTTTAACTAACCAATTTTACCACCTGATCGACAGGAAACACTGTAGAGCAGTGCAATGACGATAACCGCATGATTCTCGATATAGATCCACAATGAATTATTTATCGTAATGGGTAGCCCTTCAATGAGGTTAGTTTGTAGCCGTAAATCTGTATGGTGTACAGGTAGGCCAGGTGTATGTTTGTCGTGTTAAACTTGGACCCTCGTAATTCACTATTTACTATGAGTTCAGCGTAGTCAATGGACATGGGAAGGTCACTCCACATTCGACAAAGTAGCAGGCCAAGTCGGCGGCAGCGGCTAAAGGCAACGTGAGCGGCACTCTAAGCATGTTTACTAGATATATCTATATGTATATATTGTAAATCCTTAGCTCTGCTATTAAGAACATCTATGTAGCTCGCCCATAAAGTTGATATATGTACCCTGCACGCCTTGTCTACACGTTGTTGGCATGCAGTTTCGCTTCGGCATCTCAATGAAACAGGATGAAGTTGGCTTTACTGATAAGTTGCTTTATTTATTTTTCATTGATAAACCTTACTTTCGATTATCTCTTGTGTTATTTGAGTAGGCTTGCGAGGGGCTCGATTGGGTATACAACTTCAATGAGTCTTATCATGCAAAGTCCAATCTTAAGTATTCTCGCTCTGCCAGTTGCTATTGATTGGATTTCAATATAATTTGAGTTTGTGTTGTGTTAAGAAGGGCATTGGCGCGTCGGTCATTGCCTACTAAAGAACTCGTAATTTGTTTGCTCAGTCACACGAGTCGGTTTATATATGTGCTGCGGTCATATCTACCTAACAATATCATTATTAGCTGGCAGCAGAAATTTCATTTTCAGCTCTTTGCGCCAGCGGCTACGACTGAGTTTAGAATTGGAGAATTGGAGATAACGTGTTACGTGAAACGAGCTGACGCGACAGTCGGTTCGTATGGCGGGTCCGACAACCAGTAATGATTCTGTTTGCTTTATGTTGCGTGTGTGTTTTTTGCTATCGCTGCGGGGCTTTGGGTATGAAATTTCAGTTTTTGAAAACTGCTAAAATGGGAGATTCAACGATAAAATAAAACCCATGACTCAGCTCTGAAGTTTATTGGCCCTGAGATTTAAGTTACTTCGTGGAAATTATTTGGTTTTTTTTTTTTGCCAGCACAGCAAAAGCGATCAACCATGCCGCCTCTGATATTTGAAGAACCAAGAATTTGGATTTGTTGAAATTTGAAGTTGACGTATATTCAAAAAGATACGTGAGGATCTAGCTTAAAGAAATTTTGTTTGTTTTTTATATTATTTTTTGAGATGAGAAACTCGAAATGAAGCTTTAGCTACTACGAAGATAGTAATATGTTAGCTGTCTGAATGATCTCTCAAATGACTAGTTATTCCTTCTTCCCAGTCTGCTTAGTTTGTTGAAAAGTTAACTGATTCCTGATATTCTTGATACTTTATGATTCTTTTTTCCAACAGTTCTTAAGTCATCTAATATATCATCTTCTCATGGAATCAATTTTTAGTTAGGATAGTTAACTACCCAAATTTATGATTCCATAGCGCTCAAAAGTTAAAATGGACTTTCACCAAGCCTAAAAAACGTACTTAAATAAAATATTTAACAGACCTAGTTTACGATCGATATTGTTGAGCAATATTTATATATAATTTTTGTTAACTAAAAGCTAATTTAACACTCCGGTCCAGTGGAGCACGCCTCATTCCCTTGCTGTGATAATAGAGTGCTCCTAAAGATTACCAACTTGACGGAAACTGGGCGCGACAACAATGTAACAGATCAACAGAGAGACCCGACCCACACATATGTATATATAATGGAAAACAATATAAAACACAGCAAGTTGACTATATAAACCCGCTGAAAGCGTCGCGCGTTATTCAGTTAAGTTTTGTTTGAAAGCGCGTCCAGAGCTTGGCCCACAGTAGCTGGTGGGTGTGCGGGTTGCACTGAAGCTAAATTAGACAAATTATATAAAGAGAATATAAAATATAAAAAATAAATATATATAAATAAAATGTAGTCAAAGTCTGTGCTTAAAGCGAATTTTAAACTTATTCTTGTGGAATTAGTCTTAATTTCTTTCAGTGTTTTGCTATGTGTACGTCGGTTACAGTGGTGCAAAAATCTTCAATATATTTATAAAGAATAATGTAGAATATTCCTGTTGAAAAGTTCTGAAGAATTTGATTTGACCAATTTTTACAAAATACAACTGATTACAACAGACAATTTCTCTCAGTGTAAATGATGTTTATTGTTTACAGTGTTGCAAATTTTATATAAGACTAAACACAATAAATTCTATAAAATAAAAAAAATAACCTTATAGATACTAGTAACCTGCAATTTCGCTCAGTGTAACTTTGAAAAATATATAGAAATTCTAAAAAATTTCAAAACATTAAAAAATCTATTACTAAACCTATTATAAATCAGTTCTCAGACTTCTTGAATATATTTGAAATATATTTCCCTTTCTGCTCAGCAATTTCTCTCAGTGTTTAGTTGAGTGTGTGCGTCTGTGATTTCATGAAAAACATGCAAACTGAATTTAAATGAGCTTTGATTACAAATTAACAAAAACAACAACGATTGGCGGTCAGCACTTGACCAATTGACTGAGTAGTCGAATTGATTGGCAACGGCAAATTGACAAATTGACAAACTGCAACAACAACAAAAAGAAGCGAAAAAAAAGAAACATCAGAAACAAACTCAATTTTAATAATATCGAAAAAAAAGAACTCAAAAAAAACCTTTGATGTGAGAAAGTTTGTCGTTTATTGAAGCCTGGTTTCTATCTTAAATAATTCAGCTTTTTCCATGTTTTGTTTAATTGATTTTTATTGCCTTATAATCAAGTTGTTGTAGAGTTCTCTTGCCT
This sequence comes from Drosophila peninsularis, assembly GCA_035047485.1. Classification (NCBI taxonomy): domain Eukaryota; kingdom Metazoa; phylum Arthropoda; class Insecta; order Diptera; family Drosophilidae; genus Drosophila; species Drosophila peninsularis. The sequence goes on from JAWNPN010000090.1 coordinate 3,662,979, forward strand.
GGCAACAAGTGCTGCATGTTCGACTTCAACCTTTCACCTTCAGCGTCGCTAGTGTCGCTTGTGTGTCCTTGTCACTGCCCAAGTGCAATGCCACGCCCTCCATGCCACCCTCATGACCTTCACGCCAGCAACTTCAATGCAGCAACAGCGGCGGCGGCGGCAAACGATGACGTTTTCCTTTTATTAGGTCGATGATATTTGATGGAAATTGCGTAGGTGCAAAATACGCCCACCCACGCAAGCCTTAGCCCCATGTACCCTACCTGCAGCCTAGTCATAAATATATTTTGACTAAAGTTTTATCAATAATTGGGCTGCCCGAGCGCCCGCTCGCCGGCCCGCTCGTTTGCAGGAAATCAAACTAATTGTCTGGTAGCCCACTCAGTGCGCAATTGCAAAATTGTTCAAATGACAACAACAACAATAACCAGAGCTAGTTAGAGCAATAACAAAGCAATTTTCAGTATTGTGTTAACTTATTTATATACCCTTAACCCATTGGAAATGCATGGCCAAATTGAGGGTGTAATGATTTTGATCAAAGTTATGTAACAGGTAGAGGGCAGCAGGGGTAATAGCATAAAGCATATGTATTCTTGATCATGAATGGTCGGCTTTGAACTATTACCTCTGTATAAAGGGGCAAAGTATGTCAAGAAACCCTAAAGTTCTTCAACGAAGAGGACTTTCAGGGTATTTGCTAGTCAGTCATTGCCCGCTGTAATACTTTTATTTACTATTTTGGGTTGTTGGCGTTGCGGTAACATTTTCCATTGCCATGTCTTTCACTTTTGCCACGCGCCAAATGCGGTTTGCATTTTGCCTTGTTGCAGCTATTGATGACGCCGCCGTTTGGCAGCAGGAGGTGTCTACAACTCCCACACTTTATATAATCACGGCTCGAAGCTAATTAACTCGACTTAACGTGCTGTTCGACAATTGCAGGCAATGCATTAAGGTGAAAGCCGCTTAGCCAGCCAGAACAGAAGTCGACTTGAGTGAGTCTTCAGATAGTGCCAAAATGTTAAAGAATAGATAAAGATGGGGACGAACTGTGCGGTAGTTAAGCTGTAAAAACAAATTAGTGAACGACTTAAATGACTTAATGATTGCTGAAAAAACATTAAAGTGATCTTTATGGAGTACTTCAACTACTATGGCTATATTTATGTTATATAAACGACATGTATATAAGCTAGAAATTGTGTCTGCTTTAAAGTTCTTGTTGATCCACCTATGCTTGGAGGTAAACACAAATGGTCAGCTCAACTTGTCTGTTGTAGAGAACAACTGTGGTTAAGCCTTCTTCTGACTGTCAGACTGGCTACAGCTATATAAAGAATATAAATATTAATTGCTCCTACACAGAACATTTATAAGCTGCGTTTAGAAAACACGTCTTGAGAGCATTTTCACACCTACTTGGAAATGATTGATTGGCTGAATGTTGAATTGGCAGCAAGAAATGCAGCCGCAATGCTCCATTTAAGGCTGCAGCTGAGGCTTGAGCTGGCTTGAGTGTGGCATAACAATACGTGGCCATATTTGGAGATTATCGTCAAGTGGCCGCCAAATGAACTTGAACTTCCGCTAGTGTGTTGGGTTTGTTATTGTTATTGTTGGCTTATGCAATGGTTTTTTGTAATTGGCCATCGACACATGCGTAATGAGTGTGGGGGTATTCAGAGTGTCGTCCAACACGCTTCATTGAGCCGGCCAGCAGTTAGCTAATTCCAACCATTTATTTTTACCTGCTTTTTTCAATTGCAGATTCAACAAAGCGCTGGAATTGCTGAATAAATAATGAGCAGAGCGGGTCGCAGCATACGAAAATAAGTCAGACACACGCGCCAGCAGACAGTGCGGGAACGGGAACGGCGTCTGGAGCCGGATCAGTGGCATTAGAAGATTGAACAAAATTAGCAGTAGGCAACGAGTGTCGAAGATGGCACGACACATAATGGCCGTGTGTGTAGTGTGCCTGCTGTGTGCGCAGCGGTTGCATTGCCAGGATCACGATGCTGTCCAGCTGTTGGCCACGCAGCGCACAGAGATAAAGCTGAATGCGCGTTTAGGCTATGGCAATCTAAGTCCATCCAGTGAAATAACCACCGATCAGAGGCAGCTGGCCGATGAGGATGATACCCAAAATTATAGCACAAGCCCGCCCTACAGGAGACATAAGCGACACGCAGGTCACGACCATGAGCACGAGCACGAGCACGGCTCGTCTCAGAAACATGTCCCGCAGATTACGCAATACTACTTGCAGCAATTGATGCAGCAGCAAGAGACGCTCAATGCCAGCAGCTTACGTGGCCTGATCCAACAGCTCGGACTGCAGCAACTAGTCAGCAGCAATGACAGCGTGAGTAGAAGCTGCTTTTCACTAAATTTACAGTTTAATTGACTTCATCTTTTATATACTTAATAGTGTGTGCCAACTGAACGCTTGGTGCATCATGTGCAGCCGCATGATCTCAGCCATATTGGCGATAAAGCTGCGGAGCACCCACTGCTCTTGACCAACTGCACGTTGACGCCCAACGGCACCAGCACCAGCATAGCCTGCACTTCAGTTGACACCACGGCAGCACCACAACCGGACTTCAAGCTAAATGAAAGAGAATTGTTGCATCTGTGTCCAGTGCTGCTGCATGAGCTAGCGACCAGCAGCGGTGGCTGCATTGCACCCGAAGTACTGGCTGATATTGATAAGTTCGAAGCGCAACAGAAAGATGACATATTCTATGGTAGGTTGGATGAAGAGAGGAGGAAGAGAGAATAGAAATCTGGACTTGTCAGTAGTTAAGAGATGAGAGTTGTAGGAAGAGTAATATAGAAAAATGTAAAGATTTTGAAGAAACCTATTAAATGTATAATGTATAGGCCTAAGTGAATTGTTTTTTAGCCTTTGTCATGTGCGGCGCTAAGCAAAAGTTATTTCCTGCAATTCTCTCATTAAATAGTATAATTACATTAATGTGCAATCAGTATAGACTGTATAATTAATCCTTATATTATATATAATAGCTGTGTATAGAGCGTATATAACGTAATCTGCATTGCATTATCTATAATGCTTTCGTAAAATTACATTTTATTTATTTATAACCTGATTAATCTATAAAAGCATTTAAATATTTCTATTTTACAGTTTGGATTTATGCGTTTTCTTCTGTGTTTGCCTGCGGTATTTTGGGTCTGGTGGGCGTGGCCATAATACCATTCATGGGCTCACGCTATTACAAGCATATCATTCAGTATCTTGTATCATTGGCCGTGGGCACCATGACCGGAGATGCGCTGCTTCACTTGCTGCCACACGTAAGTCTAACTAGAATAACTAAAAAGAACAAGTTACTAATAGTTATGTATATTGTCTAGTCGCTGGCTGGCCAGGACGAGCACGGCATGATCATGAAGGGCTTGGGCTGTCTAGGTGGCATTATATTCTTCTATGTCACGGAACATGCACTGACCATGATTTCGGAGTGGCGCAAAAGCGTTGAGAAGAAGGAAACAAAGAAACCGTCACGCGCCAAGGTGATGCGCGATCCGGACTCATCAGTTAACAATTCAGTGGCTGGTGACAAGATGTGCAAACAGAAGTATAGCTCATATCCGTACTGCTATGACGAGATCACAGTGAATAATAAGCAGGACGTGTGGATGCATTTGCCGGACGAGGGCACAGGGCCTGCGGTGGCCACAGCTGCTGCTGCAGCTGCGGGAGCTGGCGGCGATGCGTCCAGCGGCGAGTGCAGCACTAGGCGCTGTGACAAGACTGAGCACGAAGGATCGAGTGAAGCGGCAGCGGCCGCGCAATCGCTGCTCTCTACCTCGCACAACAATTACGCCGAAATGAACCATCATTATCACAATCACAACCACAACAATCATCAGCAGCAGCAGGACAGCAGTAATACGGCAACAACGGAATTGGATGCCAACACTGGGGCAGTAAATGGGGGCAATGATAAGAATGATCACGTGACTGTTATATTGCGAGAACATGAATCCTCCCATCATGGACACAGTCATCGCCATGGACACGTGCATTCGCCACCAGAGACGCTGAGCGCCGTTGCCTGGATGATCATCATGGGCGATGGTCTCCACAACTTTACCGACGGTATGGCTATTGGTGCTGCTTTCGCTGAGAATATTGCCGGTGGCTTCTCCACCTCGTTAGCTGTCTTCTGTCATGAGCTGCCGCATGAACTGGGCGACTTTGCCATCTTGATGAAGGCCGGCATGTCAGTCAAGTCGGCTGTGTACTACAATCTGTTGACCGGTGTACTCAGTTTCATTGGCATGATATTTGGCATTGTGTTTGGACAATCACAGGAAGTGGCTCAATGGATGTTTGCTGTGGCAGCTGGTCTCTTCATCTACATTGCGCTCGTCGATATGGTGAGTGCTGCACTATGATCTCAATTGGCTAAGTCCTATGCTAAGACTTTGTCATTTGCTTTTCATTTACAGATGCCGGAGATCTCGGCTGCTCACAAGTCGCTGGCCCAGTTTATGTTACAAATTCTAGGCATGCTCAGTGGCGTGATCATTATGCTATTCATTGCCATCTACGAGGGACAATTGATGAACGCATTCGGCACTGCACCCGCCAATGCAGTGCATCATCAGCATGTGCACTAAAGCAGCTGCGGAAGATGAGAGATGAAGAGCGAGCGAGCGAGGAAGAGAAGGGAGGGGATCCACTGTCTTCAAAGCCAAGCGAAGAATCTTGTAGCGTATTATGTGTATTTTTCGAGCATAGGTTTTTTTAGTTTTTGTATAATTGTAGTACTCTATGTTATATATATATTATTTACCTCAGTCCACACTCAAGCACACAGTTTGACACACATACATGCATCCAAATGTTACAATGCAAATCATAAGTAATTGACCCCATAAGATTCGCATTTGTTAAAAAGTTTATGAAACACACACAGGACATTTGTTAACTGCCACTGGAAACGTTGTCCGCAAATTGAGTTTCGTTCCTAAAAGTCTCATAGGCCAATTTGCGTTCGTTTTCGAATCAGTTTGTATTGATTTATACGCATACACATACACTCAGCACACATACATACACTCAGCACACATACATACACTCACACACACACACATACACATTTAATGTAAGAAACTTTCAATGTGCATAAGCTATAAAGTGATTATGAATTTAAAAATCGATGAAAAGCAAAGAAAAACTTGCTTGAAAAACAAATATGAAATTGAAACACTGAAAAAACACATCCAAAAATATTCAAATGAGAAACAATAATTGAATTGGAACAATAGGCGAGCACTGATGAATATGATAGAGCCTAAGAAATGCATGTAGAGCTATATACCTACGTTAAGTCTTTGAAAAGCAACCCAATCTTAAATTTACGAAATTGCAATTCAATATTGTAGCGTGTATACTTTGTAAGGCTAACAATTATATACACATAGATTTTTTGTATTCTGTAGACTTTAGGGTGCGCACGTTCAGAAGAAACACATTCGACTAAGCAAACAATTATATATGTATATATATAACAGTGTATATATATATATATACAGTATATATTTATACAAATTTAATTTAGCGGTACTTAACCTTTTGTTTTGTGCTACTTTTTGCAATCCACAAAATTATTTAAACTTAATTTATTGCTATCGTAGTAGGACTTAATAGGGCATGCTCATTACCTCCTTCTTTTTGGCATCGCAATTTACGTTCGTTTATTATTTTTTATGTTGTAATAAACAAGGTTTAAAATATATTTAGACTTATGTTTTGCTAACAGAAGGCGATTTTTGTGTTTTATTTTTTATTTAAACGCGCACACACTCACCGACACCCACACACACACGACTAAATGTAAGTGATTGTGATTATATATTGAATTGAGTAACTAATATTTGTAAAATGATGTGAGAGTCTTGGCTAAAGGACTCTGAGAAACAAACACCCACAACATTTACAACACGGAGCTAAGTACGATATCCTTATTAGCTGAGCAAACAATAAGCCCACACTAAATGCTAATGAGGCAGTAAAACCTATATATATATATATATACTAGTTATAAGCTCAACACTAAATACTATAGATACGAAAACATTTTTCAAAAAATTAAAAAAAAAAACATTCTTTGGTGATATCAAGCAAAAGGCAATTGAAACGAAATAAAACATACGAGTATAATAATTAATTTAAGTCTATATAATGAAAAAGCATTCAATACGAACATTCTTAGATGTATACAATGCACTTTCACTCTTTAAAATTTCCAAATAAATGTTTTCCACATCATACAAAACTTCCTTAAAGTTCCTGCAATTTAAAAATGCGCGCGTAATATTATCAACAATCGCAGCACTGTTGCAACTGTTGCAATCGATAGCTTTCGATAGGCGACTTTCTATTTATTTCGTCTGCCGACAGCTTGACAACTCTTAGTATGTTATTGGTAGAGCAGGCCAACAATAGTGGCGCTGTCAAACTGTGAAAGATGCCAGCGACCGGGTCGAAATTACTGCTGCCAACAATTTGCAAATTTCTGGCCATTTTCTGCATAATTATTACACAGAACAATGTGGCTGGCAACCTAAATCCCGCAGCCGTCGGCGTGCATAGACGGTTTGAGTATAAGTACTCGTTCAAGCCGCCATATCTGGCTCAGAAGGATGGGACCGTACCGTTTTGGGAATACGGGGGAAGTAAGTAACGGAAGGGGGTCGCAGCTCCACGTCAGTTGTTTTGACCACTTGCGCAGCTGGCGATGAGTGCGAGCGAGACAACAAAACGGTAACAGCATCAGACAAAAAAGCTACGCAACGCAACTCGAACGCAACAAAGTGTACACGCAGGCACTTTGTTTAAATCAGAAATTGTGAATAAACTAAAGGCCACCTGTTGCCTCTACATTTCAGATGCCATTGCCAGTGCGGAAAGCGTACGCGTGGCGCCCTCGTTGCGCTCACAGAAGGGCGCCATCTGGACGAAATCACAGACGAACTTCGACTGGTGGGACGTGGATATTGTGTTCCGCGTAACGGGACGTGGACGCATTGGTGCCGATGGCCTGGCCTTCTGGTATACTACAGAGAAGGGTGACTACAATGGCGCAGTGTTCGGCTCCTCGGACCGTTGGAACGGTCTGGCCATCATCTTCGATTCGTTCGACAACGACAACAAGCACAACAATCCCTACATCAGCGCCGTCGTGAACGATGGCACCAAGCAGTACGATCATACCAATGATGGTGCCACGCAGTTGCTCAGCGGATGCTTGAGGGATTTCCGTAACAAGCCTTTCCCCACGCGTGCTCGTATCGAGTACTATAACAATGTGCTGACCGTGCTCATCCACAATGGCATTACGAACAACAACGATGACTACGAGATGTGTCTGCGCGCCGATGGCGTGCAGCTGCCCAAGAATGGTTACTTTGGCATATCGGCAGCAACTGGTGGCCTGGCCGATGACCACGACGTGTTCCACTTTTTGACCACGTCGCTACATGCTGCGGGCCAGGTGCAGGAGGCACCTAAGGTCGACAATCAGGAAAAGTTGACGCAGGAGTACAAGGAGTACCAGGATAAGCTGGAGAAACAAAAGCAAGAATACAAAAAGGAACATCCAGAGGAAGCGGTAAGTAATCTAATCAGCTTGTGCCACTCAAGGCGTGTGGCTATAATGCCCTTGCCATAAATTGTCTGCCTAATCCACGTTGACATTCAATTGTGTGATAGACAGGCGTTATCTGTGGCGTTGATAATGCGTGTTGAGCTAACGAGACTTGTCATTTTACAGCACAAAGACGAGGAGGAATGGGACGAGTTCTACGAGTCGGAGAATCAGCGTGAGTTGCGTCAAATTTGGCAGGGACAAAGCCAAATTGCTGAACATTTGCGCGAACTGTCACGCAAGGTCGACGAGATCATTGGACGTCAGGAGAACACACTCTCTCTGGTCTCACGTGGTCTCGCTGCCAATGCTGGCCAAGCCCTGCCTCCTCCAGCCGCTGGTCAAGCGCCTCTCCCGCAACTTTCTGCTGGCGTCGGGGTCACACGGCAAGATGTGGACTTGCTGATTGCTAATCAGAACATTCTACTTACCACCATACGGGAGATACGTCAGCTTGCTGGCGATATTAATGTGCGCACTGATAATATTCAAATTAATCAGAAGAACGCGCCCACAGCCCAAATACAATCCACAGGCTACGATGTGCAAGCGCTGATCACCGAAATGCGCGATGGCATGAATCAAGTCAAGCAGGGAATCTCCCACGTCGGGCAGAGGTTGGTCATCTGCTATAACTAATCTTATTGTAGAAGTTGCTAATGTTTGCCACGTTTCTCTTACAGATTGGGCATGCCACAGGCGGCGGCACAGGCGGCGTCTTGTCCCAGCGGCAGCTGCGTGGGTGTCACGTTGTTCCTAAGCGTTACAGCTGTGCAATTGCTGCTAGTATTTATCTACAATATATTCAAGTAAGTCGATTTTGTTAATCTAACTGCTTTAACTAAATTTACTCTTTATTATACACTATGTTCACAGAAACCGCAGCGAGGCGCAGGCGAAAAAGTTCTATTAGGCTTTCGGCTCAGCTAACCAAACCAACATCTATAGCGAACACACACACACACACCTGACTAGGCGGCAACTAAATTTAGTTGAAATGAAATACTTAAGACTTCAGCGTAGATTGCTCTACACAATATTATATAATTGTTTGTTTTACGTAGATCTAATTGATTGATTAGCGCGCCAGGGTCCCGAAATTTACATGTGACTTAATTTGATAACAACACGAAAAGAAAAGAAAAGAAAAAGAAAACGAAAACTGAACAAGTAAACTAGAACAATGAAGAAGCCTCATGACAAAAGCCACAAGACAAATTTCATGCACTTCTAGTACAGCATCTAGTAGAGCCAACCATATCCACACCTCGATCGCCCCTCTTCCATATATTGTGTTTGTAACCTATCTGTTATTTTTTATAGCCAAGTCTAAAGTTTCCCAAACTGTGCATATCAAACGTGTGCAGCCGCATTTGAAAACAGAAAATATATAAGAAAAAGAAGATAAAATGTAAAACCTCTATGAAAATAATACATAATGAATTCCATAAATTTAGCCAATAAATACTTTATGTTTCTTTTGTATACATTAAATACTTGAGCTAAATGCGTCTGAGTCTTCAAGTTGAAATTGGCTTCAAGATCTTCCAGACAAATACACGAATTCTCCATTTAATGCTAGTTGGCAAACGAGTTTTTCCAGCTAGCTAGAATATAACACACTTTTTGTTTACCTCTTGCATTAGACGTGTTTTTTATACTGAATATTATATAATAATTATAATTTAAATCGAAATGAGAAACGTGTTTTTTGATATGTTCCATTCCAGTCTCAATGTTTCAATGAAAAATATGAAAAAAGTGAAAATAAATTTATAGAAAACGGTACGTAAATGTATATAACATGATTTTTAATGGAAAAGGAATATACATATATAAATTTATAAAGATTATTAATTTTTAATTAAAAATGGGAATTAAAGGTAAATTAATTTTGATGAATGCACTTAGCGGTAGAAGCTGGTTCGGGTATGGAATATGGAATTTTGTATATATCCTTGGTCAGGATCGGTAGATCCTGGGGAAGATATATCGATTATCGGTATTGGCCTTTGATTTGATTGATATATCTCTAGCTCTACGTTCCGTCCATCCGTTTACTTGTATATTTAAAGAAGCTGAGCTTAGATAGTATAAGAACTACATCAAGTTTGTTTTACATTATCGATAACTACAGTGGAGAATATATAGTAAATTTTAGGATTCTTCATGACTGTACACACATATCGAGTAATCCTCTATGACTACTCTACTATGTGTCAAATCACAGCTTTCTGTTTTCTAAATCTAACTGTTATCAGATTTCGATGCTTGATTAGTAGAAGATGAATTTATGTATGTAAATATATCTATATGTATCTATATATCCAACCTTTCCACGATCTGAACATATAGAGATGTATGCTAACTACGCTTAAGCATAAACTACAAACCGCCCAACAGCCGTTCGCCATTCACATCTGGGTATCTTCTAGTCGTATACTGCCTCTATCTATAAATCTTCCTTTTATGTTAACGTAGGGTATTAAGAGTTGTTATATGGCAAAAAGTTTTGATACTGCGGCAAAAATGGCGCCACTTTGGCGCTTTTGCTGCCCAGCAGTTGGGGAGGCAGAGGCCAGAGCAGCACAAAAAGTTTGCCCATAAAATTTGACTGCCATTGGTCGCATCTCGAGGCTTGAGGTTCTACCCAACCGAGTGAAAAAACCCCAGATCCAAAGATAAATGGACAGAAGCCAACGGCAGTCGGCAGCCGGCAGCTTCCACGTGATAAATATATATATTTTTTGCTATCCCCACGGTTGGGGTTCGAGTCTGGTTGGATGGCAGCTGCGGTTGCCGGGTATATAGAGTTGGCCGCTTATATAAGTCCTGCGCATATTATGTACACGCAGCAGCAGCAGCAGCGGAAACAGCAGCAAGACATTGCGCAGGACCAGTAAAGCGTAAAGCCAGTGGGCAGGGAGCCATACACATGGCTATTATGTTTTATAACAGCCAATCGCAGCTGCCCAAACGGGCGTACAAAATGGCCACGCGCTGTGAGCTGGGTGCTTGCCGAAAAAAATAATAAAATAAGTGATTCTATAAACCCTTAAAGCAGTCAAAATTGAATGCAGTTTTATGTAAAATATATTTTTTATTAAATTTTTTATTAATTTTTGAATTTTATTTACATTTTATAAATTAAATTTTTTAAAAATTTTGTTAATGAAATTTGTGCAAAATTTTCGATTATATAGGAGAATGGAAATCTCTCTGATTTCTTACTTATAAATAATACTTATATACTTACTTATAAAACTTTTAAAACTAATATATGTTTTCTTAATGGCATAAAGATTATTTTCTGTCTCTTTTGTAAAGATTTGTTACCAAAATCTCGAACTTTGTAGAACCTAATTTTTCATCTCTCATCACTCTGCTAAAGCGGAACCCGGAATAGATTTATTGTAATTTTTTTAAGCTCTACATTGGCTTTGCATTCAAATTATAATATACAATCTTAGGCGATTTTCTAGCTCTTGCAAATAAAAAAGAATGTTGTAGTTCGAGCAGAGCTATAGAGTGTTCTTCTAGTTGTGCTAACTGAAGTTATCTAGTCAAATATCATGCAATATCCAACAAAATCTTTGAGTAATCCTCTGCTCACTGGTTAGCTTTCAGATCTGTTCTAAAATCTAAATGGAAATGGTATAATCAATTGGAATTAGTTTATTAGAACAGATATTCCCTACTTATACCAAGTTGACTTGGACTTCAAACGCCCATAACTTGGCTTGGGGAATAGTTTTTTGCTCAAGATTCTTTCTCTAGTTTGATTCAGAATTAAAATAGGAAAAACATATATTTTTAAAATATTTCTTTTGAAAATACATTCCAAATTTTTGATAGTCTTCAGATCTTAGACTTACACAAATTATGTCAACAACTATACTTTAAATCAGCTTAAACCTTTCGTTGCGCTGTACTTAATACCTCCTATGATAGTTGTAGTTCAATATAACTTTAATAATCCATGGAGCGCGCATATTTAGACATCTGTGAAGTTTTCGCAGCTTACCACAATCCATTAGTAAATGAAATTCATAAATTCGCAGCCAGCCAGCGTGGACAGTTTTTGCAACATTTGCCGGGATATAAAATCAAAGTCAGAGTTATGTTATTACAATGTTGCGGGGTGGATGGATGCTGAGTGATTCGCCTCCATAGAGGCTATCCACAGCCTCATCCATGCAGCCTTTGCGTGACAAATGTTGCGCAAACAAATGGATATTGCAATGCAATGGGTTTTGGGTTTTTCCAGTTCCAGCTCAAATCTCTGGCAATGAATCATAAATTTCCATAACTGTCAAACGAAACCGATGTGGAGGACGGTTAGGGATATGTAGCATAAATTCGGGATTAAATATTTGTTGCAATTTGTTAAAGTGAATTGGACCGCGAGAGATTTTTTGTAATTAGCTGAAAGCCTTCGGAATGGTAGGTGTAGTATGAAGAATAGATGATATGGGAGTAAGGAAGGGAATAAGGTATATAGCATAATCTGTATATATGTGCTGATATATGCTAATCTAGGTTGTAGAAGAATGTAGAGAGCTCATAATATTTTCCTGGACATGTCAGCTCTATACTTTTATTCTCTATGGTCCCATTAGATATACAGATCCCAACATAACCTGACTATACCAACTTGACTTCTGCAGCATATCTTTCCTTACTCCACCTTCTCATACGGTTACCCAAATACATTTTTCTAGATCTCCGCTCTAGTAGCTCATTTAAAACTTAATCAATCTATAGAACCCCCTCCCCTGCCCAACTTCATATATGAGACAATCCCGAGCTTGGAAAATGCATCACATGTTTAATGTTTCTCATGCCATTAGATTCGACTGCCGGAAAAGCCAATGACAAAGGGCTAGTCCATTAGATATGTGAAGGGCGCAGTTCTGCTCCACCCCTTGCGGCAGCCTTTTGTGCTGTTTGCGAAAAACCAGAACAAAATTTCTCGAAACTGGATAATATTTTGCGCTTCTTGGTATGACGAATTCACATGTCACACTCGAATCGAATGCGAGGACAACTACAGCTCGTCCTCCTCCTGCTCCTGCTCCTGCACATCCGTTTAGCGGGCAATCAAGCGTGTAGTGCAATTCAATAAGCGGATGCTGGCTTGGGCTAGAGATGCTGCTTCTACCCCCACCCTCTCCCTCTCCCTCTCCCTCTCTCTCTCTCAGTCTGTCTGTCTGCTCCTTTGGAGAACTTTATCAACACCCATGTCGGCATTAGTTTTGTTTACAAACTTTTCCGGTTGCCTTTTTGACAGCCAGCCCTCTGGCTTAGGGTGGCTCGCAATCGCTACACTTTGGGGTGGCTCTTTTTATTTATGAGCACTTAAATCGAAGCGCAAACTAAAATTGCATTTTGCATCTACATAAATATGCAATTGCGGCCATGTGAAACGCTCGCCCGCTGTTAAATGCTGACAAAAATTAAGAATAAACGCGAGTGACTCCCCCAGCCCGATGCCAGCGCCCCAACTCCCAGCTCTAGATGACAGCTAGCGATAATGCTGACATCAATTTGAGACTCAATTGAGCTTGGGCCTCGACTTGTTGTTGTTGTTGTTGCTGTTACAAGTTGTTATTCGTTGATAAATGTTGCGCTATCAGCGACGTTTATCGTCCGAGGGACCTTTTCACTGGGTGCGACAAGTCAGCGAATTGGAAACTGCTTTGCCAACCCCACCCCCTACCCCTAAGGTAATGAGGGTGTACTATCCGCATACACATGTGCGAGGCTGTCTCGACTCATCACATCCACGGGCAGCTACCTCCTACTGCTATAGAGCTCTCAGCTCAGCTCAGCTCATCTCATCGCTGGGGCGTTGCGCGCAGTTACATGTTAAATGCTTGCTTAATTGCTGTTTTGTCTCTTGTCTAAGCGCTGACCGAACTGATAAATGACACTGAGATAACAGAATGAAAATCCACTCTTATTTTCATTTCATTATAAAGATGCTCTAAGCTGACAGGGCAGTTTAAGGGAGTCCATAGAAAAAGTATCTATAAGTCGTAGTCTTAACTGAAACTGATTTAAGCCTGGTTTACTTAAGATACTATGAACTGTGCTGCTGTCTAGAAGTGACTTTTTCCATCTCAACTTTCCTATTTGATTCAGAAACTGAATTTTTCTTTCCTGGTAGTTCCCTAAGATACTATGAGCTATCCATGTTGCTCATCTTGAGAATTTCTAAAACGAAGTTTTACTACTCCTTTCAAGTTTTCCATTTATAAATTTCGCTTCCACTTATATATAGTACAACTTTCCTATATTGCCTTTTACTAACTCAAAAAATCAGTTTATTATAGAAATTCTTCTGCTTCAAACCCCCTAAAAACTCACCCGAAAATCTCTCTGGCTGTGCGACAAATTTGTTGAGCACTTGAAACGCATTCGCATTTGCATATAAAACATTATATTGAAGACAATAAACATTTATGAAAACCCATTAAATATAGAAATTACGACGTGGCAGTCGGGCATAACTGATTGCCCAATGCGCGTTCATGTTTTGGAATAATTTCACACCTGAACCGTAGTATCTATAGGTCTGTGGCATGGGTCAACAGCCATAGAACATAAAGACTATAAATCTTGGAGATTCTGAGGAGTTTAATGCGCCTTTCAGAGGTATATATATATACTCTCTTTTAGTCAAGCTGTAGACAAGGTCAACTGAGCTGCTCGCCTGTCTAATTTTAAAATTCCATTTCCATTTACCACGCCCCTTAGGGGTTATCTATATATATAGATCTATAGAAGAGTATATAAACCCCAGCTCAGCTCTCTCTCTTCTCTGGCTACTGAGCATGCCTTTCTTCACCTTCTGAGCGGGCATAACAAGGCAATGACTACAAATTGCTGCCAGCCGTTGGCCTCTCATCGCTTTACCCCTTAAATGCGTTTAGAAAGTGAAATTCTGATGTTGGTTTTGTGTGTCGCAAGGGTTCGTCGAGCTCAGGCCACAAATTATTTTTATAGCTGCCCAGCCAGACACATCCAGAGCGTTCAGTTATGCGCATTATGATCGTCAGCATCATCATCATCGTGCTGCTGATGATGATGTACATAATAAACCCTTGAAGCGAGCTGGAGGAACGTGCGCGTCGTAAAAGCTGGAGCAACTTATGCAAACTCACTGTCTGAGCGAAGAGCAAAAATTTTAATTGATGACAAATTCATTAAAACTGTCGTTGGAGGGCAATAAAAAATTAAGTAAACAAGCGAGCAGCGTGGGCGCTATCCTGCCGCAGCCACAGGACACGATGAGGCTGCGGGATTTCCGTCGTGCAGCCAAGCGTGAAGGATGCAAAAAGTTAATCGCACAGGCGGCCACACTTTGTAGCAGGATTTTGGACAGATGCGTTAATGTCTCTTCCCATATATATATATATATATTTCTAAATATATCTATATACAGGGCATTCTTTTTATTGCCGCGCCTGTGCGCACTTGCCTAGACGCGAGCGCAATAAGTAAATTGCGTAAATTTATAGCTGCGTAAATTGTTTAATGACTCAACAGTCTATTTAGCCCGGGCAGTGCTTGTTGAGGTCGAAGTCGGAGTCTGGGTCTGGGTCTGACTCCGTATTCAAACAGATTTTTATGACTGCCCGCGTTGAGTGAGCCTGGCAAATAGAGAATCTATTTGGGACTAGGGTCAATCGAGTGGGCGAGAAATCAGAGAGCAGCTGCATTTTCGACTATTAGAACTTGGACTGCTCTAAGAGAACTACAAGCAAACTAGACTAGTTCTATAGTAACTGTTTAAAGTTATGCGATGATTAGCATTGAGGTTGACTGAGGGACTAATGGAAGTTAATCACTCTATTGAATAAGTAGTTGAAAAGATTAAATTTAAAAAAGAAAAAAGGGAAAATAGTTTTAGCAAATACTTATTAACTTGGTCTAAAAATACTGTGAGTAAACTTTTGTAAGCAAACTTACACTGGAGTTGCGATTAGGCATTGTTCCAGCTAGGTACTAAAATCTATGGGCAATCAAAAAGTCTGCTGACAAAAAGTTAAACCTGATAAGAACTTATGGATCTATGGATAAAGTTTATACTGATGACAACTTATGGATATACATATGTCAATCTCTTATTTGGATCTATATCTATCATATATATATCTCTTTCCAACTATTCAAAACTCAATTTTCTTAGTATCTACTACTTCTTAATATTATCTACTACTAACCTTCCAAGTTCTAAAAACTTTTCAAAATCTTCAACTATCTCATGTTCAGCCGGACACCAAACACTCCAGGAAAATCACAAAATTAACATGTTTAATGTGTCTCTCAAGTGCCATTCGAAGTCTCGTCCTCAGCTGGTCATGCAATTAGAGAGCAATAAATCTAGTCTGGAGAGAAAAACCCTTAAATTTTGGTTGATAAAATGCCGAAATTATCGCAGCTCTTGCGCGCAGCGTAGATGATATATGAGCTGCAGTCGGAGCACTTTTAACCCATTAGCCAACCGGAAGATCGTTCAATTAGCGCGGCTGTTGGTCAACAAATCCATGGTCCACGTCCCCAAGTCCCAAGTGGGTCACTCCAAGTCCGAGTCCGTTGTAGAGGAAAAGGCTTACGGGTTTTGTTGTGCCAACAAAGTGACATAAATCTTTTCTCTGGTGCAAACTCAACCGGAACGAAAGGCAATGACGCAGCAGGCGCTCAATGGAGATGCATATATGCTATATATCTGGCCGAGAGTCAGATTTATAGATTTCCCATAGTGCTAGGGCGCGTGCGAACATTGTCTCTCTATCTGTGTGGGATCGAAATGGGCATCGATGCCGGATGCACAGAAACGACAGGCGTTCGATTGAAATTAATTGAATTTGCCGCCCAACAACAACTTGACTTTCACTTGGAATTGGAATTGGATGATGAAGCGTGCGTCGGAGTAGGTTGCTTCCTGTTTATGCTCGAGATATTTTTGTAGCATAAATTACGCATATGATATGGGTGGCTGTCGTCCTCGTCGTCGTCGTCGAAAAACAGGAACATTAAATTTATTTTTATTTCGCTGGCTTACAACCCCAAATGAGCAGAAGGACACACAACAGCGCTAAGCGCTTAGTCAAGTTTTTGGCTTAACCTCACCCCGTACTCCCATTTCTGCCCGCTGCGAATGTCGCACGATATGCGGTCCGCTGAGTTTTTCGCCAAAGTCATGAATTTTCCTTATTTTTATGATTTCTATTACATGGTGTTTCTGCGCTAGCCAAGATTTTAGTTTTGTTGTGTTTTTGGCAACACACACAGTCGAGATTTCTATCTTGGGGTTGGAAAACAAAAAAAATGGAAATAAAATAAAGCACAAACTCACGCCGGAAGCGCTGATCGCAGGAAAGGCAGACAAATTTATCAAACAGCCATGTGGGGGTGTGCGCAAGCATCTGTGCTATCATCAATCATGTTGTTGTTGTACAAAACTAAAATGTCTTTAAGTTGTTTAACAATTTTTAGTCAGTTCTGCTCGGGGAAAATTTAAATGTTGGCGCCTAGTAGGCACCTGCGCGCGCATTCATGCGCAACTATCGTTACATTGCACTGCCACTTATCGCCCACGACCTAATACTTATATCGATAGTTGGGCACAGCGTTGCTCTAGAAGTATCGAAAAGCGCGACCCACTCTATCGTCCCGTTTTATTGTGTTGTTTTATTTATACATTTTAACTATCTTCGCACCTGATTTTCCACACAATTCTGTAAGTTTCTAATAATTAAACAAGCCAACATTCATGTGCAATTCATGAAAAAGAAGTTCTTGTGTTGTGTGCAGGCAAACAAAGCCAATGCAAATTCAGCTGCAAACTTGTTGTTGTTGTTACTGTGACTGCTCATGGTGCTCCCTACTTTGGGGTGGTCAGCGGCAGCGCCCCAGTTGGTTGCCCTTTACATATTTTTTATGATGGTCACGCGAATTCTGACCCGTTTTTGTAGCGCCGCTAGCAAATTTAATGCGATTAAGCGACCAGCTGGAGTTAATAGCGGCTGCCGCTACTGTCATCACCCGCATGCTGTCTGGTTGTGTGTGTGAGTGTGTTGTGACTGTGTGTGTGTGTTCGTTTATGCTAATTAAGTGCAACTTTATTTGCCATCAAACAGTGCGAGCCTGTTTGCAGCACACTTCATTTGTCCTCACACACACACACGCAGTTGGGACAACAACAACAATTATATATATAATCTACATGTAATTAAATTAACGCTAGAGCCCAAACCATGTCCCCAAACAGTACTAGAACGCAAGGAGTGGGAAGTGCTGGAAATGTCGAATATTTTTAAATTAATACTTTTGTTTATGATAATTAAAATGTACTAAATAAGGCCAAATTGCTGCTTATTAGCCTAATTGTATTTCTAGTATAGTTGTCCTTGCAGCGTACTTAATATTCGTTGTGTCTTGCAATTTCTTCTTATTAGTGCCTGACAGCTTTATCGTCCGAATGTGTTGTGATTGAGAAGCCAACAATACACATACATACACACATACATACAGACACACAGTCATACTTACGATTAAGGCGTGCTGTTAACGATAAGATAAGTCAACGTCTTCTATAGTACACATACTTCAGCTGTGGCAGAGTAAGAGAAAAAAGAAATTTAAAGAATGCAGCAACAGATTCCGAATAGTGTTTAGAGTCTCAGCTGGCAGCCAGTCAATCAGACAATTGGCGAATTGGCTTAATTAAATGCAATTGCAACCCTTAAGAGCCGGAGTCAGAATCGGAGGCGCGTGTGGATCTCCCGCTGACTTAAAGATGTGAAATCTCTTTCAATTCGAAGAGGGAGACAGAGAGAGCTGGCAACAATTGCCTAATGACTGTGTCAATAATTGAGCATAATTGAAAAACAAGGGGACCGAACGACACATCATCATCATCATCCACCGAAACTCGGCTCATTTGTTTACACACTTTTTTGTCTGCGTATATATATACATAGCTATTTATACAAATTGCAGCTTGCAATTGACTTCAATTTATGGCCCTTTGCAACGTGTGACAAATTAGTTGTTGTTGTTGCTGTTTACGCACCTCTATTAAGCGTTCCAGCTAATTGGAAAGTGACTAAGACTTTTGAGCGTCTTGACTATTCATTCAACTTCCACTTCCACTTTACCGCTTCCTCTTTGCGTCTTGCAATAAATTTGTAAGGCAACAACAACAGCAGCAGAAATTTGCCATCACTAACTGAAATTAGTCATCATGGCATTAACAGTTGTTGTTGTCATTGTTTTTGCGTTTGTTATGCACCCACTGGCAAGGGTCCATCAGCTCGTCTCTTTTAGCCGCTCACTCTCCCACTCACGCTCGCTCACTCGCTCTCCAGTTTTTGTTTTGTTTACATTCGCTTGACGATCGAGCGCCAAAGAGCGTCGTGAGCGCAGCAGGTGCCGTCTTTGGCGCTCATTTTGTTCATTTGCGTTCACTCTCGCTCTCTTGAGCCGCTTGCGTTCAGCGCGCATTTGTAGGCGCGCCTCAGTTCTGTTTTAGTCGTCGTCGGTGCCGATTCGTGCCGTCGCCGATATCGATAAATTTTATGCGAAGTATATAAAAAAAAAAGAAAAATATACATACATATATAATACATATATTTGTGTGCGTGTGTGCATATGTGCGATATTCAAGTTCAAATATCAAAAGGCAATAAATAAAAATTTAAAACGCCAGAAAATTCAGCAAAAAGGTATATAAATACATATACTATATATACATACATACATACATATGTACATACACATGCAGCAGTTATCGCTGAATTTTTGGCTGCTGTAAATGTGTGTGTGTGTAGTCGAATGTGTGCTGCGTGTATTAGTGCGTGACATATGGCGTTATTTCCATGGATAACATACTAAAAGGCAACAAATAAGCAAATTAATTGTGTAATCTTGAAACGCGCCCACGCGCCTACATTGTGCTCGGCGCCTGCGCAGCGCGTGCCAATCAAAGAAAATCTAATCAGACTGCAGCCAATAAGTATCCTTGACTCTTATACAGCAGCCGAGCAGCGTATAAGACTGTTTTCCTTCTTTCTTTTTGGCTTGATGTGTGATGCTGCTCATAAAGTTAAAAACAAGCACAGGCGTATTACCTCATCGCGCTGCCGCTGACGTAGCCGCTGCCCCTGACTTTATTTTATTTGTGTTTTTTTTTTTTCGTTCAATTCTATATTTCGTTTCATACATACATATGATTTGTATAAGTGTTGCTCTGTATGTGTGTGTGTGTTTGTATGCTGCGCTGCCAGCTAGTTTGCCTAGGCAGCTGCTACTGCGCGTCCTCCTCCATTTATTTATTTTTTTCTTTTTCGTATTTTAAATATGTTTGTATGTGTGTGTGTATCTTTGAGATACGTGCGCGCCATTTGCTGCTTTTGTTTTTATTTGCATTTCAATCTCAGTCTTTTTTATTTTTTGTCATAAGTCATTAGCCAGCCACAGTCGCCGTCGCCGTCACCGTCGCAGTCAGCGTCGCAGTTGATGCCCTCTTTTTCGTTGATCGTTTGGCAAATTTCGCTGCTGCGGCTTTTGTGGGCGTATCTCGCAGACTCTCCATTATCTCTTTACAAATATATCAATGCTCGTTTCATTTCGTTTGTCTTTCGCGCTCCACACATCGCTTTTGACCTTATTTATAAGCCGCAGTTATGGTCTGGCTGGCCACATAAACAAATCACATACAGTGGCTCACAGCTTATTTCGTGCAGGGGTGCAAAAAAACTTCAACAGCGTGTACCTCTTAAACTATTGAAGATATCAAAAAAATTTAAATGTAGTTTTATTTAGTGGTCATTTATAATATATTTAGGCACTTCATTGTTTTTCTTACTTATAAAATAACTATTATAACTAACAAAAAGGAACATCAGTGTCTTTTTCTATGTCACAGCTTATTTCGTGCACTGCACTTTCAATGACTTTATTGCCAAAATTTCCGTGATTTTGTCACGGTTTTAAGTTCTATCCATTAACTACATGTTTATTCAAAGTTTTTTCGATATAATGGATCTGGTGACACTTGGGTACATTGTTTTATTGGGAATCACAAAAATGAGTCCACGTACACCTGTTGAGATGCGGGAATTAGTCCTATCTCATTTCAAAAATGGCAAATCCCAGCGAAATATTGCCGAAATTGTTCAGTTGAATCCCAGTACAGTGAAATATATCATCCAGCGCTTTGTTCGAGAAAATCGGGTGGCAGATAAAGGACGAAAAGCACCGAACAAAATTTTCACTGACGCCGAGGAGAGACTTATTATGAGAAAAATAAAAGCCAATCCAAAATTGTCGGCACCAAAATTGGCATCGGATGTTGAGAAAGAACTGGGAAAACAATGTTCGGCAGAGAAAGTTCGTCGTGTGTTACGGGATCAGGAATTAATGGCCAGGTTGCTCGAAAAAAGCCATTCATAAATGGGAAAAAGCAGAAGTGTCGACTTAAATTTGCCAAGGATCATGTTTCCCGCCCAATTTCTTTCTGGAACGAGATAATATATGCTGATGAATCCAAACTCAATATCTTTGGGTCGGATGGGATGCAATATGTTGGGCGCCAACCACATATCGAGCTTCATAATAAGAACTTAAAGCCCACTATGAAGCATGGCGGTGGCAGTGTCATGGTTTGGTCATGCATGGCGGCTTCTGGAGTTGGAAACCTGGTTTTCATCGAAGGAACAATGGACAGACATATGTATCTATCAGTTTTCAAGGAGAATTTGCTTCAAAGTGCTGAGAAATTGGGTCTAGAGGGTCGATTCCGTTTTTATCAAGACAATGACCCAAAACACAAATCCGGCATTGTCCAGTCCTGGTTGATCTGGAACTGCCCACATGTGGCCAATTCTCCTGCCCAGTCTCCTGACCTTAACATAATAGAAAACTTGTGGGCAATATTAGACATGGCCATCCGGAAAAGGTCAATTTCCAATAAGAATGACCTAAAAAATGCACTACTAGAAGAATGGGGAAAAATTTCTAGTGAAGTCACCAAAAAATTGGTTTCCTCGATGGAAACACGCTTGAAAGAGGTGATTAAACAAAAGGGAGGTCACACCAAATACTAGTTTAATTTGTTTAGAATTATTTTTAGAGTTAAGTGCAGTGCACGAAATAAGCTGTGACATAGAAAAAGACACTGATGTTCCTTTTTGTTAGTTATAATAGTTATTTTATAAGTAAGAAAAACAATGAAGTGCCTAAATATATTATAAATGACCACTAAATAAATTAAATTAAATTTTTTTGATATCTTCAATAGTTTAAGAGGTACACGCTGTTGAAGTTTTTTTGCACCCCTGCACGAAATAAGCTGTGAGCCACTGTATAAAGAAATCAAAGCTCATTTTCACTCCATGTCAACGCTCTCACATTGTCGCGCTCTCCATTTTGTTGTTGTCGCTGTGTGGGCTTCCAATTGGATTTGTCCGACTTATGCATCCGCTGCGTGTACACACACACACACACACACATACGTATACACTACAAAATTTCATTGAGTAAAAAAATGCAAATGAAAAAAAAATACTTAACTCGATTCGAATTTGTATCTGGACCAGTTTTGCTGGCATTTGTGGGCGTCCCAGCTCACAGTTTTTGTTTTCAATATTTTTGTGGTTTAAATAGATTTTCGCATGCTTCATTAATTGAGTCTGCATTCGTTTTGCATTTACTAAATATTTATTACACTTGTTTTCCTGTCTCCGTCTGCCGTGTCCAAAAACCAAAATTGATTTGTTGTCGCACAACTTTCGAATTGCGTTTACGCGTTTTCTCTATATAACCTATATGCTATATATAGCTGTATATATAGCTCAAGACGTACTTTATTTTACGATCTGTTGCTGTGTAATTGAGTTTTTGCACGTGTTAAATCGGTTTAATCACAGGCAAATTACGTGAGTTTAATCTTAAGTTGCAGCTAGATAAAGCTTAATTCTTGTATCGAGTTGAATAGGGTATATAAACAGTTAAAAAATACCATAAGGTAATATTCTAAAACTAGCTAAGCTTTGAAATTTCCATCTATTACCTATAAAAACCCTATAAAACCTTGTCAAAAGAATTTCAAAAAAAAAAAATCTAACAAAATATTTTTAAAATTTCCAAGTGTCTTAGAACTGTTCTATCTATAAATTAACAAAAGCCAAAACTATGTTGTTCCATTTAAAAAAGTATTTGGCCTCTTCAAAGACTGCTCAAACCAAAGACAAAGTGCAGGAAAAAACACCGAAAAGCAAATGTTTTTTGCCTCATGTTTCAAGCTCAATTAAAACAAATTAAGCAAGAAAATTGAAAATTTTGTATCGTATCAAAATTCACTGCTCCAAATGGGCAGCAACAACAACGGCAACAACTGCAACAACAATGTAGACAGCAATAACAATTAAAAATTTATAAAAATAACAACTGTGTGTGCTCTATTTTTTTAACGCCTCAGCATTTTTATTTGTGCAGTGCACACAGAAACAACGAAATACATGCATTCACACATATCTCAGAACACACACTCAGTGTGTGTGCGTGTGTGTGTGTGTGTGTCGATACAGATACAGATACAGATACTTCTGTTTCGTTTATGCCGCCTTTCAAACTGCTGCCGCACACATGTTTCAAAAACAACAACCCAAACACAAATCTACAGCAAAGCTAAAGACGAGAAACAAACCAAAACAAGGTGTCCAAAATGAGAGTGTGAGGCCAATAGATACCCTGTAAAATGCTAAAAATAGCTAAAACTATTTAAATGTGAAAAATCAATAGTATGCGACTAATAGTTATCCTGTAAAATGTTAAAAAATTACTAGAAATAGCTAAAAAAAATTCTGAATGATTATTGTTTCTCAAAATAAGTTAAATATGGACAATTAAAGCCTCACACGCTTAGTAGATACCCTGGGAAATGGTAATTTCTCTTCCCAAATATACTCTAGCTGTTGTTTTCATATATTATTTGCTATATATTCATATATCTATATCATTATGAAAACCTGAGCTGTTACCTAAAGCATGCCCCTTTCACCTACCTCCCAGTTACAGGGTATTTTGAACAAACGCAAAATAAACCAAAAATACAAGTTTACGTTTTGAGCAAGAACTAGAAATTCAGTTTTTCTATTGAGTTCGATAGGCTTTGGCCATATAGATATATTTGTATATATGTATGTATATATAGCCATGTATATATGGTTTATTGTTTTGGAATGTTTCTTAATTACGCGGAACTCAAGTGGCAAGTGGCAAATGGTGGAGCTGGAGGTGAAGCTGTGCCAAGACACCCAGAGAGAGAGAGAGAGAGAGAGGGAGAGAGATAGCGAAACTGAAGCCAAAGCGCAATCGAATTTGAGTGTGGGGGGCTAACTCATTGGAATTTCGAGTATTTCCTTTTAGCTGCTGACCACGCCTCGTTGGCTGACAGCCCACTTTTTTCAGCTTTGCCTGTTTTGCGTCAGCCGAGCGCTTAGTCATCGAAGGAAGTCTCTTTGTTGACGCTGAGCAACCTGATAAGGATTATTATAATAATTTTATGCATTAATTGCAACTGTATGTGTGTGTGTGTGTGCATGCTTATGCATATATAGATATATTTATATTTATATCTTGTCTATATATGGACAAGAGCCAGACTCGAACTTGAGTCTCAAGTTTGTCGCCTTGCTGAAGTGATGAAAAGATTTAATTATGCGAAATGAAATTCGCAATGAGCTTTATCTGCTCACTCACTACTATATATATAGATACCTTTATAAATTCTTATAACTGTTTACATTTGAGTTTATCGCTTTTAATCTGAGACGCTTGAGGGTTGGGCTACTATCATACAAACCTTTTGCTAAGTTACGTCACTCGTTCGTAGTTTCACAGCTAGAGCTTATAGTCTGAGTAAATACTATATGTATATTTATATATATATACAATCCGCCGGTCATTCAATACTCTATTTGTAACTAGATATAGCTTTGCATGCTACAAATACTTTTATTTTCGATTTCTTGTTATTATTGCTGCATTGGAAACATCTGTCAAATGTTTTTTATTGCACAACTGTTTGCAAGTCTAGAGAACTTATCTATGATGCCCTTTGGTAGAGCATATAAGTTCTGTTTAAGCTGTTTTAGAATTGTAGTGGCATGAAAAGTGCAGACAACAAAGGGAATATGGCTTAAATAACTTTATAATCAAAGATATTGAATAGTAATAATTATATCTGAAAGATTTGTCATTGAAGATATTGAATAGCAATTGGAGAATAGATCTCTCGATCGAGTACAAGGAAGAATACTAAGTTAGAGACTTGTACAAGACAGTCTTGATCTAGAAGGCTAGTAGATTTATATAATCTGTTCTATATGTTCCAGGATATCTGACTGAACTTCATTTGAAAATAATAGTAGCTTTAGTACGTCTCATATCTTCCTCTCTCTCTCTCTCTCTCTCTCTCTCTCTCTCTCTCTCTCTCTCTCTCTCTCTCTCTCTCTCTGCTTCATCGCATTTAACCCAACTGAGCATTCATTTACTTAAAAGAGTTTTCCCCCTTCAGCATTCTGTTCAGTCTAGTTCCGTCTTCCGGCCCAACCCCAAAGTTTAAAAGGCTAAAAAAAATAAATAAATAAAAGGCAAAAATTTGCGTGCTCCACTCATAAACTGTCAATGCTCAAGTACCGCGCTGCCTGCACCACTGCACCATCGCACCACCCAATTAAGTCTTCATTCCCCTAAGTGATTTGATATGCTGCAAAAAATACTGAAAAAATAAAGTTAAATAAAATAGAAACCCCTTTTGTCGTCTTGTTGGGCGTGTGGCGTGTCCATTGGCAGTTATCGCGGGTTTTCTCGCCTGGCCTTGATGGGCGTGGCTGGGGACAGGGCGCAGGCTTTAATCAATGAAAGCCTTTGTGCCGTTCGACAGTTTCGTTCCCCCTCCTGTCCCCTCTCTGTATCTCATTTTACGTCTTATTCTCAGTTAGTTTATGGATGCAATGTGGCATTCA
The DNA here is from genome assembly GCA_035047485.1 of Drosophila peninsularis. Taxonomy (NCBI): domain Eukaryota; kingdom Metazoa; phylum Arthropoda; class Insecta; order Diptera; family Drosophilidae; genus Drosophila; species Drosophila peninsularis. The sequence continues at coordinate 3,688,711 of JAWNPN010000090.1, forward strand.
AGTACGCAAATCGCATGCCAAAGTCAACGTAGCAACGGGAGCCGCCCAAGTGCTATATATATAGCATATACACGGATGTGTGTGTAGTCGTATTTGTGTGTATGCGTGCACTGAGCGAAAATAACTAGCTATTCATAGTCGAATCATGTAGTAAAGGCTGTTAAAATGAAGCTAAGATTCAAATCTTTCAGAGTGCGCAGAAGGCGGCTTATAAGTGAAGATTTGTATGTAAAAACGAGTGCGAGGGTAGTCTATAAAATTGCTAGATACAAAAAAGTAAAACATAAAATATATAAAAAAATAATAATAAAAATTTAAATATAAAGAATAAAATAAAAAATATAATATATATCAAAAAAATATATAATATAAAATATAAAAAATATATAATATAATAAAATTTAAAAAATATAGATAGATCTTTTCTCTCAGTGCATGCTTGCTTGTGTGTGCACACATACATATTTATGTTTGTCTCTTTTGGCACTCACTTGTGCGAAAATCACATTGGAGCCCGACTGGCGGGAGCCTAATTTTGTGCGACCCCTGCAAAAGGAGAAGGCGTAGCAGCACTAGGAGAAGAATCAGAAGAAGCAGCAGCAGAGCAGTTGTAGCATTTGCTTTACATTAAAGTAGCTGGGCATGCGAAGTTTCCTCTGCGCTTTTTTTTTGGCTGCCAATCATAAAATGTTTTCTTGGCCTCGAGTGTTGCCAGGAAGCTGCGTGGACTCCGCTGACAGCCAGAAACGAAAGGATATGCCCAACGTGGCTCGATTGATAATCTTTGCACAGCATAAGTGAAACTTAATTAGAGCTAAGCTGTAAGCAAAGAGCCACAAGGCCTTTTAATTAGCTCACTGATGTTTATCTGTTGACATAATTTGTTGTCATTATGAATGGATGGGTGTGTGTGGGGTGTGAGTGTGTGTGGCTTCTTCCCCTTTTCCACCTTGATGCAGTCTAATTGAAAATTACAGGGCCACTCAGCCGCTCAGGCAACAGCCACAACAACCACAATCCGGCCACCCACTCCATGCCACGCCCACTGTGGGCAAGGCAATCCTCCCCGCTCGAAACGTCATTCGATTTGATTTGTTTGTTTGCTTTTGTTTGTGTTTATTTATTGTGTATTTTGTTACTTTTAATGCATCTTTTATCTGGATTTGGCCATCAATAAGCCAGAGAGTGAATGCCCATTGTTGTTGTTGTTGTTGATAGTGATACAAAATTTGTGCGGCATTGTGTGGTGCCGAGAGTTGCCCGAGTGACGACGTCTGCGTCTCAAAGTCTTGTTTACTCAAATTACAGCTGGGGTTATCTGCAGTTACATCCAGAGTGCCATTTCCCAAGTCTCAGTCGAGTCAAAGTTCGCTCTTGTCTAGTTGACCCAATATACTGCTCTCTCACTCTCTGCCTCTCTCTCTCTCTCTCTCTGTCCCCCTCTTTTTAGCGTTTATTTGCTTTGGGCAGCTGCTTTGTTTATCTCGCTCTACTTTGCTTTTACAATTTGCATTTCGAAACTCAGGCGAAATCTTATCGCAGCCAAATATTTACAAAATATTATTAATTGTTAACTAGCGATATAGAAAGTTGAATGACTTCTTAAAGAGGTTATATATAAGAAGAGAGGCAGAAGAAGCAGCTAATGATATATCGTCAAGATTACGTGTTGGAACAACGTGTCTGTCGTTAGATCATATGAGTTGTGATTGTATAAAGCATTTGAAAAGATTTGATTTTAATTACAGAGGAATTCTTAAGTTGAGTTCTGTTTGGTTCTTGGATCATAACTTCAGTTTTAATAATGGTTTCTATTTAGTTTGTAAAAATAATCAAAAAATCTGAATTAATTCCTTTATGTACATATTTCTCTGCAAATAGTTCTCGAATACTATTATAGTACTACAAAAAGCCTTTGAGCTAATATTTCTATAAATAGTTTACTATAATGAATCTACATATACAGAGTCATTTAACGGGAAACAAATAAGTTTCTGTTTATAAAAATAGTTTACACATTTCTAGACGTCTTTACCTGTTGAAAATGTGTAAACATTTCTAATATATAATATATATCTATTGTTCTACATTGTTTCTATTAAGAACCCAACAAATTGATTTTAATTGAGTTTCAAATTTATGACACATTCAACTGGCATTATTCTCGATGCTAGTCAATGCCTTAGAATTTCCGCTGACATCAATTGTATCTTCAGCTGATATGGATTCTGTTGTATATGCCACCATCTGGTCGTGTACACCTAAAATGCATGAAATGAAATATCTAAAAATTCAACGATGAGTCATTCGCGTAAAAATCAAATTAAAAGCCCCCAACTGCCCCCAAAGACAAAGACCCAGACCCAGTGCCAGCGCCAGTCGAGTAAAGCAAATTGTCTGAATACACAACTTTTTTTTTGGGGGCGTTCAAGATTTGCCAGCATCAGTGGGAATTAATGAGCATTAGTGATCTGTAATGATCATCAGTGGTCATCATAGATTAGTCAGCCAAAGTGAATACACATTATGCTGAACTGATGATCATTAGCGACGGTCATCATCATGATAGATGATTACTGAAGTGATCAAGACATTTGATGGAAGGGTAGGCTAGCTAGATCATCAGTGCTCAGTCATGAGCACCTGTGTTGACTAATGATCATCAGTGAACATCATCTGGCCCCTGGTCTTACACACAAAGATCAACCGAAATGTTTGTCGCACCTTGTTTCTCTTCTATCTTCTTGTTGTTGGCGTCAACTTTAGCCGGCATTTTATGGTTGCTCTGATCTTGTTCAGCCGCCTCCGCCTCATTCATTTCGTTCTATTTTCAGTCTGCCATGAAATTTGTGACAAGCACTGGGCAGCAGCAGGCAGGCAGGAGGATCAGTAGGCTGTTTTCTTTCATTGATGCGCCCAGCAGCTCGCAGAGAGCAGACCAGCATATTGGGCATGGAAAATCCATTGGATCTCTCAGTCGGAGATTTATGCTGCTCTTCGAATTATGCTTTGTTTACCTTGAAAATGTTTCATCGTTGATTTTTCTCTATTTTTAGTCGCCCCCATATATACACACAGCCGATCGCTGGCTAGTCTACCTGCTGTACCCATGTTGTTTTGGCTTAATTAAAAATCTGTGGGTTTTTGGCTTTTATTCGTTAGCCAAACTTTTGCGCATTTTGTATTTGAGTTTTCTGCTTTCTATTTCGTTTCGCTTTTTCGTGTTATTTATAAAAACAACTTTTTTATATTTATGATTTATCTTGCGTTGTGTGATTTATAAGATGTATCAGTCAGCGAGCGTGTTTCCTTTAGAGACTGAAATTATATGTATGAAAATCAATTTTCATTGAAGGTGAAAGAAATTTGTGGAGCTGTGGAGATTTATTCACTTGGAAGTTGATTAAATTCTCTTTGAATCAATTTAATTTTCAAGAATTTTCTTTTTACTAATTTATTTAAATATTTTATAGACTTTTAAAACTGTTTTTGATTTTCAATATACAATTTTTCTTTATAATCTTTTTTCTTTCATTCCATTGCGCTTTTCCTTCTATTGGCCTTTTCTAGTATTCATTTTTTTCTGTTAACTGCTTCCTTCTTTTATCTCTTTTACTATTTCTTGCTTCAGTTTCCACTTCTTCTCAGTTTTCCATCTTCTGTTTCATCCAATTCTCTGTTTTTCTCTCTCTCTCTATTGGCTTCTCACTTCTCTTTATCTTACCTTTTATCTACTCCTCCCCTCTGCTCAGTTATTTCGTTTAGAATTCCCAACTAGTTCATGCACTAACAGCCATTAGATTCCCTCCTCTCATAGCCAGAGCCGCTTCATCAGCTTCTTCATCTTCTGGGGAATTGAGCACTTCAACTATTTAGATACGAGCACTTAACTTAGGCATATCCAATCACCGGCCACGCCCACGGATCGTACGTGCCACAGCGCCTATTGAGTATCGTTTAGCGATGATTGGGAGAATCGTGCCAAGGTCTCAGATTGTGTTCGCCTTAACTACGTGCCTCGTTATCAAGCGCCGAAGAAACAGCGCCGACTTTAAACACTGGCCAAACACAATCGGCCTACAATCAGTCGGTTTGTCGAGCCAAACAAGTTGTCAAGTGCTGCGCCCACACCGATGCCACAATTGGTGGCCCACGCCACAAATAGTTGACAAGCGAAATGCAGCAACTTTTGTCTTACAGCTGCTGCTGCGGGTGTCACCGAGCCGCGTCGCTGATTGCACCTGCCACAGAGCTGGGTCAACGCGGCTCGGCTCATTTTCTATTTCATTTCTCTAAATCGGAGCTGGCTTGTTAATGGTTTCTTGACTCTTGCCACTTGCCACTTGCCGCATTCTTGGACTCGGCCTCGGTCTGAGCCCATTTTTGGTCACGCTTTGTTCAGCTTTTGGGCTTTTGGGTGTTGATTGATTTTTATAAACAAAACAACGCTAATGGAAAAGTCGGGTGCAACATTCTTTAGCTGCAGCTGGATGCTGCTAAACCCGGCTGCTGTGTGCAACTACTTGGTGGCATTTGCCCATATAAGTGCCTACGTGCAGCATGTGGCATCCACTGCTGGTGAGGTCGCGCTTCGCTAATATGGAAAATGAAAACAGGAAAAATGCGTTTCAGATGCGTGCAGCAAGTTCTGCTGCCACTGCCGCTGCCGCTGCTGCCACTCTGTGGCATGCAACTCCATTTCCCCCCCTCGAAAACTGTTGAAAGATTTATATTACATCAAGCACTTATCGCACTTACGTCTATAACTCACTTTTTTACTTACAGATTTCTTAAACAAATATTTTAACGACCGCAACTAGAAGAAGAAGCAGAAACAGAGGCAGCAGCAGCAACAACAACAGCAACAACGAAGCAAACGCAACAACGACAACAATTAGCACGAAACTTTCTAAAACTAAAAAGATTAACAACTTCATTTTCACAACTACTAAAACGAACCAACTGCAAACTGTTTCAAAACTAAAGCCTGGCACGAATTTCGGTTACTGCGAATTGAGGTGAGTTTTCCTGAGTATATATAACCATAGATATAGTATTTATGTTACATATATACATGATTTGTTGAGGACTATATAACTATTTAACTATAACTATAACTATGCAGAACTCTTTGCCTCATAAATAGACTCTAATAATTCTATTAAGTTATGGTATTAAGCATATCCACACCATCAAATTATTATATAAATGCTCTTAAGATTTCATAATGATTTAATTTCAAGCAGAAAAGCTGTTGAAGAGTTAAGAAATCAAAGAACTCAAAGAGAAAAGCTAGAAGAGAGGGAGAGAGTGCAAGGCCAGAGGCCAGAGCTTATACAGTCTGTGTAGTCTCTTTATATAGTCTATACAGACGACACAGACTTGTTACAGATAATATACAGATATATATATACAGATCTATCCCTAAGTATTCAGTCAAGTTAATACACAAATCACATTGACAGGGTATATTCCAGTCAAGCACTCCTTTGGGTACACCGCCTCAGCATCATTTCACTTAAGCTGATTACAAAATGCTACCAACTGCCATAAAACATAAATAAGTGATCCTAAAAAATAGGTTTACGAGCTTCTCACTTCTCTCGCTCAAACTACCTAAGAAGTAGTTTCGTTTAACGACTGCCTAACTTTGAATACCCTGCAGTTTGGTTAGATATTAAAAGCATATAATTTTCATATAGATAACTTTTGGGGGAATTGTGATTCAGCAAATTTGACTGCACGAACTGTGAATAGGCCTCGTGTGCCGCTCGATGGTTTTTATAGATTTGATATTGTGTTTTTCTTCTTCTACTAGTTTTTATGTCTCTCTGCCTCTGACTATTTATGCGCGAGAAATTCTTGCTTTCTTCTATTTTATTTCTTTTCATTTGCTCGCAAATACGAAATAAAAATTGTGGAAATTACATAAAAGGCTCCACATTGGCGCAGTCTACATGACATTCTGTTATCCTTTGGCCGCCCACGCAAACAAAACGGGAGTGGAAGCAAAGCAATCAGAGGGTGCTAAGGGCATGGCAATGATAGACTAGGCAATGCCCTGTCGAGAGTCCACACTCTGACTTTGCATAGATATATAGACATGTCCTTATACGTAGCACATATATCCTTATAAATAGTTTCTGTAGCAGCTGCCTTATCTAGTCCTGCATACCCTGTGCTTTGACTTTGCCTTTTTCCTTTATGCTGAATCGCATCGCCGTTGTCGTCAAGCACAGCAAAGTGTTAGCTGTGCAGATTCCTTGCTAGCGCAGGACTCCTACGCACACGCGCCAACACAATAGACACACACACACACACACACATACACAATTGTATGTGGCCAGACAAAATGGAGGCTGTGGCGCCAGCAAGTCGCGCCAGTTGAGTTTTTCCATGGCGGCAGCGTTTGCTGAGCTGACTTGAGATGGGGCTACATATGCCATATAGAGCTATGTGCTTATATATATGATTAAAGAGGGGCTGGGGGTGCTCTTCTGCCCTTAGTTGCCAACGCTGTTTCCCTCAACTTTGGCTGCACTTTGTTCAGTGTCCATGTGACGTATACTTAATCTAGCTGACTGCAATTAATCAAAGCTAATTAAAGCTTCAAGTCAAGATATCCCGCAGCAAGCATACAACTTTGCATAATATATATGCATATATATATCTGTATATAATGGAAAAAATAGTTAGTCTTGCCATTTATACAACTTAGCTGTATAAACAGTAGGATGCTGCTGCCGCTGCTGCTGCTGCTTGATGTTCCTTTATATATAAGCAGAGCAACGCAGCCATTGGTGGTCCTGGCCCACCCATTGGGCGCACAGTTGGTGGTTGTTGTCGCAGTTGCCCAAAAATATATGCGTATATATGTAAAAAAAAGTGGCAGAGGCAACCAACTCCAACCCCCAAGCTGTTGATCTCTGCACCCATCCCTCTTGCACGTGCAGCCGTTGCCCATAATTCGGTTTCAGCTCGAAAGTTTTTGGGCTTGGAGCATGCGCAGCTCAGCGCTGCTCAGCTCAGCATCCCATTTGGCTGTTCACTTTTTGTACGTCCGTTGATTTTCATATTGCTTACGACTTGTGGCATGAATGATGTTTGCATCAGAAGCGCACGATGTGTCGCCGGCGTAGCACATCATTCTAGGCCTAGCCTCCGATCCGGGCAGGACACAACGCCAGGCGCTGACATCATCGAGTCAAACAACAGCCAGTCAGCCAGCCAGCCAGCCCAGCATCCAGCTCTGCATCTGTTCTTTCAGTTCAAGTTCAAGTGTTGCTTCAAGCAGTTGTCACGCGTCACCGTTTTGTGCCTTGTGTTCAAACTGAGAAAAGAGAAAAGTTGTTGAGTTATTGTTATTGTTGCCTTTACGCGTGCCTTTTCGCTTTAGTCCTTACATCAAAGTGCCTTAAAAATTATTGAAAAATATTAATATTATTAACCATTCAATTAAAAGTCAAGTATTCGCGTTTTTTTGCCTGCATTTGTCGTCGTGTGCCTTAGATTTTCAATGCAACATTTTTTAGATATTTAGGCCCTAGGCTCGAACTCTGCCAATAATTTGCCTTAGATAAAGAAAACCAACACTCAAATTTGTTAAGATATACACGTTTTTAACCCTATATATATATATAGATATACCGTATACAAACAGTTTTTAGCCGTTATTTGTTATACATAGAGATATTTGAATATATTGAGATTCTTAGTAGTCGCGTTTTTTGAAGCTACTTTTTAAACAGATTTATATAGTTATAGAGAGTTAGGCTCTTCTCGTGTTAGTCTTTTTCGATTTTGTGTTTTAGTTTTCGCTCAAACTTATCGGTTCCGTACAATTTCTTGTACAAAAACGTGCTGAACGGGTATCCGTGCCGCCGTTTCAACACCACAAACGTGCCTCAGCTCGATGAGCAGCAGTTGCCGCCGCATTCAGTGGTGTCAGTCGGGCCCTCCGATCGTCGTGCGCTGCCCGTCGTAGTCAACGATTTTTAAAATCCCTTCACTCCCGTGCCAAAATAAAACTATTTTTTAAAATATTAAATATTAAACAAACAACACACAAAACACACACACACACAACACAATACACGAGTCCCGAGTGCCTTTCGAGAAAAGCAAAACAAAATTAAGACATAAAATATTACGTAATTTTAAATAAAGTTTCTTTGATGAGCCTCAAAATGTGCACAACGAGTAAGTAGAAAATATTAAAACTTGAAAATATATAAAATATTAAATTATCTTTTTAGTAGATATAATATAATATTTTATTTATTTTTATATACTTGCATATTGTTAGAAAACTTATTTTTAGATTTTTTTATAAAAGATTGTGGATTGAAATTATATTTAAAATTTAAAAATATCTTGATTTTCTTTAATTTAATACACAAAAATTAAATTTCGTGAAGTTCATGGCTTATTTCAAGCCAAGCTTGTAGCCTAAAAGCTGTCAGCTACAAAACTCACAAGCCAGCTTAGAACATTAGGCTGACTGACTGCTACGGCACACAGTCAGAAGCTGGTCGATTTTGAGTAATCTACACAAGCAAAAAGCTTAAGATTTATTTCGCATTTTATTCTCAACACAAACTGTAAAAATAGCTAAAGCGATAAATAAATATAGAAATATTTTTGATTATAATCCATAAATATTAATAGTAAATATTCAGCAGTTAATAATGCCAAATTGAGTAATAAAGAAAACACAAATAAAACCCCTATAAATGAGCCAAGTGATTAAAGCATGGACCCTTTTATTGATTTTCAAAACTTTTATCATAAATAAATGAAGAAAGCAACATAACAAGCGTGAGCTTTATGTGTGAATTCCAATAATCAGAAATTCCAAAGTGCACTTGGCTCGGCTTCGAGGCAATTAATTAGTGGACCCATAGAAAACTTGGCTGGCCGTAAATTTCGTCCATTAGTCGCACAGTGGGACTTCCCCCGGCGCAAAGTGCTTGCCAATTAGTGAAGAACTTGGAGTTGGGCGAGCTCCATTTGCATGCGCCAGCTAAGAAAATCTGCGGGAAATCGCAAGACTTTGATGCGAAGGCAATTTTATGAGCTGCGATAAAAATGGTGCTGCAATTGAAACCTTAGTCAGCTGTAATTTTAGATGCGTCCTCTCTCTCACTGTCTTTCTGATATTAGCTATATATATGTGCATATAATGATATATATACATGCATAGTTGTCGCCTAGCTGCTGCCCTCTGTTGTTTGTCTTTCAGCTCTATAACAGCCAGATGGATGTGCCCTGTCACATCCTCATTCAGCTCGCTGTCCTTTTATCTATTTTATGGCACATTGTTAGTTTTGCCCAATCCATCTCTCTCGCTCTCTCCCTATGTGTGTTTATTTTGAGGTTATGTTGTTTTTTGGGGTAGACTTCAGTTAATTGAATTAATGGAGCGTATTGTATTACACATCAAGTACTTCATTCATTCCCAAAAAGCTGGCAACGGCGACAAGTGAAAACATATATAAGCGCTGGTAGAGTATGTATAAAAGTATTCGTAACTCCCATATCAGCCATGTATCTACAGTATTTTTTATTGGTTTTATATCAATTTTTGTTATCAATTTCTTTCATAACACCCACATCAGCTCAAATATATTTTATTAAATAATTTCTTTGAATAAAACCCTATATCATATCATATCTCTCATCTCTTGTGTTTAGTATTCTATCATATCTCTTGATATTTGTAATTTCTTTAATCAAACTCTTATTGTTCGATTTATCATAAGCTGCCCACTCCCTTATCGGCTCCTCTTCATCTCCCGCCGCAAAACACCAAAATATTTCATGTATCCTGCGGCCAGGCCCTGCGCACGCTCTTTACACACAGTTGCCTGGCTGCCTAAGAAGGGATTCCCTCTGCGCAGCAGTTCGATCAGATTACGCCCTTTGTGGCTTTTTGCAGTTCGCTGCCCTCTGCCGCTTAAGCTGCGCACAACGCTGGCATTTTGCCGAATGGCGCCGCAGCGCAGAGTCTACAGTTTGGGAGAGTAAGAGAGAGAGAGAGAGAGAGCAAAGTCTACACGCGCCGCTCTTTGGGGTTGCTTCAGCTGCTGCTGCTGCACCCTTTGAGTGCGCAGGCGGCGCTCTCTCTCTCTCTCTCTCTCTCTCTCTGTTCTCTATCTCTTTGCCACCCCAGGCAGACAGTAAAAGTGCGCTTGGCAGCGACGTCGACGTCGCAGCATCCCCTAGGCTGGTCCAATTTCGAGGTAACCTTTTTCAGTTACGTGCCAGATTTCGTGGGCAGCAGACGTGCATCCTTCAGCAAAGCTCCAAAGCAAACTCAACTCAAGTCAAGTCAACATTTTCTATAAAGCCGCCATATGGAGCAGTTGACGTTCTGCCAACTGGCCAAAAGTAAAGTTTTGTTTTAACTATGTGCAAAGTGTCTATGTGTGTATGTGTGTGTGTCTCCCTGTGTCTGCTTGTGTGGCTGACAGCTTTTGCCGGATATTTCAAGTGCTTCCGTATGCCGGGGGATGCGACAACCAAAACATAAGCTGTGCAAAATATCGATTTTTACATAAGAACAAAGAAGAAGAAAAAATAATGCTATATCGTGTACCGGATAGAGCAGGCAGCAGGCAGCTGGGCTGGGCGGGGGAGCTACTCTACGCTGAGTGACACACATTGCCCCACGGGCAGGATAGAAAATCAATTAGTGGCGGGGCCGTGGGTGCAGCCAGTCGAGCATTAAGTGAATTTAGCTAAAAATCCAGGCATTAATGTCGCATAAAATGGCGCAGCAGACGTCGCTGCGGGCGTCGCGGCTGGCGTCGCTGCTTGGCATAATGACAACGGCGGGCGCGGCAGGCGGGGCAGACGGGGCAGGCTGAGTAAGCAAGTCAACCCCCAGCTACAGTGACCAGGCTTTGATTTGAACACTGAAGTGGGCACACATTGTGTCTGTGTGTGCGTGTGTGTGTGCCAGTGTGTGTGTGTGTGTGTGTATAGAAGATTTTCATCAGCAGCGCTGCGACTTTGTCTGCTTTTTTGGGTGGTGGCTGGGCCCCCGGTCCTGTCCCGTTCCGGCTATCTCTTTTGCCTTTTTTGGGGGTTGGTTTCGGTTTCTGGTTTAAGGTTTTGCTGTTTTCCGTTTCGGCTTCGAGTACCCTATTTATAACACTTGAACTCCCATTTACTAAAGTTTTCCATCTTGCTCTCCTCGTTGCAGTGCCTTCTACAACCTTTTCTACACCTAATACATTAAGTTTAAGCCAACGATTAAGACTAGAACGTCGACTAAAACGTAGACGACGCAAATATGTCCACTTTGTCGCTGCGCATACAGCTGGAGGGTGGTCGAGTGACGAAGACCATACAATTCCAACCAAATACAACAGTCTTCGATGCCTGCAAAATCATACGCGATAAATTTGCTGAAGCAGTGCAGGGACAACGTGAGTAAACCTGCGATAAACTCTGAAATTCATTTCGTTACAAGATTTCTTTTCGCTAATCCTTGCAGCTAGCGAATATGGCCTCTTCATTTCGGATGAGCAGAATCAGCAGGGCGTTTGGCTAGAAGCCGGACGCACACTGGGCTACTATATACTGCACAATCAGGATACGCTTGAATACCGACGAAAGCTGCGCACTCTGCGTGTACGCATGTTGGATGGCGCCGTCAAGACCATACTGGTCGATGACTCCCAGCCCGTTTCCCAACTGATGGTGGTCATTTGCACCAAGATTGGCATTACCAATCACGAGGAGTATGGCTTGGTGCGCGAGGACAATGAGGCGCAGAATGAGAATCTGCCGGATAACAAATTTGCGACGCTCACGCTCAAGCGCAAGTACACCGAGAAGGATCGCGATGCCAAAATGGAAAGTTTGCGCAAGAAACTCAAAACAGACGATGAAAGTGAGTAGCTAGCGCCACCTATTGCTTGGCAGCGTAACTAATATTGAATTTTCGCTCTCTTTTAGTGAACTGGGTTGATGTGGGTCGCACACTGCGCGAACAGGGCATCGATGAGTCGGAGACGGTGCTCTTGCGTCGTCGTTTCTTCTTCTCGGACCAAAACATTGATTCGCGTGATCCGGTGCAGCTGAATCTGCTCTATGTGCAGGCCAGAGATGCCATTCTCGATGGCACGCATCCCGTTACGCAGGATAAAGGTGGGTTTTCTTTGAAAATTAAGTTTTTACTTATTAAATTCTAATTTATCTACATTTTTCAGCTTGCGAGTTCGCTGGCATTCAGGTGCACATACAATTCGGACCGTACAACGAGGTCAAGCATAAGCCCGGTTTCTTGGAGTAAGTAAAGCAGTTGAAACTTTTCTTTACTCAACTTTCATTATACCTAATATTCTTCTGCACTTCTCCACAGCTTGAAGGACTTCTTGCCGCAGTCTTATGTGCGCGTCAAGAGCATTGAGAAGAAAATCTTTGCGGAGCATAAAAAGCATTACGAGCTAACGGAAATCGACGCCAAAGTTCTTTACACCAAGACCGCTCGGGAGTTGCCCACATATGGCGTTACCTTCTTCCTGGTCAAGGAGAAGATGAATGGCAAGAATAAGCTAGTGCCGCGTCTTCTGGGCGTTACCAAAGATTCTGTGCTACGTCTGGATGAGCGCACCAAGGAGATTTTAATCTCCTGGCCATTGACAACGGTTCGTCGCTGGGGCGCCTCACCAAATACTTTTACTTTGGACTTTGGCGACTATGCGAATCAATACTACTCGGTGCAAACGACCGAGGCGGAGCAAATTGTGCAGCTCATTGCGGGCTATATTGATATCATATTGAAGAAGAAGCAGACGAAGGATCACTTCGGCATTGAGGGTGACGAAGGCTCCACCATGGTGGAGGAGTCCGTGGCGCCATCTAAGTGAGTGGCATAGTAGATGGAGGAGTTTGAGTCGTTGATTGTAATTTTTGTTCTTTATCATTTTAGGGCCACCTTCTTGCAACACGAAACGAATCGCGTAGAGAAGCTGAACTTGGAAAGCTTAGCGCATCCGGGCGTTATGCGGCCCTATGACGGTAAGTCTATTCGTTACTATACATTATATTTAAGATCTTTGCACAAAGGCTTTTGCTTACTTATGTAAAATATGCTTTAACTAACTGATATATAAATGAGACTATCAAATACTGTAGTCCAAAAAAGTTAGTTGAATTAAGGAAGATTCAGCTTAGCCTCATTTGGAGACTATCTGCTGTGCCTTATTGCTTTTTGCTTTTTACTTCTTCTGTATGCTTGTGATAATTTATAATTTCCTATTTTTGTACACTCTTCGTTTCTCGCTATCGATATGGCTGGCAGGTGAACGCACCTTTACGCAGAACGAAATGCAGACCGTGCAGTACGGCGCCTTTGTCGGCCAGGTGAATCATGCGCATCAACCGCCCACGGTAAGTAGACACGGGAGATAAGCATAGTCAATTTCATCCAAATTTCATTTCCTGCCATTTTGTCTAAGTTGCCATTGCACCTCTTAACTGCACACATAACCTCAAAGATCCAAACTCTTTTACATCTTAACTGAAACTAACTTGAAAATAAATTCTTTCATCTCTGAACATGCTGCAAACCATTTAGAAAACGGTCATGCCAAGTTTCACAAAGTATGTGCCAAGACATTCTAGATAAATGTATCTTTATCTGATAATTTATTTTCGTATTATCTTTGGTTATTAGACTAAGGAGGTTCGCATTAGTTCTGTGAATCTAACCGAGCCGCAGCGTGCGCTTATTGGTTATATATCCGCCGGACAGGATGTCTTGATTCGCGCCGACGAGGAGCTACGCACTAAGGTGACTTTTTTCTTAGAGTATAGTTCCTTAGATCTGGTTACGAATCTCTGTAAACTATTTTCAGGCACCCATTCAGGAGCTGGGCAGTGATTTGCGTTCGATTGAGTGGCGTGAGAATACGCTGGACACCTCCAAGCAGGCAGTCAGCTCTCACGTGGCCACAATGAGTGCAGCCACGGCTCAGATTATAACCGCTTCGCAGCCGGATGAAGTGGACACGGAAGCCATTTCCGCGTCTGTGTCTCAAATCGCTCAGACCATACCGGAGGTGACCAAGGAGGTGCGTCTGATTGCTGCCCTCATGGAGAACGACACGAATGGGGATCAGCTGCTGGAGGCAGCGCGCAATCTGTGCAATGCCTTCAGTGATCTGCTAAAGGCAGCCGAGCCGGAGAGCAAGGAGCCACCGCAGCATTTGATAAATGCCGCTAGTCGTGTGGGTGAAGCCACCACCCATGTGCTGAGCACCATCGCTGAGGAGGAGGCGCCAGAGAACCGGGATCTGCACGATATGCTGCTGGCCCTGGCCAAGGCAGTGGCCAATACCACAGCCGCCTTGGTGCTGCGTGCCAAGAACATTGCAGCCAGCTGTGAGGACGATCAGGCGCGTAATCGCGTCATTGCTGCAGCCAGCCAATGCGCCCTGGCCACCAGCCAACTGGTGGCCTGCGCCAAGGTGGTGGCACCCACTCTCCATAATGCCGCCTGTCGCGAGCAGCTGGAGGCGGCGGCCAGAAATGTAGCGCGTGCTGTGAACTCGCTCTGCGAGGTCTGCAACGAGGCGAGCACCGATCCCAAGCTGAAGGCCGACCTGATGGATGCGGCACGCGATGTCTCCAAGAGTCTTATGGATATGTTGGAGCATGTGAAGCTGAGCACGCGCGAGCATGCGCATCGCACCAGCCAGGAGCTGAGTCCCGTGGAGAACGTCATCATTGGCACCGACGTCTTGGTGTCCACCAATGATCCACAGGAAATGGTGCGCCACGCACGTACTCTGGGTCAGACCACAGCGCAGCTCATTCAAAGCATCAAGGGCGAGGCCGATCAGCAAGAGGATGCGGACATGCAGCGACGTTTGCTGTCGGCAGCCAAGCAGCTGGCTGATGCCACTGCCAAGTTGGTTGAGGCGGCTCGGCTGTGCTCCTCCAATCCCCATGACTCGGACAATCAGAATGCGCTGCGTCGTGCCGCTGAAGAGCTGCGTGAAATTACAACGAGCACGGCCAATACGCCGGCCATGAAGCGAGGCCTCATTCAGCGCTTGGAGTTCCACTCCAAGCTGGCCGCCTCTGCGGCCACCCAATGCATCTCGGCGGCCCAGAATGCGGTGCAGCACAGCCAGGATCATCAGACCAAGGAGTCGCTATTGCAGGACTGCAAACGCGTGGCAGATACCATCCCACGACTGGTGACATCGCTGAAGACGATACGTGCCCAGCCAGATGATGCACATGCGCAGCTGAATCTAATTGAGGCCGCCGAGCAGTTCATTGAACCCGCTCTACAAGTATCCAAATCTTCCCGTGCCTTACGGCCAACTGTCACAGATATACCATCAGCCACCCAGCTGTCCAAGAGTGCCTTGCACCTGGGCCAGACTGTTTCGGAGTTGCACTCGGTGGCGCAGCGTGCACGCGATGCCTGCGGTGGCCAGGAACTGGAGTCGGCTTTGGAGGCTGTGCGTAAGCTGCACCATGTGCTGGACGATACACGGCAGGCAGCTCTAGCGGGTCAGCTGCGTCCACTGCCCGGCGAGACTGTGGAGAACACAGCCGATGAGCTGCGCAAGTCAGCCAAGAATGTGGGCATTGCGCTCAGCCAGCTGCTCAGCTCGGTGCTGCAGGGACAACGTAGCTACGCAGGCGCCGCTGGCCGCGACACGGCTCTGGCTTTGGGAGACTTTACGAAGAGTGTGCACGGTGTGGCGGCAACTACCCAGAATCCGGCTATCATTGATTGCGCCGACGATGTGGTGACCAGCTCCGCACAGCTGATTGAGCAGGCGCAGCGCACACTGCAGGGCATCTCCGATCCGCAAGCATTGACCCAAGCGGGCCGCGATGTAACTGGCGCTTTGTCCCGTACTGTGGACTGCATACCCGGACAGCGTGAGGTGGATGCTGCCTTGCGCAACGTGAGCGATCTCAGCGAGATTTTGTCAGTGTGTGAATTCCCACCGTCGAATCGGCCATATGCCGAGCTGCAGTCGGAACTGAAGCAGGTGGCCGAGCAGCTGAGCACCGCGGGTGGACAGATCGTCCAATCGTATGCGAGTCCCGCTCTGTTGGCTGATAGCAGTCAGCAGTTTGCGGCCAACTACAGGGATCTGTTGTCCGTGAGCATGCAAATGGCCGGACAGACCCAAACGGATGAGCCCGTGCGCTCACAGATGATCGATAGCTTGCGAAATGTGTCGACGCAGTCGTGTTCGCTGCTCTCGACGGCCAAGTCCATTGCTGCCGATCCCGGCCAGCCGAATGCCAAGAATCTGCTGTATGCCGCCGCACGCAGCGTCACGGAGAGCATTAATCAGCTGGTGGATGCCAGCATACAGTCCGCTCCGGGGCAGAAGGAATGCGACAATGCCATGCGCAACATTGAGTCCTTGCGTCGGATGCTCGACTATCCGCACGAGCCGATCAATGAGATGGGCTACTTTGACTGCGTGGAGCAGGCAACGGGCAAGTCCCGGAACTTGGGCTACGCCATCTCCGAGATGATCAACAATGCCAAGCAGTCGCAGCACGTGGAGTTCAGTCAGTCGGTGAACAACGTGAATGACTCGATTCAGGGCCTCATGGAGAGCTCCTCGCAGGCGGCCTATCTCATTGGCGTCTCGCATCCTAGCAGTGTGGCCGGACGTCCAGGAATCATTGATCAGGCGCAGTTGACGTGGGCCTATCAGGGCATTCGCCAGCATTGCGACATCGTGAGCAGCGCCCAGTCGGGCAAGCCGCAGATGATCTCGGCGCTGACCGTGATTGCCAAGCACACGAGCTATCTGTGCTCGATCTGTCGACAGGCGAGCATGAACACCAACAATCCGGTGGCCAAGAACGAGTTCATTGTGCTGGCCAAGCAGGTGGCGACGGCCACGTCGGATCTTGTGCAGGACATCAAGGCCATTGAGGACAATCCCACGGGCGGCAGTCGAGATCGGCTTGTTGAACCGTTGCTCGAGGCTGTCAAGGCAGTGCGTCAGTATGCCTCCAGTCCGGAGTTCACATCGATCCCAGCCAAAATCTCAGCGGAGGGTCGCAAGGCCCAGGAGCCGGTCATTCAGGCTGGACGCGGTGTTATCGACGGCGTCGTCGAGATGGTCAAGGCAGCCAAATCGTTGGCCCTAACCCCGGACAATCCCCCAGTGTGGCAACAGCTGTCCATGCACTCCACCCCAGTCTCCGAGTCTGTGAAGCGTCTCGTTGACAATATCAGGGACAAGGCGCCTGGACAGGCGCAGTGTGAGCAGGTGCTCCACACCTTGGGCACCTGCACAAGAGAGCTGGACAGCTGCGCTTTGGCTGCCAATGCTCAGGGCTTGAGCCGCCGTCGGGATAACAATCTGCACGGATTCAGTGGACAAACGATGAATGCCGCAGCGGAACTCTTGGATAAACTGGAGCCCATTCGCGTGGCTGGCAAGAATAATGCGGAGCAATTGGGTCACGCCGTAGGCGAGATCTCGCGCTATGTGGTGCCCATGGTGAATGGAGCCATTGGCGCCTGCACCCACATCGTGCACAGCCAGCAGCAAATGTCCCTGATCAATCAGACCAAGTCGGTGGTGGAGAGCGCCATTACACTGGTGCAATCGGCCAAGGATTCGGCGGGCAATCCACGTGCCACACACGCCCATCCGCGCCTCGACGAGTCCATCGATGGCACACGGGAGGCTATTCAGGAGCTGCAGCAGGCCGTGGAGAAGATCAATGCTGAAACGGGCATTGTGACGGGCCTCATGGAGCAGGTGAATCGTGCGATCACCAGGCTGACAGACAAGCGCCAGTCGTTGCTGAACGCCTCCTACTCGGACAGCTTTGTCGACTATCAGACGCGCATGGTGGTCACGGCCAAGGAGATCGCTCGTCTGGGCAACGAAATGAACGCCAAGAGCAGTGTGGAGCCAGCGGCTCTGCCTCAGCTGGCTGTCGAGATGACCCAGCACTATCAGCTACTCACCCAGGATTCGGTGGGTGCCAGCACCACGACCACCTCGCCGGATGTGGCGATGCGCATACGTAGCAACGTCATCGACTTGGGTCGTTCGATCAGCTCGATGATTCAGTCGTCGGCGGGCGGCGCCAGCCCCAACGATGCCGGTGCTCAGAAGGAGATTGCACGCAATGCTCGCGAGGTGTCCGAGAAGGTGGCCCAGGTCTTGGCTGCACTCCAGGCTGGCTCCCGCGGCACCCAGGCCTGCATCAATGCTGCCCACACAGTTTCGGGCATTATCGGAGATCTGGACACGACCATTATGTTTGCCACAGCCGGCACCCTGCACTCGGATGGCGACGGCAGCTTTGCCGATCATCGTGAGCACATACTGCAGACGGCCAAGGCACTGGTGGAGGATACCAAGGTCTTGGTTACTGGAGCTGCCGGCACTCAAGATCAGCTGGCCAATGCGGCACAGAATGCTGTCTCAACCATAAGTGAGTAGCGGCTGAGAATATTTCTGATTCTGATTTATTGCTAACAATTATTTTTCTGTTTTATCTTTAGCTCAACTTGCGGAGGCCGTAAAACGTGGCGCCTGCTCCTTGGGTTCCTCGCAGCCCGACTCGCAGGTCATGGTCATCAATGCGGTTAAGGATGTGGCCTCAGCTCTGGGAGATTTGATCAACTGCACCAAATTGGCCTCGGGCAAGCCCATACACGATCCCTCGATGCAGGGCCTCAAAGAAAGCGCCAGGGTAAGTCCTTGCGCCCTGCCCTCTACGTCTTTTCATCTCTCTCTCTCTCTCTCTCTCTCTCTAGTTTTTTAATACTTTCACTTTGCTGTAAAGCTTTCGTTGTTGTGGCTTTTTTAATAGTGTATAATATTTATAGTAACTATTTTATTTTTGGTGTTTTTTCGTAACTGTAGCTGACTTTAATGTGGTTATGGCTTCGATTGACTGAGAATTATGTTAGGGAAGTTTAAAGTTACACACAGACGGAACGTGAATGCAGATTTTATGGAGAATAAGCCGTTAGCAAAGCAAAGTAAAACTAAGCAGGAAAATTGCTCTGGGCTTGAGCAATTCAAGTAGCACTTCAACTCGTATTTAAGATTTTTGTTTATTGTCTTTAGCAATTGTTTACCCCAGACACCCACACAGACATATAAGCATACATAACTGTTGTTTGTGGCATTTAAAGTACAGTGAAGCTACGCAAGTTAGAACTCTATATTACATATCAATAATATCACATTTTAATCAATTTGTTCTTCCTTGCGAGTGTTCACTGTACCACAAGTAAATACTTAACTGGCTTTGGCACTCACATATATAAAATACCACCAAAACTCTAATTTTAAGAAATACCCTAAACAAGTGAACTATTTAATACCACCTTGCTGTTGCTGTCGCCGCTCCGCTGTTTCACTGCACCAAGCGAGCCTCAGCTCGTCGCGGCTGCTTCAACTCCAACTCAATCTCAAA
Organism: Drosophila peninsularis; assembly: GCA_035047485.1. Lineage (NCBI taxonomy): Eukaryota > Metazoa > Arthropoda > Insecta > Diptera > Drosophilidae > Drosophila > Drosophila peninsularis. Next base: position 3,708,163 of record JAWNPN010000090.1, read on the forward strand.
CTGAATCACCTGCTGCTCCTGCTGCTGCTGCTGTTGGCTGTCTCTTTTTGTATATCTCTTAAATGTTATTAATTACTTTCAATGTTTAACCACACACACACATACACACATGCTCTCTCTGTTTCTCTCTCTCACACACACACACACATGTGTATAAACCGCCCCTGCAGTAATATGTTTCGCACCATTTTCTCATGCCGGCGTTGTCTCAGCTCTAACTCTTTGGTCCAACACCCAACCACCCCCTTTCTGCCTGCTGCTCTGCATGCACTAGCTGTGCTCTCTCTCTCGCTCTCTTTGTCGATCCACCACCACCCACCCACCCACTCACTCACTCAAACAACCACCCACATTGTAAAAAGCAAACAACAAAAATCCATAAAATTTTGTATATTTTCGTTTTCGTTTTATGCTAATTTGTGCGCGTTCGACGTCTCTGCTCTTCTCTCTCTTCCCATACACACACACACACACACACACACACACATACACACATATAATAAACAACAATCTCTCATGAACTGTACAAATATGCAAATCGTACTCGAAAACCAAAAATTGCTCTCTTCATGCGCTGCGCTCGCTGTGGAATGTATATAAATATATACATACGCCATCTATCGATTCGAACATGCAACTATATTCAAATTCGATTTCTCGCTATCGATATCGAACACACACACAACTACAATGCAGACGCTTCAAGATGTTTGCCAATCAGCTGCCAGCGCCCAAACAGAAACTAACACACACACACGCCCCCCTCAGCAGCAGCAGCAGCAGCAGCAGCCGCAGCCGCAGCGACAGCAAATGGAATCATGAGTCATTAAGTGGGCTGCTGGCAGGGGGCGCCACCCACAACAATTTGGAAACTTGAACGAAATTCTTTCTGCAACATATAAACATTAATCATTGCACCAGAACATTATTCCAAAACTTTGTAAAACTTGTAGATGCAATTGGAAAGTGAGCTTTGGGCGGCATAGATATATATACATGTATATGTGTATATGTGTGTGTAAAGCTTATATATAGTATGTGAGCCAGAAAGAATTTTTTGACTCTTTGCCAATTAAATTGTTGCTTGATAGATAAATCTGAGAATTATGCAAGAAATTTTCTATTACTTTTTCGATCTTGAAATGAGAAATTTCTACATATACAATATCTATTATTACTATATCGAACTCTTATTTCACCTATCCAGATTTCTTCTGAAAGTTCCTCTAAATAGTTTTGTAGAACACTTTTCTATATCTTGTAACTTTACTCTGCCCAAAAAGAGTTCTTTAAAGCAGTTGCCTATATCCATTTTCTTCAGCTGTCTAGTTGCGTTAACTCGCATCCTTTTGCCCATTTCTGCATATTCACTCCCATTTCTCACTCTCTCCATGGCATCTACAGGTTCGTTCCCTTTTTGTCGATTGTTATAGTCCCTTAATAATTCATTGTCTCAAAGGATATTTTCTTTTATATCATTATTTATCAAATAAAGTTTTTAATGCTCGTCAAATCAAGCATCAAATATAGTTTAAATTGCAGAGTGCCAAAGCCGTTTAGCAGTAGTTTTATAATTTGTTGATCTTTATTGTATTTCGTAGTCCTTAGAGTTTAGAGCTAAGTTATTGCTACTATATCACATTATATATCTATAAAACTTAACACTAATCACAAAACATTTTTGCTCTAAAAACAACAACAAAAACACTTTGTTATTGGCCTGTAGGTGATGGTGCTGAATGTTTCCTCGCTGCTCAAGACCGTCAAAGCTGTGGAGGATGAGCACACGCGCGGTACCCGCGCCATGGAGGCCACCGTGGAGGCCATCTCTCAAGAGATGCGCGTAAGTAACACGATGAAAGCCCGAACTAAACTTGAAGCTAATCTTGACTCTTCTTTATGAACAGGCCATGCAGACACCTCCGCCAGTGACCAGCGCGCAGGTGGGCCCCGAGGACTTGATACGCGTCACCATGAACGTGACTGCGGCCACGGCAAAGGCTGTTGCCGCTGGCACCTCCAATCTGCAGGCGGATATTGTGGCTGCCGCCAATCTGGGTCGTCGCGCCATATCAGATATGCTGATCGTCTGCCGTTCCGTTGCCTGGAACTGTGCCGAGACGGATGAGCTGCGCGTGCGCACACTGGAAGCGGGCACCTCCGTGGCCGAATCCTATCGGGAGCTATTGAATGGCATTTTGCACAACTGCAGCGCCGATGATCGCATGCATCTGTCGCGACGCGTGGCCAAGTGCGTCACAGATTTGGTGGCCATGGCGCGCTTGCTGAAGGGCTCCGACTGGATCGATCCAGAGGATCCCACAGTTATAGCTGAGAATGAGCTGCTCGGCGCCGCAGCGTCCATTGATGCAGCTGCCAAGAAGTTGGCATCGCTGCGACCACGTCGCCAAGCAGATGTCAAGGTGAGCTTTCCTTGATACCTATTTAGACTTAACTTAGCTTTAATGGTGAATGTGCTATGGTGAATTGAAAACTAACTGAACTACCGCTCGTCTCCACAATCAGTTGTCATCTGTTTAACAAGCAACCAACAAATCAATCAAACTACCTCTCCACTACCTCATCTAATGATTCCAGTGAGATATGTTTGATATTCTTGGTTGTTACATTCAAAAGTTCACCCAGGAATCAAACATATTATTACTGTGATCGTTGAAACTACTAAAAACGAAACTAAACTTAAAGCCAAAACGAAATAACTAAACTAAAATGGTGTTTGTTAAGTTAATTAACTAGCTTGCAATTGGAAACCAATACGATTACCATTCTAATCCATTTCATATACATTCACAGATCGAGCTGGATGAGAACATGAAGTTCGATGAGATGATTCTGGAGGCTGCCAAGGGCATTATGGGCGCTTCGGCTGCTCTGGTGCGTGCCGCCAATGCAGCGCAGCGCGAGTTGATTGATCAAGGCAAGGTGGCGCGACGTCCACTCACCAGCTCCGATGACGGCCAGTGGTCGGAGGGTTTGATTTCTGCGGCTCGGCTTGTAGCTGCGGCCACACACAGCTTGGTCGAGGCTGCACAGAATTTGGTGCGCGGCGTGGGCACAGAGGAGATGCTCATCTCCACAGCCAAGCAGGTGGCTGCCTCCACAGCGCAACTGCTCATCGCCTGCAAGGTCAAGTCAAATCCCAATTCGGAGGCGGGTCGCCGTCTGCAGGCTGCCGGCAATGCTGTCATCAAGTCCACGGACAATTTGGTGCATGCCGCACAACAGGGCTTGGAGGCCGAGGAGGAGCATTCGCTGAAGATCAACACATCCATGGTGGATGGCATGGCGCAGGAGATCAATGCACGCTCAGCTGTGCTGCGCAAGGAGAAGGAGCTGGAGGAGGCGCGTCAGCGTCTCAAGCACGTGCGACAGGCGCAGCGCTATGCCAAGAATCCCCAGGGCTTTACCACGGACGAGAGCGATACGGAGTATGCCTATGGCACGCTTAACAGGAGCCAGAACAATGTATGAACAGGTTTACCTTTCACTTAGACTTAGTCCTTAGACTTTAGACTGCACCAATGAATTGGCATTGTTGAAATCCTCACTTGGTGTCGGTTGTAGTTGTAGCTGTTGTAGCTGATCCTAACCTTAATCTCTCTAACCAACAAAATTTCTCTTTCTCTCGCTAACCTCTAACAGACTCTGGGTCGTGGAGGAGCTTCATATTATGGCTCGCAGTCGGGCGATTTGCCCAGCTCGCCGAGCTACTACACGGGCTCTGGCGCGGGCAGTCAGCAGAAGCATCATTATAACTATGCCAGCCCGCAGCCACAGCACTTCCACCATCCGGGCGCCGTGTCCCCGCCACCATCCAATTATGTCATGGATGATGTCAATGGAGACTTCCCGCCACCACCGCCGCCGCTGTCGACGACCATTTCTAATATGCAGACCGCAACGTCGAGTCACAGTTTTCGCTCTAATCCCAAACTAACTGCTAATGCTGTGCCGCGCCCCTATCCGGGTAGTCCAGTGGGCGGTGTGGGCAGCAATGGCTTCACCAGCACATCCGCAACCACACCCACTAACGCCAACAACTACCAGCAAAGCTTTGAATCGTCCAGCATTAAAACGCAGAACTCATCCGCATCGGGCGCGCCCCCAACTGTGCCACCGCCACCACCACAGAAACCCACGGGCAATCGCAATCTGGAGGCCTGTGTACAGGATCTGCATGACAAAACGTTCGGCCAGGGTGGTGTGGTGCAGCTCACTGGCGGCAATGCCTATCCCGGCCAGAACTACGAGGGCTACACATCCAGGTGAGTGCACATATAGAGATGTGGTGTGTCCAGGTGCTCATCTTTGGCCACGTTCTTCAGCAGATACGAGACGCGCAACTTCGACAAGGCAGCCAACAGCAGCAGCAACAGCGAAACGGGCCTGGTCAAGCCGCTCGAGTCGAGCTTCTCACAGATGACGCTTAACACAGACGGCGGCAAGATTAGCATTGTGGATCAGGGCTCCGAACGACTCACCTCAATGACGCAGCGCGTCATGGAGCGCAAATCGTTTACAACCACAACGGAGTCGCGGTCCGAAACGAAAACGGAGAAGCACAGTTTTCGCCTGGAGTAGATAGCCTAAGCTGGAGCAGTGGCAGCAGCTGCGATTGAAACTAAACGATAATGTTTGCCAAATGTGCTTTTAACATTTACATACATACTAATAGCAATAATTTAACAATTAATTATAATTAGCCACTAGCGTTAAAATGTCTATATATACACACAACACACACACACACACACACATACATGCCCTATATACACGCGGTTTGGACTTCTTTTCATAATTTCTATTTATGCGTTTCTTGTGTATATTTGTTGTGCTTGTCTATCTGCCATTTATATTGCCAATTGTTTATACACACTCACTCACACACACACTCAATATCCGTCGAATCTACATTACAAACAACTATTTGTACTAATCAAAACGAAACAAATTTACTCTTTAACTGTAACCAAAACTAAACGCAGATTGGGTTCAACGATTTAAATGTTAGTTCAATGCAAATTATTACTGCGCACCTAAAAACAAAAAGCTATAAACTATATAATCGAGTAATCTATTTTAACGCAATTTTAGTTAATTCAATTCAAATGTTCACATAACGTTTAGTTCTTAAACCATCTGTGTACGTAATAATTGTTCTATGTTCTTCTATAAAAACAAAACAGAGTCTTCTATGCTCTCATCATTTCGTTTTTTGTATATACGAGTACATATGTATATGTGAGCCGTCGTGTATACGTAATTGCATATTTTATAATTGTGTATTTTTTGTAAATTAATAAAAAAAAAAACAATATTTTAACAATATGTGGGTGAATATTATTCTATTCTATTATCCATACAGACCATCCAATAAAACAATCCAAATATTTAACATCAATATTCACAATTTAATCAATTATTATACAATCAATATCTACAGATTTTCCACAAAAATTCCTACAAAAAATAAATGCAACAAATAGTCTTTCCGTTAAGATCTGATAAACGCCACCAATTACTTGTACTCCTGGTTCAATTGACGTCCGATCAGCCAGCGTCTGATCTCTGAGGTGCCAGCGCCAATCTCGTAAAGTTTGGCATCCCTCAAAATGCGCCCAGTTGGGTTCTCATTGATGTAGCCATTGCCTCCCAGAATCTGAATGGCATCCAAGGCCACCTGAGTAGCTTTCTCTGCACTGTACAGGATGACACCGGCGCAGTCCTTGCTGCTACGATTACCGGCATCGCAGGCGCGAGCTACAGCATACAAATAGCTGCGGCAGGCACTGAGAGTCGTGTACATATCTGCCATCTTGCCCTGCAGCAGCTGGAACTCGCCAATTAGTTTGCCCATTTGCTTGCGCTGATGGGCATAGTCGAAGGACACATCGCAGGCGGCTTGCATCAGGCCCACTGGTCCGGCGGCTAGAACCAAACGTTCAAAGTCCAGACCCGACATCAGCACGTAAACGCCCCTGTTCTCTTGACCCAATATGTTCTTTGCTGGCACCTTGAGATCCTGGAAAACGAGTTCGCAGGTGCTGCTGCCACGCATGCCGAGCTTATCCAGTTTCTGTGCAACACTGAAGCCTTCCCAGCCCGTCTCTATGATGAAGGCTGTAATTCCATGTCTATCTGGAACACCGCTGCCTCCTGTTTTGGCATACACGATAAGAGTTTCCGCATCCGAGCCATTGGTAATCCAGAATTTGCTGCCGTTTAGTACGTAGTAATCGCCTTTCCGTTCCGCGCGTAGTTTCATGGACACGACGTCGGAGCCGGCTCCAGGCTCCGACATAGCCAGACCACCCATGTGTTCGCCACTGCACAGCTTGGGCAGATATTTTTCCTTCTGCTCTGGTGTACCGTTCTTGGTCAACTGATTGATGCACAGATTTGAGTGTGCACCATAAGAAAGTGCCACGCCTCCAGCAGCTCTGTAAGAGTTGAAGTACATAATTGAGAACGGTTTATTGGGTATAGTAAATGGGAAAAGCTCACGGGAAGAGCAATTAGTGGAAACAGTATATAGGGTCAGAAAACGGGACGAGTTCATAGCTAACAGAAGCTCAGTTACCTTGAAATCTCCTCCATAATGATGCAGTGATCCATATAGCTGCCACCAGTACCGCCATAGTCCGGCTCCGCCGTAATGCCTAGAAAGCCAAGATCGCCCATCTTCTTCCAGAACGAACGCAGATCTCTGAAGGTAACAGAAATAATAAAAACTGTCTTTGCATGTTTTTACCATCGCTCACTTGAAGCTATCCACCTTGTCGATCTCCTTGGCATGCGGTGCCAATTCTTTTTGAAAGAAATTGAATGCAATTTCTCGCAACTTCTGCTGCTCCTCGTTGAGGCCAAACATGGCGTCATTTATGGGGTAATGTGTTAGTGTTCGTACCCATGGCGCGGCAGCCGGCAGACGACGTCCACTGTGTTGCAACAAACTGTTGCAAGTTTGAGCCACGAAACGCAAAGCCATTGCAATGAGAATGTACGAATAGGAAACAAAAGTTACCTAACCTTTGATCAGCTGTGTGGGGGAGTGCTGCCCACAGAGCGCAACAGGTGGCAACGCTGTCGTGATCGCATGCTCGTTTCTAACGAACTATCGATTATCCAGCTATCGAATTAGAATATATTGAAACTGGGTTCAATCATATTTGTCATAGAAAACGAAACCCGTTATTATTTAAATATCACATGAATTTAAATGTTCCGTTACTTAGCACGTACAGCAACCAGGTGGAGCAATGCGCATGCCTCTACAATGGCCAACGTTACGCTTCGGCAATGCACTGAGTGTTTTGTTGCCTAGCCGCCCGCCGACCGCATCCTGGCGACGAAAAATGCCGACATCAACAAGAGCAACAACAACAATTGGAATGAGGACGCAACGCAGCGATAAACAAAAACAGCGCTACGGGCTCCTGTAATGGGAATTAAAAAAGTAAAATACCCAGACAGACCCATCAAATCAGTCCTGTTGTTGCCGCTCGTACGCGCGGAGCGTGTCCTTGAGTGTAAAAGGATTGTGATTGCTTTCAAATCAAAAGAAATATATATTATATAGTTGTTATTAGTGCGGTTGTGCCTCTCTTAAATGTGGATGCAAATTGAAGCTGCTGCGTCTTGGAGTGCCGTACAATCAATAAGTGAGCAAATGCGTATTTGATGAACCATTTCAGTACAATTCGGCAGGGCAAATCGATAAATGCCTCTTTAAAAGGTTCCTAGCGTAATGTAATGTAATGAACACACACACACACACGCACAGGCACACACACGTGTGTGTGCGCTTCGATTAACGCTCTGACCATCCGCACCCCAACTATTGCATGGCTGCTGCTCCTCCACTGCTATATCCTGTCAATCAACTTTACTAGGAAGCCGCTTCTATTGTAGGTACCGCCACCAAGTCCTACTCAGCTCGTTTACAATGACTATGTATGTGTGTATATATATATATATTTCTTTTACTATGTTCGTGTGTCACGTTCCATCGACAGGAACTATTGTTATCCAGCTATTGTTGTAGTTGTTGTTGCTCCAGTTGTTGTTGTTGTTGTTAAGCACGCTTTTGTATTTGTTGCCATGTTGCTGTAATTACGACCTTACCGCCCACTCATACAATCATGCACACGCACCTCCATCAAAGGTCAAATATCAATGTTCACAACTCGATTTATGATAAGCAGCCGATGTGGCTGGCATATACTTAATGTTCGATTAATGCTAGTTTTAATGACACGCTTACATAAAATGCATTTGGAGCTTTCTTGGGTGGGCCCACGGGTCGTATGCGTAATCAGCGCTTAATTATGCAGGCGAAGCCCAGGCTCGCAGCCTGTCATGCTGGCAGCTAGTGCACTTTGGCCAACACTTAAATGCCGGCTGGCTATAAACAGATCACATCTCACTGTCAGTGCCGTGTGCTGCTGCATTCTTGAGATGTTTAGTTGGCGCGCTGCTTAATGCCAAGTGGAATGAACTTGGATAAGCAGCAGCAGCAGCAGCAGCAGCAACTGGGACTGCCTACTGCCTGCTGCCACTCGAGCGCATACAAAGGGCATCTGATGAGGCGCAGGCAATTGAACTTTGCTGGTAAACATGTCTGACATGCAAAACATGCAAAGCACAGAACTTGAACTTGTCGAGTGGCATCATAATCAGAAACTATATAAAAAACTTTTGATGAACTTTTGTTTTACGAGCGAAGCAGCAGCTGTGACTCCCCAGAGACAACGCCTGACGTCTATATTTATATGTATAAAATTAAGCTGTGTGTGATAAGCAAATGCAATTGCTCTCCAAAAAAAATAAAACTGCGAACTGCGCACAACAAAATAAAAGGCAATTATATAGACGAACTAGCGGAGTCGTATGCATGTATGGGTATACGTGTGTGTACCTCTGTCCAACGAGCGTGTGACCCAGCCAGAGTGACAGTCCAAAAAGTAAAAGCTCTCGTTGCCAGTGTGTCGCCCATTCAGCCAGCCAGCCACCAGCCAGCCATTTAGCCATTAGTCGCGCTCGGCACGGCAAACGATCGACGACAATCGACGACGGCAGATAGCTAACGACAACGCATGGACGCGACGGTTTACCGTGCGCGATTTTCATTCAATTTTCAACTCAATCGAGTTCTTAATACTCTACAGCAACAACAGCACGCACAACAAATCTAACAAAACGAAAAACCTTAACGCACACGACACCGGCTGCTCCGTCGAAGGCCGGTTTCCAAAAATAGTTGACGAGCAGCAGCGGCAGCGACAACAATTGCCCGATCAAAATTATACAAAAAAGTTAGTAAAGAAACAATCAAAAATGTTGCAAAAATAATAATAAAACTCGCTTACGTTTTTCATAAAAAAGAGTGCAAAAAGAAATATTAAAACATAAAAAGTTTTCCTGATGAAATGAAAAATCTTTGCCGAAACGAAAGTAAAAAGTGCCACAAGTGTTTATTTGTGTGTGTGTGAGTGTGTGACAAAAATTAAATCACCGCATTAAAAATAACTTGAGAAAATCTTAATTTTCAATATATATATATATATATCTATATATGCAGATATATATATATATTCTGCGCCAAGTAATCAAAGCGACAAAAAAGCGCGGCGGGTGTGTGTGTGAGTCTCTCAGAGTGAGTGTGTGTGTGTTTGCTTGCCAAATGTCACTTGTGGCCACTGTGCGTCATTCAGTGCATATGTGTGCTGGACTATAAAACATATACATTAATTATATAAAAAGATATATAATAATTTGCGCGCGTGTATTTTGTAGCTGAAGTAAGAATCGAGTCAACCACAGAATGGAAGCCAACAGCAGCGGCAGCGGCAGCGGCAAACGCAACAAAAAAGGACGCAAAGCGCGCAATACGGCATCCACACAGCATCATCCGTGGGACGAAGGTAGGCAGCGCGCCCGACTTGGGGCCAACGCGAATGATTAGTTGGCAAACGTTGCGTATACGCCGCATGGGCGACAGCCTTCAGCTCTCGCTGTAACTGCGAGTAACGCTCGCCTCTGCTCGTCTTTCTCTCTCCGTATATATATATAGCACATTACTTATTATGTGGCTGCCACGCCTCCTCCTGCTCGTCGTCGCCCCTCCACTCAGCTGTGCTCAACTTGAACAGCTGCCAAAATGTGTCAACCGCGCGTTGGCGCCGCAAGTGCAGCGCATCTACTCACAGTTCTCATCCGAATTCTAACGGGAATTGTAAATCATCTTTAACTGCCAAAAACAAACGCAATTTGTATAGGGTAAACAGACATACGATATATAACAAAGTAGCTCATTGTTTTTTCAACTCAAGCGAGAGATCTTTGATTGTCGAACGGGAAAGATTGTTGCTGTCGGGCGTAGACGACTGCTCAAAGCTGCTTCCCTGTTTGATCTATGGAAATCAAACGATTTTTACTATTAGACATGACTCAAGATGCTCTAAAGGGGAAAAAGAGATGAGAATAGGGATTAAAGAAGATGGCATATATGGGATATGGAATAAGGGCGTACAGAACATGGTATATAGGTTATAGTATATTACATTTGGTATATAGCATATGGTAGAAAGCATATGGAATATAGGCTGTGGGACATGGGATATAGAACATAGAAACTCTTAAGTAACTGGGCTGTAGCCATAAAAAGTCCCAGTGGGCGTGGCTACTCATGAAATCTGCAGCGATCTATTGGAATATACGCTTCAAAGTCTCAGGTGACATCATCAGCTGTTTATGCCATAAAATCTATAATAATAATATACCAATTGCCACGCCCCCAGTGGGTGTATCTACAATAGTAGTAGCATATAGATGTATAGGTAGAAATATACATTTATAGAAGTTTTCTTAGTTCATGAAAAGTTTTAGCTACTCTATTCTATTCCACACTTTATTCAGGGTCTACAGCAATTGAGATTTGATAAAAATAATTAAAATTAAAACCTAATTTATGGTTTAGTCTTTTCTCAGTTCACAAATTTTCAATTTCAACTAACTTTCGAGATCTTTGCTCTGCCAGACATTCCACAAGATTAGAAATAATAAAAACAATTTTCTAACTTTTTTCTTCACTTCATCCAGTCCATATTCTTTGCCCGGGCAACTGCATTTCTTTGTATCCCGCCAACTTCACACAATAAACAGTTACAGCCCCCATAATTTCTCATTATAGCTGCCATATTTTCGAGTTATCTTTAGGCACAGCATACGAGCTGGCTTTCAGGTTTCGTGGCGCTGTAGGTCCGATGCCGCTAGACTTTGAGCTGGCAGCTGCTCTGCACCCAGGGGCGTGTTTCACGCTGTGTGAACTAACAAACGGGTTTTTCTCACTATTTGCCGTTACATCAATCAACATGCAAATGGGCTAGAGAAAAGAAAAGAAGAAGAGGCTGTGCCTCTGGCCGAGGCGCTGATACATGGCTGGGCATTAGCTAAACGAAAGTGAGTGCAGCTGCCACAAGCCACAAGCCACAGGCTGGCGGCTGCACTGATAACAAAGCATTTCCCATTTCAATTGAGGCACTTGAGGCGGGGCAGATTCATGCTGATTGCCACTTGAAACGCGAGAGAGATAAGAACTCAGCTGTTTCTGTAGTCATACTGCATTGTATTTTATTCGAATGACTTCATTTATGAGTCCAGTCCAAGTTCAGGCACAGCACGTAGCCCAGCCCATTAGCCAGGCAGGCATATGATCAGCTCGGGCTTATCTTATCAGCTGAATGCTTGTCTTTGATAAGATTTGTCTGCCAGAACAACTGAAATTTTATGATTGCGCAATATTTTTGGCTTTTTGGTATTCATGACAGCGGGAACCTCGCGCAAAGCGATGTGACAAGGTTCAGAATGCTTTAAGCTGGGTAAAACAAATGGGCTATAGATATATCCTATTTATATATAACTGACAAGTCTGCGCCTGGAACTTCATTATCAACAAAAGTCACACATGTATACATATATATCCACTCTTGCTCTTCTGTTTTCACATATCTGATTACTTATGCGCTAGCAGCTAATTCAGCGCTAACAAAATGTGCTAAAAGGAACGAACCAACGCAATGCTACTAATCAATCATGCTCTTGACTGATTAGCATGCTCTCATACCACACTCGGCTCGGATGAGTCAGTGGTCTCAGTGTCTCCGCAGAAGAGGCCGGGCAACGGCGGTTGAACTACGTCTAATGGAAATGTGATTGATTTGCAATTAGCAGCAGTCGCGTCACATGAGTTCAGGCCAAATTCTAATCACAAGCATTGACCTAATTGCAGGCAACACAGCAGCAGCAGCAGCAGCAACATCTGTGGCAACATCTGCAGCAACAACAATAAATCGCATTGCCTGCACGGGCACCGCTTTGACGCGTTTTCTGGTTTGCATGGCACCTGTACTTGGTAATACTCTACCTTATTTCTGGCCATTTCCGTTTTGTCGACGTTTTCATTCAGGAAGCTAAGACTTCCAGCCAAACCAAACCATCAACAACAGCATTAAGAAACATTTTTATCTGTGCGATCGTCTCATGTCTTGTCATTGAATGCATTATATATAGTTAAATATCCGTTCCAATACACGTATCTATATATATATATTGTATACACATATCATTTATTTATACACATTCAGCGTGTGTTTTTGTCTTGTGGCAAAACAGTTTTTGCCCAGTTTCATCTACATCTGTGCGGCATACGGAGCGTATACGTAATATATATTTTGTATATTTATTTTCTGTGTTTTTTCTGTGTCTGTGCTTGTTTGATTTTTGATTCTATTTCGTCTTGTTCTCTCTCTCTCTCTCTCTGTGTGTGTGTTTTTTGCCGTTGTCGTCTGTCAACTGTCGTCGCGTGTTGCTCTTCTTTGGAGGCAATCGTCAAATATGACGTAAAGGAAAATTATTCAAGTGTGTGTGAGAGGGTGTGCGTGTGTCTGTGTGCTCGCCCTGAACTATATTTATAGGTATATAAATTTAAAATGCCAACAAGTCCAGTCAAGGTCATTATTCACTCAGATATGCGCTTTAAGTATTCATGCCAAAGTTGAGCCAGAAACCATCTATTAAAGTGCACCTCAAACTGATTCAAGAAAACAATCAAGAATAATTGCAATAATTAGGGTGTCTAAGGCACAGCAGAGACAACATTTGCAATCTGTGTCACAGATTTATTTTCAAACAACGATTCGTTGGCTCGCCGCATAACGCATACGCAATGTATGCCAGACGAAATACTTGACTTCTGGCAGCAACTGTGGGCTGTGGCATATAAATGATATATAATTAATATGGGGCATCCTGTTTGGAAGTCTTTCTGCTTAAATGATTCTATATATACATGCAGAGCGAACTAGCTAAGGGCGACCTTGGCTATTGGCTTGATCCGCAGTGCAAAATTCGTTCAGCTTGGCCTGCTTCACGTAGAGGCAAAGAGCAACACGAGAGCAGCAACACGTTAATGACAACGTCAAACGTGAAAAGTCGCTGTCGCCGTCGCTGTCGTTGTCGTTGTCGTTGTCGTTGTTTTGCTTTGGGTAGTATTCCAAGCGCGATTAGACGTCGAACATGTGAAGCTCGAGAGACGCCTCTCGATTTTATTATTTCAAACCTTTTTGTTTTTTATTTTTCTACTTTTTAATTTGCTATTATTTATTTAACTTGATTATGGTTTACGTCTTCCTAAGCGTGGCTGGCTACTACGGTGAGTTAGCTGCAAAGGCCGCCCGGCTTCCAATCGATTCGCGTGCTTCGTTATGCAATGCGAAAAGTTCAGCGAACGTCAAATTAATCAAATAAGTGGACAAACTGTAATTGTGTGTAATTGTGTAATCGAAGTGCGAGTGCGCCTATATTTAGCTCTAGCTCTGGCTCCAGCTCTAGCTCGAGCTATTAAACGCACGTGTTACGTATACGCCACGTTGAGTCGACTTCGAGCAGCCCTTGAACTTGCATGCAAAGACCAAAATTGTCAATTTTCATGTGCGGGAAGTCGAAGTGGGAAAAGCCAACAGCCAAACGGGCCCACATACATATATGTACGCCTGGCGACCAGGCAAGCCAAGCATGGCAGTTACGCTCGAATTGTGCTGAAAACTTACACAGATGTGAGCTATAGATACACATATAGACTTTGACTCAACTACAGCAGAGGTTGGCTAAGTGGGAAACGTAAGATTGTAAATTTAGCGCTCTGAAGTCAGCTTCACTATGATATCATTGCGCTCCCTTTGGCTTTCGCCAAGTGCACAACTTTGCATACTATTTCTAATATATCTAGGGGCACAGCAGGCTGCGCCAATCAGCCAGGCAGAAGCAAATTAATTACTCACTCTCGACGTCATTGTGGCGCTCATCTAGATATATGGATATATACCAATCTGAGCGCCCCCATTCATCGAGAGAGCGCGCAAAAAACAAAACAAACAGCGAAAAAACTGAAAGGCGTAACGAAACAATTTAACAATTTAATTTTTGTGGCTCTGTAATAATTTTGCTCGCAATTACGTTAGACGTCAGCTGAAAGCATGTGCACATAGTTAGGATATAATATATGTCTGTCTATCTGCACGATATGTGTATTTGGGCAAAAAACAAACAGGCAGCCGAGTCGAGTCGAGTCGCGGCGAGTGTCTGCTAGCCATAAAATGTAGTCGGACGGCTCATCAATGAAAATTAGGCACATCAAATGTTTGATGCATGCTGAGCAGTTCAACTGAAGCAAGAGGGGTAGCTTAGGCGGGGCGGTAAAGATGTATCTGCAGACGTTAGATATGATGCAGAGAAACTATGAGCCATATAAATGTGTAAATATATAGGCAAAAGCTGAAAGCTTATCGGTCTGGCTCATGAAATAGTATTCAGTTTCTGGTTTAAATATTTTTAGAAAACTATTTATGAAATTTATATTGAAATTCAATTAAATATATATGATATTAATTATAAGAAATTTAATAAATATTATAGAATATATTTACAATGAGTGATAATTAGATAAAAATATTTTTTTAAATGTTAAAAATATTAAAAAATTTTATAAATATATTTAAACTGAAGAAAATTTAAATTTAATATTTAGATTAATTTTTTTGGACTATCTAAAACTTGGTACTAAAAAGTCTACAGCTCTGCATACTCTGCAAAACCTTTTTAGGCTGCTCGTAATACAGGGTATCTTAAAGCATGAAACAGTTTATGTTTTGCAGCTAGCTGTCTGGCTGCAACTAGTTGCGCTGGGCGCTTGGTGTTTTATGGAGCACAGCTAAATTAGCTGCAATCAGGGTGCGAGTGTGTTTAAGAAGTAAATTGAGATTTGTTTACGAGCTGAACTCGTTGCCGATTTTCCAGTTAGTGTCTGCAGCAAGTTCTTTAACGCGGCCAAAAAGCAAAACAAAACAAATCGCAGCACCGACAGACGGCCACAAAAAGCCAAATTCGAATTGAGCACAAACGCCGCAGCGAAGGCAAAGAGCAGGCAGCCAGCCAGTCAGTCAGCCAGGCAGGCCAAATACAAAACGAAATGAGAAACAGAACTAAAACAATTTCAATTTCAAAAGCAAATTTCTGCTGTTTAGTATTGTATTTTAAAACCAAGCAATTGTTGAGAGTATGAAAATGTTGTTCAGTTCAGTTGGCTGCCAGGTTGGGTTGGCGTCTCTCTGCTGCTTTGCGCTCGATGCCAGTTGGCCCCGGACAATTTCAGTGCACGGCTCGCGGCGCAGCAAACCACTTCGAGGATAGTGCAAGAGAAAAATTAAAAAAATTATACTTAAGCTATAATTAACTATACAAGAGTTCGAGCAATTTTATGTACCTGTAAAATTTTGGAAACACGAAAACGAATCGAAACAAAAAACGAAATTTGTAAGCACTGAAGAGCGGAAACCATTTTTGGTAAATATTCAGCACGGAATTCTACGGATTTCGTAATTGCAACATTTGCGAATACATTGTTGCTCTCGCAAATGTCTCTCACGCTCTCTCTCTCTGTCTCACATTGTCCCTGTCTCTGTCTCTGCTTTGTGTATTCTCGCCGTCTTATGTAAGTGTCGATTGTTGCGCATTGTTGTTGTCGTCTCGAAGAAAAACAAATACGTTCACCTTATTTATAGCACCTGTGGAACTGTTTTGCACCCGTCTGCAAGTAAATAATAAAATAATCTCTGATTCGACTTGCCCTGGCCTCTTGCAGTGTCGCTACCTGGCGCTGGAACTGGCCCGAGTGAGCAGCCAACCATTTTGCTGATCAACGGCATCAGCGACGACGCCCAGCTGCAGGAGAAACAGAAGCAGAGCCCGAGCCCGAGGCCGAGCAAGGCGGAACTGAAGCTGTCCCTTGAGAACAACAACGAACCGGCTAGCGGCTTGCCCCAGCCCACACAAGTGCCCACCACGCCGGGCGGCTCGCATCTGCTGGACTTTGAATCTCACCTGATCGAGGACGTGAACGCTGAGCAGAGCGGCGTGGGCATCAACGAGCTGCCGCCCATCGAGCAGGAGCTGCAGAAGGGCACATCCAAGATCGAAGCCAACGGAGTCTCCCACGCCATTGAGGTGGAGCCAGCGGGCGCCAAGACAAAGCAGCCAATAGAAACTCTCGCACCGTCGCATCAAATTGCCGAGGTAGACGAGACGGCAACGGCAACGACAACGACAACAGCAGCTGCAGCAGCGGAAGCATCGGAGGCAGTGCGTCGGACTGCCGAGCAGCTGGTAAATGATATCGAGCGCGAGCTAATTGAGAGCTTTAGCAAAGATGTAGCACAGGCTAAGGTCGAGCAGGAACAGCAGCTCAAGTCAGAGCTAACCGCAGTGAATTCGCTCTCACAGCAGGTGGATGCCCAACTGAACGAGCTGACCAGCATACTCAAGACCAAGCTACAGCCGAAGATTGTCTTGGAACAGCCTGGCGTCGAGGAGAACTCAACGAAGATCGCTGCCAACGAGCTGAAGCTCGTCGAAGTGCCAACACCCAAGTCCGAGGCCGAGGAGCAGCAACGCAAGGAATTCATCGATTCACTGCCACAGATCGAACAGGATCGCCTGGGCACCCACACGGATGCGGAGGCCAAGCGTCTGTCCGCCGACTGCAAGCGCGAGTACTACCAATCGCTCAAGAAGTATCTGCTGCAGAGCAGCATAGACAAGCCGCCCGTGCCGCTGCAGACCTACCGCTGGGAGGATCTCCGAAGAGCTAGAGAGCGGGTAAGTCTGAGATACCAAAGGACATAGCTCTTATGTTATATTTATATTAAAATTCCCCCTTGCAGGGCGGCTATCCTTGGACACATCTGTACAAGCGTCCCCTGGGACCCGACGAGGAGCCGGAGATTGTTTTGCTGCTGCGCAAGTCGCAGGAGCTGCGCTTCAAGTCAGAGTCACCCAAGTCCCTCAAGAAGGTGCGCTACGACGAGCAGGTGCTGGTCAAGGAGACAGAGCGCTACATACAGGATCTGTCGGAGGACGAGGTCGTAGGCAACACAGACGACGACAGCAGCGAGGAGTCTGAAGACTCGGACGACTCCGAGCACGGTGCCCACAACGAGGACACGCTCAGCGAGTGCATTTCCTGTGTCTCCGATTCGGTGCTCGCAGTCGGAGGCCACGCGAGGCCAAGGAAGACGAACCGCCTAGCGCAGATACGCGACATCATCAAGCGCAGGCGCAGCGGACGCACTCAGGCCGACGCCCAGTCTCTGCCCGGCAGCTCGGCGAATCCTAGCAGGCAGGGCAGTCTGCACGAACTAGCGCCGCCACCAGGAGCGTTAGTTCCGAATACAGACAAGCCGCCCAAGCAGCAGCAGAAGCCAAAGAAAAGCTTCGACATCATGAAGAAGCTCAAGAGCTTGGCGGAGCGCCAAAAGAAGCGCTTGAATATCAAGCGCATTACGCTCAAGAAGGACGAGAAAATCGTCCTGGGTGAGGAGCAAAAGATTATGAAGCTGAAAGCCTCACCGAAGTCGACCCGCGGCGAGATACCGCACTTTATAGAGAAGCAGGACTCAGACGATGTCCTCGAGCTGGTGGAGTACGATGAATCGCCCTGCAGAAAACGCACCAAAGAGGAGGAGCAGCAGGACGAGCTGCCCAGCACCAGTGCAGCTAGCGTACCACAGCCGGATGAGATCATTGAGCTGCCCGTGGAGCAGACCAAGACTGAAACGCCCGCTCTGGAAATCAGCGAGCCGGCACCAGAGGCTGCAGAGGAGCCCACTGAAGTGGAGGGCGAGACGCCGCCCAAGAAAACACCACGTCTGCGCCGTGAACATGTTTACGAGGAGATTGGCCAGGCGGAGTCCCAGCTGCCGCTGGAGCAGCCCATCCTGGAGCTCGATGCACTTAAGAAATCATTAACGCGTCAGGATAATCTGGCTGTGGACGACATTGAGGCAGCCAAGCCTGTGCCTCTGGATCGCATGGGCAGCAGCGAGGAGGATCAGGTGGCCGTGGCTGCTGCAGAGAAATCTGTGGGTCTCCTAGCGCCAATCTCATCCATAGACTCCACGTCCTCGGATGAAGATCGTGCGCGCCTCGCACAGCTCTCGCCCGTAGTCGAGGAGAGCGATGAGCCATCTGAGATTAGTGAATTGCGACCCGTCCTGAAGAAGGAAGCCTCGCCGGCGCCGTCGGACAAGAAGGTGACCTTCTCCCACGTCGAAGACGAGGCCGAGCCGCATCGCGAGGACATCGAACTGCCCGAAGACGTGCTGGAGGCGGCCACAACGGCGGCCAAACTAAAGAGCGATAGGTAAGTGCGGGGTCTGGGATTAAATTTTCCGATTTTCTTTGCACGACACTAACACCGAGCACAACACAACGACGTCTTGCAGAAAATCTAACCTAATTGACTTGCTTATGAAATTGTTACTAACCCTCCTGCCGGGTGTCGGTGGCGACGACCTGCGACGTCGTCCGTACAAGCAACCCAAGCCCTACTATCGCGACTACCACTACATAGAACACAACAACACAGACAACACCTCCACCTTCACGCCCACGCCCACGCCCACTCCCACTCGCAGATCCTGGCGATTGAAGCTAACCAACACTTGGACGCTCTGCTGCTGCTGCAGCAGCAGTGGAGCCACCAAGAACTATTGGTAACGGGTAGCATTGGAGACGGCTCTTAACTCTTAACATGATATAGACCCAAGGTAAGAACTCAGCTGAACGAGAGGAAATTTGTAAGCGTCCAAAAGTGGCTTCATGTGTGTTGTCCCCCTTGATTAGGAAGTGGTTTTGGTGAATCTCACAAATCATTGGTGAATAGTAAAAAGTTATGGAACTAGTTCAATGGAACAAGTTTACTTTAAGTCGAACTAATGACTGGTGAAGTGTGGAACTAGTTAAAAAGTAACAAATATGTATTTTATGCGTTGATGAACTAGTCCTGGAACTAGTTCATCGACAGCAAGCAAATAAGCATGTTTAGGTTTCAATGAACTTGTATGGAACTAGTTCTTGAACTCATTTCATCCTAACAGCTTAACTATTGTTATTTATAATGTAATTAAACATGGGTGTCAATGGAGTATATATGAACTAGGCGCGGAACTAGTTCATTTTATTACTGGAGACCAAAATATTCGTGTACATGTAGCGTTTAGTTTATTGGAACTAGGTGGAAAATGCTGGAACTAGTGAACTTGTGGAACTAGTTCATCAACATGCTTGATTTTATGAGCAATAAAAATGATGTATAACGCATTGGCGTTGATCCAATTGATGTCTAATTATGGAACTAGTTCACAAAATCAAGTTTTGTAGTTCCAGTTCAATTTATATATTCACTTTCAACTGACTCTATCTAAATGAACGCTGCTGTGGCATGAACTTACAACAAAACACGAACAATTCAAACGCTTTAAAGGTCAACGAATGACAAGAAGATTTCCGGCAGGCAGCGGCGACGCATTGCTCAAAATAGAACCACTAAGTGCAGGCCAACAAATTGTTACTCCTGCTGCTCGGCCACATCCCAATTATGAACAAGCAGCGCAGTCGGCGTCGCAGTCGCAGTCGCAGCGGACGTCGCAATGGGAACTTCAAACGAGGAAATTAAAGACAACTGCAAATTCAATTCATGCTGCCCATTGTCGATGTATGTGTGGCCATGCATGTGTGTGTGTGTGTGTGTGTGTGTGCTTTTTGCTAATTTTAAAGAACAACATATTCAAAAACGAAAAATTTCGTAAAATTTTTTGTGTCGCGCAAAATGAAAAGCTCTCAGTCCTGGCCGAAAATCGCAACGATGTAGACGCTCGCTTCGAACGGGCCGCAGTGCGAAAAATAGAAAAGAAAATCTAGATCAAGAGTCTGAAAACTATATAGCTCGAGACGGATTCGTAGCTGAGTCAAAATCGTAAAAGACATACGCTGGAAGCGCCAGTTTGGACGGGGCTTGGAGACCAGAAAAAAGCTCTTTTCGCCACCAAATTTTCAATAGTGCAAAAAAGTAGAAGAAAAGCAAAAGGAAAAGCAGAAAATCGAAAGAAAATTATAAATTCAATGTCCAAAGGCGACGGCGGCTGCTTTAAAAATAGACAACGACCACGAACCACACAGCGACAACGAAACTAAGACGAACAAAAGCGAAAATAACAACAACAGAAGCAACAACAACAACAACAACAACAACTACATCTAGCGGATTACGGACCAGGGCCAAGTAAATAGGCAACGCTGCAGCGACAGCTGTTCAGCTCATCTCAGCCACATCGCTCACCTCGCCGTCGGCAGCTCGTCCGATGCTCAACTCGAGGCGCTCCGCCTCGGTGGGCGCTTTGCCCGCTGAGAAGAAACACTTTGTGTCCCGCGTGGAGAGCGCCAGCGGCGCCTCGTTGGACGTGCGCTGCGCCTGTCAGTTCTTTCAGTGCGACTCGCTGCTGCCGGAGCGCGTGAATCCCGTGGATTCGCGTCCTGGCTCCAGGCAGGGCCAGCACAGCGATGACCACTATCATTTGCAGCCGGACGATCTGTCCCTGCACAGCTTTGAGGTGATTAGCCATGCGGATGTGGCGCCCTCGGTGGATCTGAGTTTCATGGAACGCTATCCGGAGCTGGAGCAGACAGCGCGTTCGCGTGGGCTGGTCGTGCGCAGCATCTCGGATGCCACGGAGCCGGATATGCCGGGCAGTCAAGGGGCTTTGATGGCGGGCCGCCGCCGTCAGCTGTCGATGAGCGGATTTTCATCGGGCAGCACTGGACGCTTCGGCGACACCGTCTCCATGCGCAGTGGCACCTCCTTGCGGCGCATCTCGGCGGGCAACTCCAAGACAGACCTATACTGCGCAGACATCAATATACCCACTTCTACGGCCCGTGGAGGTCAGCGCTCGGCCAGCGCCAGTCGACGCACCTCCAATGCTGATCTGTTCCAGGCCAGCATCGTGCCGGGCTCACTGCAGCCGCCACAGCTGAATTTGATTGCCGCCACGCCCAGTCCGGGCATGTCGGACTTCCCACCGCAGTTTTCTTCACATCAATCGTCGCCAGCGCCAGGAGCTCACGACTTTCGCAATGCCAAGCCGCCGTTGTCCCCTGACTACATGCGCCCCAGCGCTGCCAATAAGGAGAATCTGTTGCCAGGCTCTACGCTGCCGCAGAATCGACCCATTGACGTGTCGCGCTTCGGCTGCGATGCAGTGCGTCCTTCCTTTTTGCTGGAGTCCGATTTGAAGCAGCAGCAGAGCCCGTACCAGCCCACAGTCACGCCCATCGATCCGCTAGCCGAGACCGTGGCGGAGCTTGAGCAGATCGCGCGGGAGCACAATCTCGTGAATATCAGAGACAACATACAGACGCAGACCAGACGCCCGCCGTCCATCGCCAGCGAACTGAGCGCCAAACCGCTGCAGGTGGATGAGCTGACCCAAATAGAGATTGTGCACGATCTACCCGTCGTGGACATCGATGCACTGGTGCTGGGCGAGGAGCTGAAGGCCGTGGAGCATCGCAGTCGTAGTCCCAGGCCATCCAGGCGGCCAAAGTCACCACCGCCGCCACCAACAACTGCTGCTCCAGCTCCGGCTACGATGGCCACGCTGCAGTTGCCTTCAAGTCGACCCTCCAGTGCTGCACAGCCGAGTCCTATTACCCCAGCCGCAGCCTCGCAGCTCAAGCGCCAACACACGCCCGAGCGACAGCTCTCGCCGGAGCGCGCCTCCAAGTGGCAGCCCATGTCCAGCTCCACCGCTCCAGCTGCCACTATTGTAGGTGCTATCAATGTCCAGGCAGCCTCGCCCGAAGTCAAAAGTTCCTATGCCTCGCGGTTTAAGTCCATGTTCAGTGCAAAGCCTCAGGAGCAGCGCCAGAAATCGCCCACTCCTCAGCGCTCGCGCTCTCCCTCGCCATTCGTGGCCAACTCCCAATTAATCATGCGGGAGAAGTCTCCCTCGCCCAGCAAGCTGACCTCGGTGTTCTCCAAGAGCAAGCCCCAAGCCATGTCAATTGTCAGCAGCACATCGAACGTGATGAAACGCCAGGAGGCCGAGCCGCTGTCCGTGCGAGTGACGGAGACCTTCTCGCTGAAAGTCGACGAGATGGACCAGTACAGCTCGCATCCACCCAAGCCACTGGCGCCGCCTCCCCATGCCCAGACCATGTACAGCAGTCGGGAGGACTTTGCCGCCTCGGAACGGGCCTCGGTGGACATCAGCGAGGCGTTCGCGCCGGTCGTCGTCTCGTCTGTGCCGCGGGGCACCATCAGTAGCATTGGCGGCGTCAGCTTCATGGCGGGCAATCGAAATCTCTACTCCAGCGAGATCGAGATGCCCGGCATGAGCTGGTCGCAGAGCGAGTCCGAGTTTCGGCACTCGAGCAGCAAGGACCCATCGACGGGCAGTCGCCCACTCATATCCATGCCCATCAATATTACGGGCAGTGGCAGCCAGGTGTATCGACCGTCGGAGCAGCGCTACGGCTTGCAGAGCAGCAAGCTGTCAGTTAGGGAGCCGCGTACGCAGTCGCACGACCACCGTGGCCGCTTAGCCGGCTCCCATGAGCAGCTCTACGGGCCGCCGGCTCGCATGACAAAGACGGTTAGTTTCAATTTTGATGAGCGTAGATCGCGTCTAGCGGAATTTGAGTCCGAATCGCCCCTAACCCAAAAGCAAAAAGATCACATCGACTTCCTCGACCGGACCTATTTCTCTCGGTAAGCAACAGCTACCCCACTGTCGGCCTAGACCACAACCCGAACCCCCTCCAGACACACACAAGCACCCAGAAACTCCAAAAACTAGCTATGAGAACAGGGTGACGGCTTCTCTAATCTTCGCTTGCACCAAACAGAGCAGCATCTATATGTCGATTGTCATCCTAGCAAAGATAGACTACTAATCTCTTCCTTCTTTCCCTTCTCTTGCCTCTTGCAGTGATCATGAATACGAGCCCGTGGGCGTGTCGCCGGCGCGAGACGTCGAAGTCTTGCCAGCAGCTACGCCGGCGCCCGCTCCTAACAGCAGCAGCCTCCAGATACCCATGGATGTTGACATCGAACTGAGCTCAGCTGGAACAACGCCACGCACCGAATCTCGCACGGACTATGAGATACACACCAGCCAGGTGGATTCGAGCGCTTTGGAGGAGCTGCCACTGCAGCCGGAGAATCGCAAAAAGAGTTTCATGGCATCCGCCCAAGATCGCACGCGCAAGATGCAGGATGGCCTGCGCAACCAGGCGGGCAAGCTGCGCACTAAGCTACGCACGCAGCCCAAGCCGAAGCCCGTCTCGGGCAGCCCCAAGGCCAAGGCCAAGGAGCGCAGGCGATTTGCGCCCGAGTTTTCGAAAATTAAGATGCCGGAAATAAAGAGGCCCGACATGTCCAAGCTGAAGGAGATCAAGCGACCGGAGTTCACCAAGTTTAACAAGCCCGACATGTCCAAGTTTAAGCTGCCCGAAAAGTTCTCCACCCTCAAGCTGCGCCGCAGCAAGAGCTTCAAGGAGAATGAGTCCGAGCTGCCCACCGAGTCCACGGAGTCGCCAGCCACAACGGCCGATGCGCCCCCGGCGCCCGCAAAGAAGAAGTTCGAGTTCAGCTTTGGCACCTATCCACGCGCCTTTCGCAAGAAGAAGCCCGTCGAGGAGACGCCACCACCCATGGAGTCCTCGCTGGGCACCGACCGCCTCAGTGTCAGCGTTATACCCAGCACTGAGACACAGCCGTCACAGACATCCACAAGCTCGCCGCAGGGCGACCGTGGCCCAGGTCCTGTTCGCTCCCGTTGGGCAGACAAGTTCTCCGATGTGAGCTACAATGATAGCGAAGGCTCGCGCTACAGACGCTACGGTAGCGAACTAGAGAGCTTCGATAGGGAATCCTCGCTGGAGCGGCGCATGAAGGAGGATTTGGAGGGCGACACGGCCAGCGAGGCGCAGCCACAGGCCGAAATGGGCATCCTTGGCGGCGTGACGGACAGCAAACAGTTTGCCGAGTTCGACGAGGAGAACCGTGCCATACACGAGATCTCCAGCCAACGAACCAGAGAGTTCAAGCGGCGACCTATGGTGCATCAGGACTCGGATCTGCGCTCCGAGGACAGCCACGATGCAGAGGGCTGGACAGAGAAGGATATACAGAAGAACAAGCTGCTGCGCAAGGCCGAAAGGGACGCCGAGGCCAGCTACTACAAATATCACGAAATGCAGGACGCACAGTCGACTGCCAGCTCCGGCAAGAAGGTCGTCATGGAGCACATCGACGATGACGAGTTCTTCTTGCGCAAGCGCGGCATCTCCGAGGACAACATCCAGCTGCGCCAATACATCAGCGACGCCATACGCGAGGGCTACGAGCCGCCCAATGCGCTGCAGCACGTAGGCCACTCCGCCCAGCAGGAGCAGCGGGCGCGGACCGAGGATTACGGTGATTACGATGTGCCGCCGCCCAAGCCGCGTCGTCTGCATCGCAACTATCGGCCCGACTTCGACGACTCGCAGGAGTTCCAGCGCAGCGACTACGGCGACGATTTGTCCATGTCCCAAAACGGCAGCGACTTCATGCCCAAGCGTCCATTGCGCAAGGCACGCAGCCGCAGCAAGTACTCCATGGAGGGCAGCCAGGACATACCGATGGCCGACGGCGGCAGCAGCATACAGTACTTCGACGACGACGAGGACTATCTTAGGCCGCCCATGCACGAGCAGGCAACGGAATCGGAACAGGCCCTCAACAACCTCAACTATGCTGGCCAGGAGCAGCCAGCTCAACAGGCTCGCCCACAGGCGCCCAGACGCCAAAAGAAGCGCACTCGCGACGATGCATCTGTGGAGAAGGACGCGGACTCGTTTATCAATGGCTTTGGTGGTAGATCAGTATCGAACACCTTTTTGCAGCCACACGAAGATGTGAGTATGGAATAAGGAATAAGGAATTTAAGTGGGGATTGGCTTGATAACTGTATAAAACCTTATATATGGTATGAGACAGCTAGAATATGGATCATATATAACAAGAACATAGCTAACCATCGGATGATTATGCTAGGACATAGGACTTCCAAGCATAATAATCTATATATTATGTATATGATGTCTTTTCTAGCAGAAATATGAGACAAGATCCAATGATACTATTGAAAACATATCAAATTTTTAATTTTCGACAAATAATTCCCTTGGCAGCTATATAATATAGGCAGCTATGGATCATATATAACAATAACATAGCTAACAATCGGATGATTATGCTAGGACATAGGACTTCCCAGCATAATAATCTATATATTATTTCTATGATGTCTTTTCTATCAGAGATACGCGATATGATCCAATGATACTACAGAAAACATATCAAATTTTTAGTTTTCGACAAATAGTTCCCTTGGCAGCTACATAATATAGGCAACCCCAAAGCTGTTTATCACGTTTTCTGCTAAGAATTTTTCACCCTTTCAATTGAGGAACTGTGAGGCGCAGCACTATGCTACACATAGTTATAATATATATATGCTGTCACTAAAGTGGACCAATGCCAATGTTCTGCAATGTACCTTCTATATACTGTAATGAGCTCTATCTTTGCCGTTGGCCAGGTAATTGTTTATCGCACTGAGCACGAATATCAGCATCACATACCGCTAGCCACGCCGGACACCTTTACGGACGGCACCTCGGCGCGCACTCAGCGCTCCGAGGATGAGCGCACCTCGCGTGGCGCCGAATCGTTGGTCCTGGATGTGCACACCAAGCCGGAGCTGCTCAGCAAGGACGCAGCGCCCAGGATTGAGAGCGAGGAGAAGTTCGTCATCGACATGCTGGAGAGCGATGGGTGAGTAGCGGGGGTCGCATTAGGTCTCAGCTGGCCAAATTGTTGCTTAGGTGTGTGCTCTCTGCTTCCCCCCTCTATCTAGCTATGCCGTGGTGCGCAAGGAGCCAGTGCCAAAGCCGACGCCCCCGGCGCGTCGCAAGAAGTTCACCCGTTCGCCCGGCGAACGCTTTGCCACCTTGCCCAGCATACGCGGCTCGCGTGGCTCCCCGCCGCCGGCCCGCCCGCCGCCGCCACAGCAGTATATACCCAGCGAGGACTCACCATTGCCCCCGCGTCGCAGATCGGCTGCCAGCCTGGAGGAGCTCACCACCGGCCTGCTGCTCAAGTCAAAGTAAGAACAGCTGCTGCTGCGACGCTTGCATTGAAATATTTTCTTGATTTGTGACTTTTTGCGACCTTTTTGAAAATTGTCTCGAATGCATTTTTGTTAAGTTTTGTTTTTGTCGTTAAGTTACTAGGCTTAAGCGCCATAAGCTAAGACCCAGATATACTGCTAATTAATACCAACTCACACACACTCACACACACACATACACACACAAATAAAACCTAAACATGAAACACGAAACGCACTCACACGAGTTTGCCCAGCTTTTATTTGCCGAATTCCTTTTGTTTCGTTTGCCGCTTGCTTCCACCCGAGTCCGAGACCAAGCGTTTCTAATGCTCCTTAAACCCTATTCCCTAGCTACGCGACCCTGCCATCCGTACAGCCGGATCAGGCGCAACAGCAGCCGCAGCTGGCGGAGGAGGAGGATGATTACGAGGAGCCGGGCGCACTGCAGCGACCCGAATCGCCACGCTCGAACCTGCAGTCCGGCGAGGTCATCAACAAAATGAAGTTCCGACCACTGCCGCCGCCGCCACGCCCACCGCGCGAGAAGCGATCGACGAGAGGCGGCAGCGGAGTGGATAGCTACGAGGACAGCGAGCGCATCGCCAGCTCCTCCACGGCAGACAGCACCGATCAGGGTGAATTCGAGGTGGAGGTGTCCACACAAACGGACCCCTTGCCAGATGATTTTATTTGCGAGGAGTTTGAGATTACGGAGGATATGAAAATCATAGAGCCACGTCGCACACTGGGCGGCAAGACGACGCTGGAGGATTTGCTGCGCAACACACAGGCCCAGGAGCCGGACGAGGTGGATGGCGCTCAGGTGCTCACCGAGGATGAGCAGCTGGCCAAGGGATTGCAACGCTTCCGCGATGCCAATCAGCGCAGCTTATCAGAGCGCTCACGTGCATCCTCACAGGCGGATCGCTCCAAGTCTCTGAGTCGTCCACAGACGCCCTCCTCAGCAGTCATCATAGAGCGACGCGTACCCACACCTAGTATCGAGGGCGATGCCACGGTGCAAGCCTCTCTGATTGTGCGGCCCATAAGCGCAGCCGACTTGGAGGATGACGAGCTGCGTCGCGAGGAGGAGGAGCTGCGACGAGAAGGACTTCTCTCCGATAGCTCGGTGCAAAGCAAATCTGACGTGGAAACGGCTGGCGAGGAGGATGACCAGGTAGTTCTTAGCGATTATGCAGCCAGCTCAGCCGACTTGGATGCGGCCGTGCAGCAGCTGCAGCAGGCGCAGCTCGAGAGCGATTACGACAGCAAGCAGGAGGATGATGAAGTGGAGCGCACCTTGCGAGAGAGCGAGTATGACGAGGAGGAGGAGGAGAAGTACTCGGACCACTTTGACGAGGAAGAAGGCTTACAACAAAAAGGAGAAACCACAGACCAGGAACTGGATGAAGCACTCGAGAAGGAGCTGCGCGAGGAAATGGAGAAGATGCTGGCAGAGTATAGGCAAGCTGAGATTGCCGAGTCAAGGGCAAAGGCACTCGCCGACGAGCAGCCCACATCCGAAGAGGATCACGTGCTATCAGAGGAAGAGCACATAGTATCCGACACGGAGCAGGTGCAGTCCGAAGTGGAACAGGCAGCATCCGAAGTGGAAACTGTATTATCTGAAGCAGAGCAAACCCTGTCCGAGGTCGAACCCGCCTTATCCGAGGTAGAGCAAGAGCTAGAGGTAGAGGTCGAAAAAATAGTAGTGGTAGAAGCACCCGTTAGGAGAACCGTTGCACATGAACCCACTGAAGCCGAGGTCGATGCCAAATTCGTAGCCACCTTACCCACCGAGCCGGCTACCGACTACAGCCAAGAGGAAGATGCTGAGCCAGAGGCAACTCCCATGCCACCGCCACGGCGCAAGTCCACAACACTCGTCGAACCGACAGCTACTTCAATATTGACCATTGCCGAGCAGGTGGCACGCGAGCTGACGCCCATTCAGGCGCTGCGATCCTCGCCCCCACCACAGCTGCCCACCCACATGCAGGAGCTGGAGGTGGAGCGACTGCGTGTGCATGCGCTGCAAGCCGGACAGATCCAAGTCTCGCAGCTGCACGGCGGCCAAGTGACCGCCGATGAGCTGGCTTGCAAGTCCGGTCAGCTGGTGGTGCAGAATATTAATCTGCCGCCCGGCTTCATTGACGACATTGTGGAGCGCGTCAAGGAGCAGCGTCCCTCGCTGCTGACCAGCGAAACACAGACGAGCCGCCAGGCGAGCAGTGAACCCGCCACCAGCGATGTGGAGCCACCCACCAAGCCACCGCGCCAAGGCAAGGTCAACGAGTCAGCGACTGCAGCAGCCCACAGTAATCTTGATGAGCAGACTCAAACGGAAGCTGCCATGCTTCCATTGCCGCCACCACCACCTGTGTATCCCAGCGTAGAGTATTTGCAATCCCTGGCTCCATTGGCCTTCTACAACTTGCAACGCAGTGCGGAAGCGGAGCAGGCAGAAGCAGCCGCTGGTCCTGGCAGCTCGGAGCGCAAGGCGCCGCACAAGTGCCGGCGTCGCCATGTGCAGGAACAGCAGCTGGAACGCGACTCCGACTCAGAGCTGGAGGAGCAACTCATGGAGAGGGCACGTTCCCGCTCACGTTCCCGTCGCTCACGCACGCGCAGCGCCACACAGACACTGGAGGACTTCGATGATGACCAGCCCAAGACAGTGGTGCAGGCGGGTCGACAGTTCCTTTCCGTTTGCAGCCTGGAGCTGATTAACATCATCAACCATCTGACCCACTTTGTGCGTGGCGAGGTTGAGCCGGCGCAGCAGCCCCGGAATATATCCTCGCTGATGGTACTCTTCATACTGATCACCTTTGCTGTCATCGTCTTTCTGCTGACGGGTCGCCAGGTGCACACACATCACTGGGACTACTTCAATCCGCCGGGCAACGAGGGCAGGCAAACGTGAAACCTAAAGAGCTCCCCAGATTTTGGACATTTTGTGGCTTGGATTTTGTATGCCAAATGATACTTGGGCAATTTTTCTTTGCATTTTGGAGCATGAAACGAATTTAGAAAGCGTCGGCCACAATCCGAACGCTCGAAACCAAAGGCCTTAACATTAATGATATATACTACATACTAACTCACAATACTTTAGGAAGGATGCAAAGCGAGAGGCGTTGCCTGTGCTACTCTAGTCGCAGTTTAACAACTAATCAATCGAACAACAACAACAACAATCAGTCAATCAATCAATCCCTGTTCAACAACAAACATACTGACTTATAAGGAACATACATATATCGCATACTAACCGACATACAAGAACTATATCATGTTTTTCTACAATACTCCCAGAACAACAACAACAACAACTACAATAACAAAAGATCATGTATTAAATATGTACTTAAACTAAGTAAAAGAAATCATTTATTAGCTACCTGATATATGGTGAGCTGTCCAGAACGGGGCTCAAGTTTGTTGGCGAACAGACAAAGTCTACTTATTTATGCTAATATTTAAATATTGTTCACTCATTTTTCTATTTTTTGAATTGTTCAATACTTAAAGCATCGATTGTTGTTTTTTTAATATATAAATTTTATTTAGACCTGAGTTAGGTATAATACATATATAAATGATGAATTGTTTTACTTCTCACGAATTTCTTTTATTTACAAAGAAACAAACGAGTTGAACCGCGCGAGGGTAAAAATGTGTAAGTTCTTTATAAACTTATAGAGAAACGTATTTTCAATAAAGCAAGAAACTATATAAACCATATTTATGACTTATTGACTTACCAAGAGTGTTAAATGAAATGATAGAAATGAGGAGAAAACTAAATTATGCAAGAGTCTAGTCTAAATGATTTACTTTAAGAAATCATCATCATATTGGACCATTTGCCGCAAATCCTTGTGACTTCCCTTTTGCGATTTGCTGGCCGCTGCAAGCGAGGGAGAAATATATATATATATGTTCGTGTAAATCGAATTTAGCCGCTTACCTATAGAGGACCAAACTGCTGAAGATGAAGCATCATTTATAGGCTCTATTTGTGGCTGGCGGCGGGCCAGCTGCACCTGCAGCATGATGCCATTTACGCTCTTGCCGTGCATTTCGGCTATGGCGCGATCCGCCGACTCTGGCTTGGCGAACGAAACAAAGCCGCGACTGTATAGCAGAGATAAATAATATATATATAAGTGGTTTTACTATATACTATTAACAATTCAGCACGCACCTCTTTTCAATCTCCATAGATACATTGACTATGGTGCCATAATCGTTGAACGTTTTCTTCAGGAATTCTTCCGTAACCTTGTTGCCCGAAACGAATATGGTATTGCCAGCGCGTGGCTTCTCTGGCTGCGTAGCATCTAGCGTCACCTTCTCTGTCAGGCCTCGTTCCTCGCGATCACGCTCCGTGGCAAAGTGTTGGTACAGATTCTGACGGCGTGGCTCCTCTTTAATAATTTCACTAATTATGGTCTCCTGTGCCACATCGTTCTGTGTGGATGAGAACGGTTGGTACGAAGCCACAGTCGTCTCTGAGGTGGAGCGTTTGGCACGCTCCTGGCCCTTTGGGCGCTTGAACGAGGTTTGGTCCTGCTTTGTTTGCTGCTTTTGTATGGCGGGAATGGCGCCGCTTTTGATTAGCTTACGCGCCACTTCCCTCGCATCACGAGCATCTGTCGGTCGCTTCAGTGTAAGAGCGCTCTCCGGCTCTTGCTTGGGCGCTTTGTGAGCTTGTAATGCTTTTTTCTGTAATAAAAATAAATACTTGTAAAGAATTTTCTTCAAGACGCCACTTGTACGATTGTCCACCTTTTTCTTCAGTTTTTGATATTTTGCTTGGAGCATTTGCTCCTCCTCTGTTAGATTATTTGGAAAGTGTATGTAAACCATTTTGGGAAGGTCTCGATCTATGTGATTTATTTATAAATTTCCTGCTTTCTTCAACAAAATTTTAATAACACTAAAAATGTATAAACACTACTACCAAGGGTGCCAGATCACGTCAAATGTATTTTGGTAGATAATTCTGTTAACACACCGACGTTGCCAGATCGTTGCATGTATGTAGGAATGGCAACATGTATTACATTTAAATCCTGTTTTATGTGTTAAAGACAATAAATAATGTCTAGCTGTCTAATGACAGAAATTTTCCTATTCTGAACTAATTTTAAAACTATTATACAATCCGCTTTTTTGTAATAAACCAACTATCAACTCAATTTGGCAGTGTGAAAATTTCAAAAAATTATGTTAACCAAACCAGGTCTGGCAATAACAGTACTGTAAAGCGCAATCCATTTGCAACCCTGCTTTAGTGCACACATTTCGCCATGTTGACGCCGAGCTGTCAAAGTCGTTTCGTTCCTTCTCTTTCTTTCCGGTTAGCGTCATGGTAAGATCCAACGAAGTATTTTCCTCATTTGGATTGAAAATGTGAAAATAAAAAGGTTTAAAGTGCGCTTACTGAATTAAGCTATTTTCACGGAAGTCGCGTTGAGCTGCTGTTAACGAAAAAATATAAAAGAATTGATCCTGTGATTGTATTAAATGCAGTGAAAATATTTCACGTGGTGACCAACACGGTTCAGCTAGCAGCCAATGCGCAGTCCATATTTCCAGCTCGCAAATTGAACAACCGAATTTGTATTTATATAAGTTTTCGTTGTGTACTTACAGCCTTTCGAGAGATTCGTACAAACTGGTCGCATCGCCAAGGCCTCTGCAGGTCCCCTGAAGGGTCGCCTGGTGGCTATTGTCGATGTTATTGATCAAAACAGAGTAAGTGGCTCCACCTATGCATGAGTAGAAGCAACAACAAACGTGTGTACGCTCGAAGCAGTCAGTCGCACATGATGATAATTTATCTTCTTGATAGGAAGTGCCAACTGACACATAAATGAAGCTAGGTTACTTTACTGAAAACGATAACTGTCTGCCCACGGCCAAACACGATACTCACACAACTGCTGCTGCTCAACAAATATAATGCAATAGAACTAATTAATGTATTTCTTACAGGTTTTGGTTGATGGACCTCTGACTGGTGTTCCACGTCAGGAATACAGATTGAACAATCTGCATCTGACCAAATACCGCATCAAGTTCCCATACACCGCGCCCACAAGCATTGTGCGCAAAGCCTGGGTGGACAGCGACCTGAAGGCCCAATGGAAGGTCAGCGCCTGGTCCGTCAAGGCACAAAACATCTGCAAGGTGAGCATCAACACTCAACTGAAAATTATTTTCTGTGTGCTGCACATGATGATAATTGAAAGTTCTTGATAGGAATTGCCGGCTGATACATACATGAAGCTAGCTTTTATTTAAACTGAAACCAGCTTAGAATTGATTAGTTTCTTAAGTTGTTTATGTTTCTGTTTACTAAAATTGAAATTTCTTTTATTGCAGCGCTCGCAATTGAACGACTTTGACCGCTTCAAGCTGCGCTATGCCAAGCGTCAGCGCAACAAGCTGCTGACCATTGCCTTCAACACATTGAAGAAGCGCACCAAGTCCGATGGCACACCACGCATCCTGAAGAAGGATCGTCGTGAGCGTCTGCGTGCCGGAAAGGCCAAGCCCAAGGCCAAGAAGTAAAATGGAAAACATAAATATAACGAAAGTAACTGCTTGATGAACATCCAACTCAAAGGAGCAAATAAAAGAAGTGTTATTTTTAGGAAAAACACGAAGACCCCTTGTTTAATCTATTTCGGCATAGAAGAACTATATCTAGATTTTATATAACAATTTTATTTGCTTCTGAAAAACTAGAAAACAATTTTGTTGAGCAACTAGCACCAGATTACTATGGAGTCTTATTACAGTAGATGGTTTTCCAATTGTTGGGATGGTTGTAGCCCAGCAGAATAGGGAGATGTAGAAAGAGAGTGGTATGCTCGCCTTGTATCGACGTGGAGACCTTAACCCAGTTGCGTAGCCATTCGATCATCTGCTCGGCGTTCAGATTATCCGGATTTAAGCCGCGTAGAAAGCAAGAGTACCGCAATGCACCCATCTGTAGATTATGGACGCCACCCTCACGGGTGATAGCCATGTCCATAAAGTGCACCAGGAATGCATGCTCGTGCAAGCGATGCCGCTTGAACAGGCTGTTGGGTAGTCCATGCAGCTTGACTAGACATTTCTGCAAGCAAAACAATTTTCAGCTTAAACAAAACAAACATATTGAGCGGGAAGCTTTTGCATATACAATGTGTTTGCGCGACATGCCCAGCAGTGAGTAGGGTCCCTCGGCGAAAATATCTTTGACTGAGATGAGAGCCTCCGGTGTCGGATGTGTGCCGCTGCCCAGTTGGCCCAGAATGGCCTTGAACTCCTCATACTTATGATGACCCTCTACCTGCTTCAGTTTGGCCTGGAGGCAGCGCAGCACCGGCTTGTTGCACTGGAGCCGACGTTTCGTATAGTAGCTTTGGAACTCTACGCGCTGCGGTTCTGTCCAGAAGTGCGCCGTTAGAAAAATGCGTGGGTACCAAAAGCTGCAAAAGAACATAAACAATTAGTTGTTGCAATGTTTTTTAAATCATCAATTAACTTACACAAGCGGAAAGAAAGCGTAGCCCACCATGGGCAAGGAACAGCCAATCAAGGCAGGCGCTACTTTCATCATGTCACGCGGCATTTGCATGTACAGCTCAAGCTCTTGTCGATTCAGTGCCCGTATGCCCTGCGGTGCATCGTTAGCAATGCGCGAAATCTTCAAAAATCGTTTCATGTCAGCGAAGAAGTCCTTGACTCCCTCGAAGAACACGCGATAAAGCTGCATTGCCTTTGGAAAGTTCTTCTCCAGAACTTTGTCATAGTTCTTTACATAGTTGAAGTAGCGCGTGAATATGTATTCCTGCATATTGTCGCGCATCTGCTCGCGCTTTGACCTGTGTGGCTCCAGATCTTTCTCTTTATCCTTCTCCTTATCCTTTTCTTTGCTTTTATTCGGTGGCTCGCTGCTTGGAGTAGTTGCAGATCTTATTACTATATCGCCAGATCTGCCGTTTTTTGAATGCGTACTTAGACCTTTGGAATTCTTGGCATCCCAGCCAGCCTCATAGATCGCCTTTCCGACACTTGTTATCTCGGAGGCAACATTTCGCTTAATTTGAGGCGGAGTCTTCGTTGCGCTCGACGTTGTTTCCTGCTCTTGCGTACTGTAATTCATTGCCTGCCTGATATGGTTGTTTCAAATGGGTTTTTAATGCCGGTTGTCTATTGGGCTTATCATGTAATTACACTCACCTGCCGTGCAGTCTAGACTTGCAACATAATCGCAACAATCGGCGGCGCTCCTGCGGCCACCTGCCCACATTGCCTGCGCTGTGAGCGAAGCATGCCACGCGTAATGCCAGTGCCATTTTGACGTTACAGTCCCAACCTAACACACCCACAAGCGTGCGTAATTACGCAACGACTGCAACTCCGATGCAGGAGCCAGCCTATAGTGCTACACTTAATTATATTAATCTATAACTTTTCTTCTTTTTTTAGGTGAGTGGCCACAGCCAACTTCACGCAATCCAATGTTTTAGCAACATGCTGCATTTAGTTAAATGTTGCGATACATTTTTCTATTATGTCGATAAATCGAGTAAGACAGTGCGAGCGTTGCCACGTTGGTACATTATTTGCAGTATAGTTTTAGGCAGTAACAAAAAATAAATATATATTTTGAATGAGATTTGATGAGCTGAATTTATTAGTTTGGCAAAAGTTTTTGGGTTGGCGCGAAATTCAAAGTTTGAGTGAATGTCGTCACAAATTGTGCATAGAGACTTGCATTAGCAGTTGCGCATGGCACTACCTCAGACATTTGCTTCTAGCATGCTTCTAGCGACTTTTTCTTCAGTTTATCCGCAGCATTTCATGGCAACAGTCGCTTGCACGCTTTTCATGCTGCCACGCAGCTTTTCGTGTTAGTTGCGTTCGCTACAAAAAATGTGTTTAATTAAAACTAGTAAAGAGTAAAGAATTTCATTAGTGTTGAATAAAGCGAGTGCCGTCGTTTTATTGCTAAAGCGAAAACGGAAGCGGAAATTCTGTGTCAGATGCTGATAGGTATCAAAAGAGATTTGACGCGCGAGTCTTACGCACGTGTGCGTGTGCGTGTGGTTGTGCTTGTGTGTGTATGTGTGTGTGTGTGTGTGTGTAAAGACCTTCAACAAGAAATATGTAAGAAACTTACTTTCACTTGTGCAAGCGCCGAGCCAAGAGCAGGCACATCAAATAGCGGCAGCATCCTTTGTAAATATGCTTCAATGCGTAGGCGTTTCAGCTTTTTCCTAATATCGAATTCATTGCTGCGGCTAGCAGTCTAGAGAGTATAGCCTCCATAGTTAGTCAACTTTAGCATGACTTGTGTTACAATATTTACACTAGCTAAGTGTGTGCCCAAAACTTCAGCCATTTGCTTGTTTGCCCTGCAATTGAAGCCAACTCAAAGGTAAACTCGAAGCCCTTACTCAAATAGCAACAACGAGGGCTATAAATAACGTTAACGAAGTGGCGCGTGGCATGGACCTGCACAAATTCAATTTCGCAAATTGTATTGCTTTGAGTGCGTGACCGCCAGACTGAGCTGCAGAAGACTTAGCTATTTCAACTAACTCACATATTATAATAGAGTAAAGTCAAGTATTTCTGGTAAGCTGCCTGTAGAACAAGTATTTCATTAACTTTTACTCACGTCTCAACGAGGTGACAGCCGCTTGCATGCAAAATATGCAAAACTCAAAGTTTCTTACACTACTTGACAAAGGATATAAGCGACGCCATGCAGGCACTTTGTCAATGTCTTGCGGCTGCAAATTACAAACACCTAGCTGCACAGGTGTCCCTGTCTCCGTGTGTGTGTGTGTGTGTGTGTGTGTGTGTGTAGTTGCATTTCTGCTTAAGATGTTCACGTCTAAGGCCGCGGGTCTCGTTTTAATTAATGTGCATATATCCTTGCACTTACAGCGTACGCTTGAACCGTACTTTTCGGGGCCAAAGGCTGCAGCTGCGAAAGTTAATTACAAAATGTGTGCAGAGCCGCGTATAATCATTATCCGGCTGAGAGGAGCTTTATTTACAGCTGGGAAATGGGAGCCTGAACAGCTGAAGGCTTAATGAAAAATAAATAAAATATAATAATTTATTATCCTTCTATATAATGCTAAAAATGAATAAAATAAATATAAATAGTAAAAAATAAATATAATATAATATTTAACTTGACTTACTTTACCATCTTCCATTATCTCCCATTCAATTCATAAAAAAATATATCATCATCGGCATCTGGACTAATCTGAGCAAAGAAAACCAATATGAAAGTGTCCCAATAAATTGCACACCTTTTATTGCATTTAACAGAGGTGCCAAAAAACAGGTAAAGTGTTGACAGCCTGGCAAGCAGCCCAATTGCCAAGCTGCCCGGAATACGAAATGTAAGCAAAAAACAAAAACAGGATGAACAGCAACAGAAGAAGAGGCAGAGCACGAACAGGAAGCTGTAGCAATTAGAAGAAGGAACCCCAATCGAATCGCAGTCGTATTTAAGCCAAGTCTATCAAGATGGCCATCAATATTTGGGGCTTGAATCACTTTGCCATTAGCGCGATTGTGATAACCACAATGCAGTTGTTGTTCTTCCTATTGAATGCTCTGCTACACTTGGACAAGCTGTCGGACTTTGCTGGCGGCGTTAATTTCATTGTTATAGCGTTGCTGACCTTTTTCGTCGGCCAGCTGGATCGTCCCTCCAAGGTGAGTGCAAAACTGTCTGTTAAGCTGGGCTGCAAATTAAATGGTTTAAAGCTTGTTTTTTGTGTTTGGGATTTGTCGGTATTTTGTTGCCGACATTGAAAAGCGACATGCACACACAGCCAGCACAGCGCAGCATAGCACAGGACGAGTGTGGGGAGAGTGTGTGCTGGGAGCATCTGTAGTTGCAGTTGCGGTAACAATAGGTAAACGCCCAGCTGGCCCACAGTTTGACTGCCGTTGTTGCAGTTGTTATTGTTAGTTTGACCTTGTCTGGTGCAGGCATCTGCGGCCATGGTCCTTCAGCCAAGTTGTTTGTCGTCCTGTCTGCTGAACTGTTCGCAATTGTGCATTTTAAAGCTGTTAAACAAGTTCAAGTGTAAAGCAAACGCGCCGCCTCGCTCACAAATACCTCTTTAAATGAGCTTCCCTCATCGTCGGGCTCTGACTCCGTTCACACTCGATGCGGAATTGAGTTCAGCTCGAGGAATCGCCTGCAGTTTTTATAAGCACTCTGATTTATTGTATATGCCAGCTGCCAATCGTGCCATAATAAATAAATGAATTGCGTTGATACCTCTGGGAGCGATGCTCATTTATCACAGCATAAAAGCTGTGCGCAGCCCCGGCACCTAGGTCAGCGATGCGGCATGACCATTGCTGCGGTGGCTTAGTCCAAAATGAAAGTATAAATAAAAAAGCATTCGAGGCGCAAGCGAGTCCACAGAACGGAAAAAAACTGGGCTGAATTGCATTCGGTTAACCGGGAATTGCAATGCAATTTTTCACTGGGCGAATAAAAGAAAAACTTTAGAAATCCAATTCAATTTGGCAGGAAACAGTTGGGCAATAAATTCATGGGGGAGTTCTCTGCTGGAGCATTGAAAGCGGAGACCAAGGCTAGCGCAACTAAAAGTTTTTCTTTGCATTTTAAATGTGTTGCGCCTTTCTATGTGCTTCTCATGCTGCAATACAAAATGTTGACTTAGGCAGCAACTCAATTGAGTTCTCTCTCTCTCTGTTGTACAGCTTGTTTAACCGTATTCTACTATATGTAGCTATAAAATTGTATATATTTGCTCAAGTAAAACCATAAATCTCTTTCGCAGGCCTACGAGAGTCGCCAGCTCATGGTGACTGTCTTCGTGTGCTTGTGGGGCGCGAGGCTCTCTGGCTATTTGCTGTATCGCATCATTAAACTGGGTCGCGACAAACAGTTTGAGGATACGCGACGCAATATCATACGCTATGCCGTCTTTTGGACCTTTCAGGTGAGTTGCCATGCAAATGAAATGAATATCAAAATAGCTAGTAATACAAGTGACAGCCATGGACCATGGACGACTGCAGCTGTTGGTAATCAATGAATCTGCCAGCGCATGCCAATTTCCCATGTTGTTTTTTTGAATATTTCAATGCCTTGTCGATGGCGCTGGGCTCTGGCTATGGTATGCAAATGCCGCTCGGTCTCTCACTAAATGTTTGTCTGGGCTGAGTGGGTGGGTGGGTGGGTGGGTGGTAGTGGCTGTGGCTATGGCTGTCCTTCCACATTTGTGGCGTGTCGCAGCGATTTGATTGCCAGCACTTGTTGGCTCTGCTCACCAGTGCTGTCAATTTAGCCATTTACCGCACATGACTGTGCTTTTAATACTTGTTCATAAGTTGATAAGAGAGTATATTAGCTGCTTAGTCCGTTGTGAAACTTAATAATAATATATATTCGTTCATGCCGTGCCACACTCTTATTAAAGCAATAACTCTTCCACTCCTGCAGGCCATCTGGGTGTTTATCGTTTCGCTGCCGGTCATCATAATCAACTCGCGTCACACCCAGCCACAGGCCGTTAAAGGCATGACCACACTGGACTCCACTGGCACGGGCATGTTTATTGTCGGCCTGCTGGCCGAGACGTACGCGGACCTGCAGAAGTTCTCCTTTCGCCAGGATCCGGCCAACCACGGCAAGTTTTGCAATGACGGTAAGACAGATATATATAACATATATAGCTGCCATAGTATACCCTGCTCATTTAGGTCTTTGGGGCATGTCGAGGCATCCGAATTACTTTGGCGAGGTCATTGTCTGGTGGGGCATCTTTGTCATATCCCTAAACGTGATCAGTGGCCATGAGTGGGTGGCCATAGCATCGCCCATCTTTACCACGCTGATCATACTCTTCCTGTCCGGCATACCGCTGCGTGAGCGCAGTGCCGATGAGAAGTACAAAAAGTAAGTCTGAGACTCTGATAGCCAACCATTGCCTAATATTCTCCACCTTGTAGCCAGGTGGATTATCGGAAGTACAAGGCCACCACCTCGCCGCTTATACCTGTGCCGCCGGCCATCTATGAGG
Organism: Drosophila peninsularis; assembly: GCA_035047485.1. Taxonomy (NCBI): domain Eukaryota; kingdom Metazoa; phylum Arthropoda; class Insecta; order Diptera; family Drosophilidae; genus Drosophila; species Drosophila peninsularis. The sequence continues at coordinate 3,747,896 of JAWNPN010000090.1, forward strand.
AGGTGCCCGGAGCACTGAAGTTCATACTCTGCTGCGAGTTTCCCATCTACGACACGATGCGACTGCATAAGGACACGAGTCCTTATTCGCTTTCTATAGCTCGCTCTCACTCGCACATATAGCAGTCAGTGGCTCACTCCAGCAGCGCAGCCGCTGGTGTGGGCCAACAGGTGCACACGCACTCATCGAGTCAATCGCAACACCATCAGCAACATCAGCACCGCGGTCACTGCTATGGCGCCGATGGTGGTTTAGCTGAGAGCCATCATAATTGTGGTGGCAGCTGCCGGAACGTGCATGTGAAGTCGAATCCGTATCAATGCGAGGCGGGCTATGGCAATTATGGTGGTCGTCAGCTGGACGCCGAGGATACGGATGATGGTATTATCTACGTGGCGAGTCACTCGGGCAGCAAGGCCAAGACACACTATTTCCATGCGGTCGACATGGATGAGCGGCCCAAGTGCAGCTACCTCGCCGAGGAGGAGCTGGCCTCGGACTACGACGAGGATATACCTCCCATCGATCTGAGCAAAGTGAACAGCGTTGAGAGCTTCACCAATCGGGTGCAAATTGCCACCGAGCAATCCCTGAATGCCGAGGGCAATCCCGTGACAGTGACGACAATCCTGTGATTGTCATTGCAATCGTTTCTCTACGGCTCTAATTTGTGGCCAAATACGCTCGCTAAGTGTGCTTGAATCGAATACGCTTGCCAAAGAATAACAAAACCAAAAGCCAGTGCCAAACTTAATGCAGAGTTACTTGCGAAAAGATCGCTGCATTTCAAAAATTATCAAATTCTACTATTTATTTGCTCAAAATTAAAGTAATGTGCCTCTTCTAAATGTTTTCTCTTAGAAATGTTGCACGCCTTCAAAGTTTATTAGTCTCTTTACGGATTGGTCAGAGTTCTCTTTAAAAACCCTTATCTATAATACTGTATCAAGAAAAACGCCCCACCAACAAGTAGCAAGTCGAGTCGATCTAAACAGAAACATATCCCAAGCCAAACCTACGTTCAATACAAGTATATTTATATTTTTTCTCTTAAATATACAATAACAAGTCTAAAGTACAAGAAGTTTGTTGAATAATATAGACAGCTGATTCATAAGCTTTATCATTTTATATTTGTACAAGCAGAAAAACAAATAATAATTATATGTACATATATATATAAATATATATGTATATATATATATTAAGTATACGCATATTTCTGTGTTGAAACTGTTATCAAATGAAATTTTAATGAACATAATATAAAGCAGTATTATTAAGCAACTTAAAACATTGTACCTAATTAACAATTTAATGAGCTATACTAACTAAAAACAAAGCAAATGCTTATAAAAATAAAATTCTAAAAATGCTTAACTATATTCAATTGAAATTTGTTTTTGTATTTCTTCATAAGGTCTGGCAGAAGCCATGAAGCATATATACTGTTGATCAGAATGAGTTGCCGAGTCGCTCGTGCTTTCTTCATCCCTCTGTCTATATGTTCTCCTCTCCTATTATCAACGTTCATTTCATGTTTGTTTAAACACATGCCTTTCTCTACTTTTCTGCCATTTGATTTGAGTAGGCGTTGAGCTGGACTCGTCTGCAAACGTAGTTGGCTATGGAATCCCGAGCGAAAGCAGCAGTCTAGTCGAAAATCAGATTTTGATCAGTCTCTGTTAATGTATTGTTAAGTACATATCGGTAAACAAAAAATTTATAGTATATAAAAATTTTCAGTTTTCAGTTTTGCGACGAAAAAAATAATAATAGCAGTCTTTTTTTAAATAAGAAAAAAAATTCCAAATTTTGGTGAAATCTTGGTCATTGTGAATACCTTCCCGTTCGAGAGAATCATGTTTGGGCTAACCCGTCGCGTAATATTTCGTGTATGCAGACCGAAAGCGATGCATCGTCAGTTTGCCTCGCAAGCCATCAACCAGATGTTGATGCTCCAGCAGATGGACATCTGTGCAGATCAGCCTTCGCGCGGTCTGGTTCTTGGCGTCTATGCCGATGAGGAAGACAAGAACGATGCGGGCATCCTGACTGCGGCTGGTTGGCGGTATAATGTCCAGAAGACAAACGGCCGTCTGATTGAGGTGCTGCGTATGTCCGGGCCAATGCCACGGCGCGGAGAGGCTCGTCTCCTGTTTGCCATTGAACCGGATCGAGTTCCCTACTATTCCGTCGTGGCTGTTGTTGGCTTGGGCAAGGAGTGTCTGGGATACAATCCCTACGAAGTTCTGGATGAGCAAAAGGAAGCCATCCGACGCTCCGTGGCAAGGGCCTGCCAGACTTTAGCTGAACTAGATACAGACAGAATTGAAGTGGAAAATTGTGGACACGCGGAGTCTGCAGCGGAGGGGGCAGCCTTGGGCATCTGGGCCTATCAAGAGATGCGCGACCCCAAAACCAGAATATCTGTGCCCTCTATAGATCTGTACGCTCTCAAAGATGAGCCCTGCGATATTGAGGGCTGGCGCATTGGACTACAGAAAGCTGCCGCACAAAACCTGACTCGGCAGCTTCAGGAGATGCCTTCCAATCTATTGACGCCGACAGCATTCGCCCAAAATGTTGTGGAGGTCCTGTGTAAGTCTGGAGTGAATGTGGAGGTCAAGGTGGAGGGATGGGCCGAGAGCCAGTCGATGCATGCCTTCCTGGCAGTGGGCAAAGCTTCTTGCGAGCCGCCTATCTTCCTCGAGCTGAGCTACTACGGCACTTGCGCCGAGGAGCGTCCCATTGTGTTGGTCGGACAAGGCATCACGTTCGATGCTGGTGGCTTGTGCCTCAAAGAGCGCGAAGAACTGTACCATATGCGGGGTGATATGACGGGAGCTGCTGTTGTTGTCGCCACCTGTCGTGCCGTCGCAGGGCTGCGTTTGCCAGTCAACATTCGCGGTCTTATTCCACTTTGCGAAAACGTTGTTGGTTGCAACTCGTTCCGTCCCGGCGACATGGTCAAGTCCATGAATGGCAAGACCATTGAAGTTCAGTGCACCGACCATGAGGATGTTTTGGTTCTGGCTGATGCATTGCTCTATGGCCAGAACTTCTGCCCCAAGTGCATTATTGACATCGGCACTTGCTCGGGCTACATGCGCCAAGCCTTAGATGAGGCTGCGTGTGGGGTCTTCACCAACTCCGAAATACTGTGGCAACAGATCAAACACGCCAGCATGCATACCGGAGATCGCGTCTGGCGCTTCCCCCTATGGAACTACTACAGCAAAGCCATCCGTGCCGGACAGCGCAGCGATGTCCAGAACTACGGCATTGGTCGTGGTGGACGTCCCTGCAAGGCTGCTGCTTTCCTGCGGGAATTCGTGCCTTGTGGTCAATGGATGCACATCGTAAGTACATATCGAAGCTCTAGTGGATCTTTAATTTAAAAATCGTTTATCTTTTTTAGGATGCCACGAATGTGATGGTTACAAATGGCGTAGATTTTGAATACTTGCGTCGTGGCATGGCTGGCCGACCTACCCGGACGCTAATCGAATTCATTGCCCAGACCATCTGCAAGGATACAGCTCCGAAGATGGGAAAATAGAAAAGTTGTTATGTTGCTTGTAAAATTAAATTGTACACAATTTTCCAGATGGTAGGTCGAGATTAACAAGTTAGTCACGCAATGTGAACGGAAGTGTCTTCTAATGGATATAATGTTTCGTATTTCGTTTTCTGTTTTCCGATATGTTCATAAATTTCTGACTAAATTATTCTATAAAACACGTGCACTTCATTAACATTATTAAGTAAATAAACTTTGATGATACTATTATTGCTATTCGTCTATCGAGTTTCTGGTTTAGAAGCGCATTGCATATGCCTATATCCGTAGATTAACGAACTGTTAACGGTTGCGGATTGAATATGAATTGATGCTGGACATAATTTATATTTGAATATTCAACTTTACCTTCGGAAAGTCTGCCTTTTCGTTGTCGATCTTTAATAAAATATAGTTTTTCTTCGTCTGTCAAATCGCAAACATAGAAACAAGAGTACTCTACTTGAGACTGCTCGGCTAGGAGATACCCTGAACCGTAAAATTAATCTGAAATCTCTATTAATCGATAATATGAACTGGGTATGAGTTATCGAATGAATGTGTTGTATAGGGTATACCCGACTATGCATTTGAACTTTCAGATATTTAGCTTTTATGGCTTTCGAGATAGAGGGACATGCCTAGATCCCCTCAGCTACTTATCCTGATCAGGAATATATATATTTCATAATATCTACCACGCCTCCGTCTGCCTGTTACATACACTTTCACAAAACCATTATAGCAGGTACCTTAGTAGGTTTTGGGAAAGTAAGGGTATCTTCTAGTCGGTGTAAATTGAAATAAAATATTTATACAAAATGTTTAGATCTAGTAGCATTCGAAGTTTTCAAGTTAATGCTTATAATGTTAGCTCATTTCCTCATTCATATTTTCAATTCTTTGGCGACAGAACACGCAACAATTTCTACTATTCCGGAAAAAATCTTTTTTGTGTCTTCAGAGTGCAGATACATTTACAAAAAGTTTTCATAAGTTGTATTTTTTTTTTTCTGTAAAAATAAATCGAAATGCTTCGTGTAACGCAGCGGTTTGCCTCGCGGATTATGCAGATGCGTAATACCAAATCAGTCATCAATCGAAATTACTCGCAGATGATAAACCAAATGCTGCAGATTCAGCAGATGGAAATCTGTGCAGATCCTCCCTCTAGAGGTCTTATTATCGGAGTGTACGCGGACGAAGAGGACAAAAATGATGCGGGCATCCTGACGCAGGCCGGCTGGCGATATAATGTGCAGAAGACGCATGGACGCTTGCTGGAGGTCCTACGTATGTCTGGGCCTATGCCAAAGCGCGGAGAAACGCGTTTGCTCTTCGCCATTGAGCCGGAACGAATACCTTACTACTCGGCGGTGGCTGTCATTGGGCTGGGCAAGGAGTGCCTGGGCTACAATCCGTATGAGGTGCTGGATGAGCAGAAGGAGGCCATACGTCGTTCAGTGTCCGACGCTTGTCGGATTCTGGCCGAACTGGACACGGATCGTATTGAAGTGGAGAACTGTGGTCATGCTGAGTCCGCAGCTGAAGGTGCAGCCTTGGGCATTTGGGTGTACCAGGAGCTGCGTGATCCCAAGCGACGTATGTCAGTGCCATCCATTGATCTGTACACCACCAAGGATGAGATATGCGATATTGAGGGCTGGCGCATTGGTCTACAGAAAGCTGCCGCACAGAACCTGACTCGGCAGCTTCAGGAGATGCCTTCCAATCTATTGACGCCGACAGCATTCGCCCAAAATGTTGTGGAGGTCCTGTGTAAGTCTGGAGTGAATGTGGAGGTCAAGGTGGAGGGATGGGCCGAGAGCCAGTCGATGCATGCCTTCCTGGCAGTGGGCAAAGCTTCTTGCGAGCCGCCTATCTTCCTCGAGCTGAGCTACTACGGCACTTGCGCCGAGGAGCGTCCCATTGTGTTGGTCGGTCAAGGTGTGACCTTTGACGCAGGAGGCCTGTGCCTCAAAGAACGTCAGGAACTTTATCACATGCGCGGTGATATGACGGGAGCTGCTGTTGTAGTAGCCACCTGTCGTGCCGTGGCAGGGTTGCGTTTGCCAGTCAACATTCGCGGTCTTATTCCACTGTGTGAAAACGTCATTGGTTGCAACTCGTTCCGTCCCGGCGACATGGTCAAGTCCATGAATGGCAAGACCATTGAAGTTCAGTGCACCGACCATGAGGATGTTTTGGTTCTGGCTGATGCATTGCTCTATGGCCAGAACTTCTGCCCCAAGTGCATTATTGACATCGGCACTTGCTCAGGCTACATGCGCCAAGCCTTAGATGAGGCTGCGTGTGGGGTCTTCACCAACTCCGAAATACTGTGGCAACAGATCAAACACGCCAGCATGCATACCGGAGATCGGGTCTGGCGCTTCCCCCTGTGGAACTATTATAGTAAAACTATTCGCTCTGGCGGACGAAGTGATGTTCAGAATTATGGCATTGGTCGTGGTGGACGCCCCTGCAAGGCGGCTGCTTTCCTGCGGGAATTCGTGCCTTGTGGTCAATGGATGCACATTGTAAGTGATCTGATTATATGATTATCTATTCATAATACATACGATTTTCCTTTATCCTCTAGGACGCGACCAATGTGATGGTGACAGAAGGTGTTGAGTTTGAGTATTTGAGAAGAGGTATGGCTGGTCGGCCAACGCGCACGTTAATAGAGTTTATTGCACAGACTATTTGCAAAGATACTGCTCCAAAGATGGGCAAGTAAGCAGATGTTGTTACAGTTTGGTACAGACAGAATTTAAGTTATCAAGAGTTTTCAAATGAAACGAAGTTATTTTACAACGATAGACCTTGGGCTTAATAGTTTGAGTTTTAATTTGGACACAGATATGTTAAAATTCAGTGGTTTAATCAGGTTTATAAAATTAAATGTTATATCAAAAGCATGTGTATAAATACAGACTGTTCTTAGTATATGGGAAGTGCGTTTTGATACAGTTGTCAATAATTGCTTTACGTATTGCTCATTCAGGTCATAAAATAGAAATTGCAAGCTGTGGCATAAATTCGAGTCTGAGTCCGGCGACTGCTACGCCAGTGAAACGGCGTGCGTCAGGACATCGTTAATATCAATGGGTGGATAGTTTTGCAACAGCTTCACGTTCGAGGCGAAGTCATTTTCTAGTATGGCCTCCCTTTGAATTCTGAAAGGAGTCGCATAGTTCAAATTATAATCTACATTAGCATTTCTCTGACTTACAATATCATCGAACAGCATATTTTAATGAGGAAAGCGAAGCGATTCTCGTCCGAGAATATGGAGTCCCATATACGTAACACGTCAGGCAGTGGAAATTCTTGTGAGAGCAGTAAGTTGATCCAGCGGAAGCTGTAGTACTGCGGATGCAGCTCCTGGCTCTTGAGATGGTCGTAGATGCTTAGATCTTTTGCTTTTAACATATTCGACAGCCTGGACATCATGCACTTTATGCCACCTTCTGCATCGTCCAGTGTTTTTATAAAAAAGTCTCGTATCTCACTCATCAACGCAGTAAAACAAAAGAAACAATCCGCCTCGGCGTGTGCGCGACTCGAGAGATCTGGATCCGAGGCCATAACATAGTAAATGGGTCCAACTATTTCATTCATACCCTGCACATAGCCCTGGCCGGGATTCAGTTTGGCATAAATAAATAGTATTCGCTGCACAACCTCCCAATGAGCTTCTTGACCTTCCTCCATGGCGGCGTAGTTCTCCGCCGAACGCTTCGTTATCAAGTTTATCTGGTTGAATAATAGAATTATGTTAATCTTTTGCGTTTTAATGCTCAACCAACTTACTTGCTGCTAAATTCCGTATGGAATGCAAAATGGAACATGTTTCTTGAGCACTTAAGCATATAACCAACAACGTCTTCCCATTATTCAGACTCACCTTAGTCACACCCAGACCTTTGCGTTCAACATTTGCCGAGCTTAAGACAGAGGGAACAACTCGTTCGTGCAGCCTTCGGCCTTGCTCTCCCTTGCTGTGGACTACAATTTCACATGGATACTCTGTGGGCTGCTGAAAGAACGATATGTCCGGGCACAATCGTCTCACATCTTTATCAATTTGTAGCAGAAATTCGTTATCGTTGAAAAACGTGTTCCAAGCACTTTCCGGCCCTTCGCTGAGCGGATGATCTTTTAGGCCAACGCCCCTCGATTCATCATCGTCATCGCTGTCACCTCCACCATTATGTGTGTGACCAGGCGGGAGCACAAGCTCCATAATGAATTGTTTATAGAGCGCACGTTTCTGCGCCAGCGTGGTCGCCCAGCTGCTACGCCTGGGTCCAAGGTACCCTAGCAACATCTTCCAGCTGAGCGCACGAAAGCTGAGCACATCGGGGACACCTGTGGATTGACTTTTTGTATTTGTTTTTCTACTTGCTGACTACTGTACTAACCATTAAACGTGTGCTGGCGCAGCTGTCTCAGCTCAATAACATCCTGTGCAAAAATTTCCTCGAACTCCTTCACGCTGCGTAGAGAGGAGAGAAAGCATTCCTTTAGTCAAGTCCGTTTACATTGCGTATCACAGCTACATACCGTGCTTTAAATATTGCCATGCTTCTCAGAAGTCCTTGATCTCTCCATAAAGAGTTCAGTGATATTTGTCTATTTAACAATTTCTTTGTTGTTATTTACAACAAATATCAGCAGGGACGTACAACTGCATGTGCAGTAAGCTAATAATGAATGAATGAGCAGCATTAACTATGTGGCAACGCTGTTGCATGGCTACATGAAGTTGGCTGCACGCAATTTTTAACTCACGTGAAGTTGCCTGCGCGCCAAATTTAAAATGCATAAATATGTTGCTAATTTTAATCAGTCTTTCACTGCGTCGATTGCACTTGTTACTCTTCACCAATTTAGCCGATTTGTATAATTAACATGTTGTTTTGCGCTCATTATGCGAACGATAGTTTGGGCTTGTTTTTTTTGTTTGCTTGGGCCGTTTATATTACACATACGCGTTGGCGTGAGCAGACGTATGGCCGTATAATAGAAGAGCGAGAGCAATTCTAAATTGTTTATATGGTTTTTGTGGCGCATTCCATTTGTTTACGCTAGTCGTTGGCCAGCAATGACGACCAACAGATCGTCATACGTTCGACCGGCTTTTTGGAAGGTGCCCAGTTACAATGGACATGACATAGTGTCCAAGCCGACGACCACGTTGCCGACTTCCACCTTGCGCCGTCGCAGCAGCACCGGCCACAAGAAGCGTGTCCATTTTGCCGATGAGCTATATAATGGGGTAAGTGACGACACCAGCCCCCAACACCCTCGCTCTGGCTATGCTCTGCATTTGGCATATGGCATATGGCTTGTCAATCGTCGCTGCTTTGGCCCCAATACCCTCTCGGTCAGCGCATCAGAATCAGTTCAATAACATTTTGCACTTGGCGGCTCGTAAATAACTTGGCCACAATTTAATTAATTAGCCACTGATGCAGTTTTTTCTTCAATATAACAGCATATAACTTTCGATATTTCCAAACTGCATTTATGTATACATATTCTATAAATTCATGCACGAAGCGTGAAATTGACGCAAATGCTTTTGGCTGCGGTTGCCAAAAACCAAATAATTTTTGGAATTCAATGCTTATGCATTTACTGACAAGCTTTGAAAAACTTCTGACGTTTGCTAATCAATGATTTGAGTGGACAATTGCGAAATTGATTAGACTTTTGTCTTGTGCTCTGCAAATTGTATACGAATCAATCAAGGAATTTCGAGAAATTCAAGCTGTAAATAGTGAAAACATTTCAGAATTTGCGGCCAAAATGAAAGAAGACCAAATCAAATAAATAGGTTGCAAAAATAAATGCCTGTCCATGTATATTGTATGTGTGCGATACGAAAAACGACGGGAAGCACAAAAATTTCTGTCTTTTCCGTTGTAAGAAGTAAAAACGGCGATGCCAAAAACAAAGGCAAATGAAATTTCAGTTTGAATATCTTTTCAGCATTATATAGCTGTATATATATTAATGCCCTACCATTTTAACTTGGCCTGCTCAGAGCTGTAGAAAATGTGAATCTGGAAAGGGCCGAGGCCGTCTGTGCATATTGCGCATACGACTAGTTGGACGTTGTTTCATTGACTAATGCCGCAAACAGTTTGATTTGTTTATTTTGAATGAGCGACTGTTATTGTTGCTAGTGCCGCCATTTGAAGCGTGCCAGTAAATAAATTTAATTACAGCCTCTCATTGCTTGGCTGCGAACTAGACGCTAGGCAACAAAATAATAAAAGTTTTGAAAAAAAGCCAGCTAAACATATGCCCCAACGTTCGTCATCATCTTTGAGTGATCATCATGTTGTATGCGCCCAGATGAGGCGACATGTGGCGTCGATATTCAGGGTCAGTTTGCCCATGCAACCTGGATGCTGAGAGCCAAGCAAAGAGCTTTGTTGCTTTAGCTGGAAATACATGAACGCTGCTCGAGTATGAAATTTCTCAATAAGAGTTGAATTGCCCGCAATAGGAATGGGCGAACTGAAATGCTCTTGATTGTAGAGCATGATGAAAATTATTGGCATTTGGATTGAGTTCATGTTTCTCAGCTGCTGACTACATGATTGTAGCGCAATGTATTCGTAGTATACCACGATCATTCGCTGCGATCGCTGCAAAAAGGAATACAAATTGTATTTTAAAATTAGTACTTGAGCAGCATTGCGATCGAATAATACGCGAAAAATCGCGCTGCACGCGCTACCTCCGCCTCGGGCTGAGCACTTCGAGCCAATACAAACAATACAAAATTCGCGCATCAAGTGTGAAAAAGGCACTTCGCCTCTAACTATGCTCAATTGAGCTGCTGCTGTGGCAACATAGTTCTTTTTCAATTTCAATCAATATCGGAGTCTAGAATGAGCCCCAAGCTCCATGAGTTCGCCGTGCAGCTCCAGCGCGATGGCCAGGCAACGCCCTGGGGCATACGCTTGGTCGGTGGCAACGACTTGGATACGCCGTTAATCATCACCAGGGTAATGTGAAGAGTGTGTGCTGTGCGTTATGTAACTAGAGCAGCAGCAGCTGAAGAACTGAAGAGCTGGCAATGATTCTCCTCTGGCTTCTCGCTGCTCGCTGCTCGCCTGTCGCTTTGTGGTTGAATGTCGCCTCAACGGCCCATTCATCACAATTGTTGCACAGAGCGGCGCGGCAGAGAACTGTCCATTATCGTTGCCAAACTGCTTTGGCCTTTGGGTTCTGCACTACTTAGTGACAAAACAAACCACAACAACAAATCAAAACAGTAAAGGTATCGAGAGACGGCACTGAACGACTGCCAAATACGCTGCACAAAGAGATCTAGAATCATAATTCTGTTTCCTTTATGCCAGCTCATGAGTTTCTGTAAGCAAAAGCTATCAAAGAAATCATAGAGAAGTCTCAATTTACTACTGTATCTAGCACACCCTTTAGCCCTTTTCGCAAGTGTAGGGTATTAATAGGAAAACTGGCACGCACTCACACTCGAGCGCTAGGGGAATGTTGCAATGGCAACGTTGCCAAAGATTTGCATATTCTGAGACGCCAGTAAAACTAATTGAGGCGCAGCAGCAAATAGAAGGCGACGCATGTAAACAATGCGCAGGGTGTGGGGGAATAGAAAAGGCCCCGTCATAAAAATGATGTCTGCGCATCTATGTCAAGGGCGTCGTAGGTCTGCTCAAAAGCCTTTAACAAGCATCTCATGCGCTTAACCTTCGCCCACAGGTGCAAGTGGGCAGCCCATCGTATGGGGAGCTGCTGCGTGGCGATATCATAGCCAAGATTGGCGAGTATGATGCACGCGACTTGAGTCACGCCGATGCCCAGCAGCTGTTTCGCGGAGCTGGCAACGAGATTCGTTTAGTGGTGCACAGGTGAGCTGATGACATCTCTCTGAATACTCAGAACTGTTTAATTGATTGAGAACTCTTGCAGAGACAACACAATCGCCTACACGCAGGGCGTCAATCAGGAAGCTGGTTCCGGCAACAGTTCAAAGTTGCCGCCGGCCAGTCCGGAATTATCGCAGCATCCGCATCGCGGTCCATCTCCTTTCCTACCGGGACCCAGTCATTTCGAACGTGCGCTGCAGCTGCCCGTAGATACCTTGCCACAAACGGTATTTCCGCAGCTAAATGCCTCGGGTGGCTATGTGACCCCCGCCAATGTGTTTGCTCCAAAGGCAACACGCGATCATCAACAGGATGTGGCCGAGGAGCAAGCACTCATTGTTAATCAGGTGAGTGGAGGAGCGCCGAGGGCAGGCTACAATTAACACTTCCGCTTCATATAAAGTTCTATATCAAATTGTTTGCTTTTACTCCATTGTTTACTTTTGCAAAATATCAATACTACTTCCGCTTTACTCACTTGTTTATTTCTTAAAATTAGCGATATCTTTACCCTTCCCATAATTTACTTGAATATTTGCCATATTTGGGAAATATTTAATTTATTTGGCGCATAAAAGTATGCTACGAAAAATGTGAATACTACTTCCGTTGCAATTTACATGAATATCGGCCATATTTGGCAGCCATTTACATTATTTATGCGCTTGAAAGTATGCTACGCAAAAATGTTTGTGGCCTCACAATCAACTCCGCGAAGTAGGCAATAGCTTTCGTTATGAAATAGATATGAATTTTGTAAAAATCCGCCTGCCATCTGCTGACATCAGAGGATAGACATTTTGTGGTCAAGGTTTGACTGTTTACACAATCTAAATATAGCCAAAAATACACACATATATATATACTCAAGTATTAGCTGCGAAAATGTGTACGCTAAACAGGAAAGTCTTGTGACGCAGTCTGCAGGTGGAAAAATTGGCAACAAAATAAACAAAAAGGCAACTGAACGCCCTTTTTTATATGAGTAAAATGAAATAACAACGGCGCAAATAAACAAAAACATTAATTTGAACGGTTTCACTCAGCTGCAGGCAGGTGAGCAGCGTAATTATACTTAAATATATATATAACTGTATATAGTACTTATGTATATGAATCAAACATGTGCCAAGTATATCAGTCTATGTGGGAATGTGCATTGCCTGATGTCGGATGCTACCTTGTGATATTCTTCAGGCAATGCCAATGAAAGTGTTTCGCCCAGCCCACCTCACCGGCGGGTGCTGCCACCTGCCAAGGTTGCCATATTGTTTGTCAATGTAACATAAAATTAAATCAAGGTGCGCGCTTGTCTATCTTTTTTTATGATTTCTCGTCAAAAAGATTTTTGTAAGATTTTCTAAAGTAAAATTTAAAATAGCAAGCATTAAAATAAATATATGTTTTTCTTAAAAAAGTTGTCATATATACAAAAATAGATTTTTTCTTAGCTGCCAAGATCAGATTATTCGTTTTTCGAAAAACTTTTTGATCAACCCACTCAAAGAATATTTTCGTTTTTTTTTTTTTTTTTTGGAAAAATAGCTAATGTTAAACAAACAACCTTCAGCTGTGGGAGAAGAAAAAACAAACATAATTTCGTGTAAATTATGAGTACCTTGAAATTTGAAAGTTCTTTGACGCCTCGTCTGGCCTAATGAAGGTTAATTACACCTGTCCCCAGGCAGGTCCAGTGCCAATTGATTTTCTGACATCAATTAGCTGCAGCACAAAATGTCAATGTTAAATCTATAAATATCGAAATTGTACAGAATATTTCAAACAAACTGCAACACATCAATATTGTGCTGTAGAGCAATATTTTTGTGGAATTATTTAAATTTTATGATGAAAAAAAAAAACAATAACCTCGTTTCGAAAAATGAAATTGTTCCAAAAATCGTCAATTAAATTATATGGATGATATATAATTTTGTTTTGTGAATAGGCAGGACAAACAACTGACAGCACATATGTATCAGATATATATATATATATATATATATATATATATAGATATATGTGAATGCCGTTATAGGGTGATGTCGGGGCGGGGTTCTTTCTTTCGGCGCGTGGGCGACTGTGAAAAGCGCTCACGGCAGCACCCAAGTCCAAGTTTATATGTAAGTTGTTGTTGTATGTGGATGTTACGCTCGGTGAATAATCTATTTGCACAAAAACATTTAGCGTAAGAATATGTATCTTTAACAAATTGAGAGAGAGAGTGTGTGAGTGAGTGAGTGAGAGGATGTGGCAATCTGTGCTGGCGGTGCGGTGGTGTGCGTGGGTTTGAACGGCCTCTGACCGTCAGCACTCGCACTCTGGCTGCTCGTCTATATGACCAAAACAGACACACACATGGGCAGCCACAACTCATATATAGAGACTCTATATAGATGGATTGGAATTCCGCGCAGTCGAAATAGCAATAATTCGCCAGCATTTGAAAATTTTCAAATCAGTTGCGTTCGGAATATTGAAAAATAAACAACAAGATACAAGATCCATCCTAGGCCTAGTGAAGCGATCTCCGCAAAAGTGGTGTACAAGAAGAAGTAGTAGAAGAAGAAGAGGCGTTATTTTAAACGTGACACAAAAGCAAGTTTTCCCAATTGAAAAAATAAATAAGAAAATAAATAAAAAAGAAATAATAATAATAATTTTAATAGAAAATTCAAATTGTGTTATCTAGCAATTGCTTTTTTACGTTACGTAAGAGTTTCTCAGTAATTTTTCACGTTTCTATTCCATTCTAAAACAAAGGAGTTTAAGTTCAAATACCTAAAACCCCAAACAAACACACACAAATTAAAATGGAGTACGTTCAGTTCAAAAATGGATCGCCCGTCTACTACAAGGAGCAGCCAGACCTCAATGAATGCATTCAATACCAAGTAAGCATTACGAACTCAATTAGCAAAGAGAAAATGATGTAAAGAATATAGCGAAAGAAAATCTTTTCTGAATCACTAAAAAGTGTCTTAGGCAGAGCAAGCTGAAATTGAAAAAAATATTTTCTACTTTAGTTTATCCGAAAAAGAAAATATTTTTATGGTTTTTAAAAAGTGTATGAGGATTATTTAGCACAAAAAATATGATTAATGATTTTTCGAAATAAGAACAATACTGAAAAAAGTCTTAAACTGTGCAAAAAGTGCCGTACCATGTTTAAGCATCAATTACAAAAAAAAAAAAAAAAAAAAAAAAATATTATTTAAGATTTTTTCAAAATTCTTCCTTTAAGTTCCAAACATTTGCTCACTTGAACAACGTCACCTTTAGTGTCAAAAAATTGTATAATGAAATTCAAGTTCAAATACAAATGTCAACGAAAGCAACAGTTGGAAAACGTTTTTCAATTATTTCTAAAGTTTTCCAACAAATGTGCTCATACTATATATATATATATATGCCTATATATATTTATATATATATATATATATACGATCTACTCGCTCGTGTTCTCTTTCTCTCTGCTCTGCTTCTTCTATATATAAACCAACCATTTGGCTTATTATTTAAACATATTTGTGCGTTGAAGGCAACAAAAACAAATTTAACATTTTTGCTGAAACATATTTTTCATAGCTCTTTCTCGAATGTAATTCAAACCAACTCAACGGATATTTTTAGACGAACAAAAAGAATAGAAAAGCGTTGAGCGAGAATAATAAACAAAATTATTCGAAATGAAATTAATCTAAAAATGACTATATAGCAAACGGCATGGGCGATAATTAGTTTAATGCCCAAAAGCAAAAAGAGCTGAGACTTGATTTTTGGCATTGTCTCAAATAATGTCACCGAAATGCGCAGCGAAAGTGAACGATTGTTGCTAAACATTGTTTGCCAGCATAAACTAGATATATATGTACATATATATATTGCGAAAGTAATTTATTTTTAAAATTTAACACTATTTGCTTAAAACATATATGAAATCGATGTGGGAGAGTTTGTCAACATTTACAGGAATTTTTATATAAAAGACATTTGAGTTAAGTTTATACAAATCATAATTTCAATTAAGAATATTCGAAAGTGACCCTCAAATGTATATTTCGAAATATTTTTCTTGCTTGCGCGAGCAACAAATTTTAAATTTAGCATGAACAAAAATTCTAATTTATTTTTGTATATCTCTCAAAAACTGTTCGATTCGTTCTTATGGCCAAGGTGAATGAATAAATTGTGAGAAATGCGCAATTAAACGAAAGCAACAGCGAAGTGGATTAACGGCTAATTTTGTAAAGGTAATCTATTATGGGGGAGATCAGATCCGTCACTTGGCCAGGCAGGCGGTGTCGCTTAGGATGGAAGCAATCAACTGCTTGTCGCTCAGTGCAGAATGCACCTCCTCCTCGTCCCACTGCAGCAGCACTTTGCTGAGACGTGGCTCCTTCTTGCGCATAATACGCAGAATGCCTCTCGTCTCCACCAGATCGACTGTGCCTGCAAACTCTGCCTGATCGAGGGCTAGTATATTTCTCTTGGAGCACACTCTTCGATACACCTCATGCAGGCGTCCCATGCTGATGTCTTTGTTGCGCTCATTGCGCAGCATCAGCACGAGCGAGCAGAGCATTAGCTTCTGTTGCAGCGGAAAGGCAGCTTCGATATCCTCCTCTAGATTCTGTGAGGCGCCATAGACCTTGTTGAGCACCGCAGCCACTTGGCTAACCTGCACGGGCTTCAGGGTGTCTGTGGGAATATAGACTAATTATCTTAGCTGTTACATAGATATCTTATGGCATTGTTTACCTTCAGCCTCTGCGCTTTGACCTTCCAGCTGGAGCGCCTTCATGTTGAACTCCTTTTCGCCTGCCCGCTTCTGTTGCTCGGCAATTTCCACAACACGTCGGCCAATGTCTAAGGCGCGCCTCACATCGCCGCTAATAGCGCTCACTTTGGCCGCGAGCAGCTGTAGCGTAACAGGCGGAAAGACATCCAAGACTTCAGCTTCGGCTAGACGAGACTTGAATATTTCCACAATCTGTGGTTTGGTGTAGGGTGGAAAGTGCATCAGTCTGGGTTTCAGTTCGCAACGCGCATTCAAACGCATCAGCGCACGATCTGTGAGATCCAAGCTGTTGGCAATGCCAACGAGCAAGATACGAGCGCCAGGCAAAGCTGGCCACTCGAAGATCGTATACAAAACCTCCTGCCTCGATGTGCACAGCTGATCGATCTCATCCAGCACCAAGAGCAGCATACGTTTGGCAGTGCGCAGATGACGTTGGATGGCCGCCAGATGGTCACGCTCTGTGCGCCCCGCTGGCTTCAGCTGCAGCTCTGCGCACAGCTTCTTATAGACAGCGCCCACGCTGGCAATGCTCGTGCAGTTGATGTAGACACGTTGCAATCGCTGGGCAAATTCTGGCGCTCTCAGAAGTAACGAGAGGCAGGCTGTCTTGCCAGTGCCTGGCTGGCCGGACACATAGAGACTACCCGAGGTTTTCGACTCCAAGTGCGAGGTGAAGAACTCACGCAGCTCTTGCAACTGTGACTCTCTTCCAGGCAGATGAAGAGTCTCGGCGCTGTTCAGAACTCGTCGTGCATTTTGATATTTGTTGCGTGGCGGTGAGGGCTTCCCCTCCTTCTCAGCCTCTTTGGTTTCCTGTTCAGTCTTGCTTGGTTCTTCCTTCTCCACCTCCTCTACACGTTCATCTATACTCAGTCTGTCCAGCAGTCGCGACGGGCTGATCAAATGCTGTGGCAGCGGGTGCGTCTTACGCTGCTTCGGCGGCGACACATGTGCTGCATCATCCTGCTCCTCCTCCTCGCTACTGCTGCTGCTGCTGTCATCCATCAGTTTTGCAGCACGTCTATTAGCCTCAATGCGTTTGGCTCTGCTCGTCAAGGCTGCAGACGACGTTTTTGTCGTCGTTTTCTTGCTGCTGCGTGGCGTCTTTAGGTGTTCTTCTTTGATTTTTGCCGCAGTGGCTGATTTACGTTTGCCCACTTTGTCCATTTGATTCAACAGGTTGTTGTTTTCGTTATTCTCTGAAATTACACTAATGATATCATCCTGATCTTCGTCGTCGCTGTCTTCGGTCCGTTTTGTTTGCCTCAAGCGCCAAACTTCTGAGCGTCGTGGCGTTGTGGGCAGCGGCGACTGAGGCAGCGCTGCCGTCGCAGTTGCTGCTGCTGCAGACTTGCATATGCTGCTCAAACGTGTGGAGCGACGTACGGCAGCCATTTGTTAAGCTTTGTTAAGTTAGTCGATCTTATTGTTCACTTAGTATGCAATTAGTATTACTTTCAGTTTAAGCTTGGTTTAATTTTTCAGCATCGTGTCACAAAGAAAATGTTAGCAAAAGGCGCGAAATGCGTCTCAGCTGCGATCCACGATCAGCTGCATGAGCCGCAGTCTGGCAGCACTGTAAAGTACTTATCGGCACTTTGCAGCACTGCACGTAGCGTTGCATTCGATAAGTGGCGCACAAATTTGAATTTGTCGCCATGAATATTAAATTACTTACGCGCTTGTGCGACTGCGTGTGACCGTTGATTTTCAAAAATAAAACAGCTCGCTGAAAATTGAAAATATTGCTGGACGAAGGCGAAAACGCTTACGTAAGCACCTATAAATATTAGTCTCGCCTCGCAACGTTGAGATATTTTTAAAATATATGTATGTGTATAGACTGAGGCGATCACACTCTCGTACATAAAATGGAATTTTGGTAAATAAAGTTTATACAGAAATCACATACACGCACACATGCCAAATACACTGAAATACACTGAAATTGTTCAGCTGTCTGTTAAATAAAGCATAGTGAAATTGTTTCGGTACATTTGAAAACAGCCTCAACGGACTTTGTACATAGAATATTATTTTTTATTTAGATTGCAATAGATTGTAAGCCATTGGCAAATGTTTGCACACTGTCTGGCATAAACAAAGCAATAAATTTAACCACAAATCCCAATTTAATTTTGATGCGTGCTCCTATAGCCATACCGAACAACTCCACTGGTGCTGCCCGGTGCCAAAGTGAAAAAGGATGCGCCCACAACAGACTCATATCTGAGACACTATCCTAATCCAGCTGTGCGTGCTCATCCCGGACACGACTACCATGACAGTATCATGAAGCAACGCGTGGCCGATACCATGTTGCACAAGGTTGTTGGCCAGGATGCCGACTCTGGCAGAGTAAGCTAAGAAAACTTTCATTTCTGGCTAGAAAATTTTATTTTATTAATGATTCTCTGTTAGGTTTTCCACAAGCAATTCAACTCGCCAATTGGCCTATACTCCAACAACAACATTGAGGACACCATCAGAACAACAGTTCCGTAAGTTTACCACTCACTTGGATTCCTCTTAAAAGCTACTCAACTGACAATATCAAATGCTTAGTTACAAAAGACAAATACACTAACCAACAAATTTTTTGGAATTCTGTTAACCAACAACAAATTGAGATATTTTTTTGAAAAAAAAAAAAACAAATTTTGAATAAAATACTTTGATTTGCGTAGTTTTTTGTCAACAATTTGTATGCAGCTCTTAAGATGCGCCTTAGTAAGCTTTCAACTAATATATTTAGAGCTGTTATTTTGATTAGTCGAAAGTCCGTGCCGATTGATACCTAGTTAAGACCTAATCCATTAATTATAAAAACCAAAAAAAGAAAAAAACCGAAAAATCAAATTTACTAAATCTACAATAAGACACACACATATAAGACCCATGAGACCAGGGAGTCTATAGATGTTGTATGAACTTGCTCAATGTTTCTCTATATACACACACACATACATATATGCTCTCTATATATACACCACATACATATATCTTTAAATATATTCTATGTATATTGTTGTAGCTTTGCCACAAGCGATAGCAATCGCTTGAAGGAAAGTCCTTTGCATCGTCCTTTGCCAACAAAACTTGACGGGTAAAAGTAAACATATTTTGAGCACAGCCTGCTATATATATAAACACCTATATATACACGCATATATATACTTTTAATGGATTGATTGATTGATTTGCATTACTTGAAGATCGTAAACAAACAGAGGCCACGCATTCGGTCTTCTAGAAACTTGATTTTAGGCTTATTTGGAAACTTGAATGTTTGCTACATACACGAATTTTACAAATATTCCAAAATGTTCCCACACGTGCACCGTATTGATGTACCACTGTATCATATATATATTCACAAATTATACTGCCAATGAACAATTAACCGAATCGTTGTACACCCAGCCACAACAAGCTGCAACCTGTGTTTAGTCCTAATCCCATATCAAATATACATACAGATATGTCCTATAGACCCAAGGACATGAGTGCATGTGCTGTCTATACGTTACTCGTATGAGTCTGAGTGTTTGATTCCTTCTCCTAACGCAACTCAAATCAAATCTGGAGACAATTTGAACTTTCTCCCAAAAAGAAAAGAAAAACCTCTCGAAATCAGAGTTTAAAGTTCCTCGAGTTCCTCTTCCTTGTTGATCTTTGACCGAATATCTTTTAGAATGGCATTTGAGGCGCAATTGTGTAAGGTGAAAAGCAAGTAGAACAGATGCTGTAAATACGATAGTTGTCTACTCTTAATAAGAATTGATCAATTGTTCTAATTGGATAAGATGCCTAACAAAACCAATCTCTCTATATATAAATATTTATATTTTATACCAACAAAACACAATACTCTAGCCAATATATATAACCAAACTTAGAACTTAGCTGCACGATTAATGTTAGAATTTTCATCGATCTATCTTTCCTGGAACAAAAACGTAAAATCCTGGAGCAACAAAAGCAAAAAGATCAACTTGCTGAGCAACAACGTCAACAGCGGCAACAGCAACTGCAGCAGCTCTATCAACAAAAATAACTATGAACAATATAAATTGTTTTTTGATATTAATGACAAAATTAGCAACAATTTTAACTAGAGCAATGACATACCCCCAGCCCAAAAGCCCCACGTCCCCTAGTCCAAGACCCGCCCCCAAACAAACACACAAAAACCCCAAAACAAGAGTTCATAAAAAAGACGTTTGCTGAATTTATCCAACTAAAAGTGTCAAAGACCACACAGAAAGACAAGTTCCTAAGTTCCCACTAAGTATTAACAGTAGTACCTGACTAACACGAATCCAATAATTAATATACTATATAATATCTATTTAATTTTTTTTATTAATTTTCAACTTTTTGTTATGCAGTTCTGTTAAACAATTTACTTTTAATAATTAGCTGTAAGAGATTTGTTGAATTTTCCTTAATTATTAATTAAAGTTGTTTGAGAAAGTGTCGAGTTTGAAGACAACGCCTATTTGATTAGAAAATAACTACAAAAAGAATTAAAAAATCACAAAACAACAAAAATAATTCTAACGTATTTTGTGCACATCCTGTTTTCTCTTTCTATTCTCTCACTACTCTGTCTCACGCTACTCAACCGATGTAAAAAAAAAAAAACAAAAAACAAAAACCTCTAAACAAATTCATGTATATATACACACATGTATATATATGTGATCTTAACCAAAAAATAAAATGACATAACGTTAAAATATTCTAAAAAAAATTGCATAACCTTAAATATTTTGACAATAATATTTACCACAAAATGGCGCTTTCAACGATCTCATGAAAAACAATCGATAAAAATGAAAACTCGATAAATCGAATCGACGTAACAGTTATAAGAAAACTGTTGTTTACGATCCAAGGAATAGCGACACCTACAGAGCCATTCAAGAGGAGGGCGGCTACAGCAGCTATGGCCAGTCCTCGCCACAGGAAGTAACCATACCTGTGCAGACAAAGGTCTACCAGCCGAATAGATTGGTTCCAGGAAAGGTAAGATCGCGCCAACTGTCAAATCGAAATCAAATCCAAATTGTTCTCAGCTCAAAAAACTTTTATGTCAAAAGTATATCGGTGTGTTAGACACGATATATCTATGAATACTACTCGATTGTCCAGTTCATTGCGCACTTTTTGAATATCTTTCTATCTCTATTTTCTATTATCTCTAAATGTATTTCGCCGTCTCACGTACAGTCAAATCAAAATTTTGTTTTATAGTACAGTCACAGCATTATTTTTTTCTTTCTGTTGTCCTCTATGTGTGTCCTCTGTCCAATGCTACACTCGCATGCCTAGCAGAATGTTAAGCGGCGCTCGTATGTTTAATGTACTGTTAGGCAATGTAATGTTAACTAACATAAGCGATATACTAACACTCTTATTTTTGATTTTGGATAACTTGTCATGGAATCTGCAAGTCGTACAGCACCATCATTAATCCCATCTCTGTGTATATTCTTCCGAATCACAATTAGCTTCTTATTTTTGGCATAACATAACGGACTAACTAACAGAAAGCACGCTCATAACAATTAGAGAAAAAATGAACCTATCTGGAATATTTCTCTATATTAAGCACATATTTCTTGTTTTCTACATTCCTTCTAAATGCCTTTACAGAAACCAGTATCAGCGCCAGTATCCCGGCCGCCGTACAATGTAAGCAACAGAAGCGAATGTTAACAGTGCTGTTAAATATTTACATATGTCCTCTTTAACAGGTGGTAAACACACACGATGAAAACATACGCCAGAGCGGCTCTTTCAATCGTCTGATGTACAGCGTTATTGGTGCCACTGACTACTAGAGCAACAACAACAGCAACGGCCGACGACCACAACAACAACAGCAGCAACAGGCGACATTAATAACAAACAAACAAACAACAGTTGCTAGTTAAGCGTTACTTAACCAATTTAGCGGATTTTTATGAAATTCTGTTTAACTTATTTAAAAATAATTTATAAAAGAAAACCAAAGAAAAACAACGACAAGAGAAGCAACTAACAAAGGAATACCCCTAATATATATACATATTACGAATCGGAAAAGAAATTCAATGGAGCTGATCTAAATATTATTATAAATTTAAACAACAACCCAAATTAACTCAGTCTTAGCTGAGTTCAATTGTTCTCAAACCTTTTTGTCAGCCTCCCAGATGCGCAATAGTCAATAAAAAGAGAAAGAAATTTAATTTTAGTTAAAGATTTTTATTAAATATATTATTTATGTTCATTTCAAGTTGACTTCGTTCGAAATCAACAGCGAGTGGTTCTAGTCTTTACGAATGTATGAAAACGAATAAAGGAAAACAAGTAAGAGTGCTGGGGTCGGGTGTGCCCGACTTGCAGATACCCTGAATCCTCTGTGCAGAGCTGCTGTTTTTAATCTCATGCTAGGCTTGTTCAAAGAAAAAACAGGAGTGTAGCGAGGGTAGGCTAAACTAAGATGAATAGACGGATAGATGGGTGGATGATAGATAGATAGCTGGATAAAACAGACAGGTAAACAGACAACAATAACTTGACTATGTAGGTTTCAGCCTTATGAACTCAGCCAAGCCTGCTGCTGCCTCTCTCTAACATTCCCTCTATATTCATCCATTTTCCATACATAATTTACACTTTTCTTGAGAGTAAGAAAACCCATTTATAATTACATTTAATTAGAGCTAAGTGACTTTCAATTTGGCAGTTGATTTCCCTGGTTTTCTGTGCCGTAATCAGATACTCCCAAAAACTTTGCATAACGTGACTCGGCAAGTCTCTGCGTATATATTTAAATAAATCTATTTACCACATTTGAAATCCATCAATCACGCAGGCAATTAAACACATTTTTATTGAAATTATGTGTATGCAAACACGCGGACATCACACAAATTTTCGACTCTGGCAATTGTCTGTTATACATAATGTACTTTCACTTCACGGCTTCAGTAGCCCATGATTTGGACAAGCCGCACAGCGTTCGCCCCCATTAAACGGTCAACGGCTGACGAAAATCGCACCAGCGCCATTAAAAACAGACTTCGCAAAGACTTCAACGACCTTGGCGAACAAAATCCTTCAAGTGTGTCATCAAACGAAACCAAATCCAAATCGAAATCAAAATCAAAAAACCCTAGAGCGTATCGCAGTTATTTCTCTGCAATGGATCGCAGCAATTGTTGCTCTTACGTTAAGTAATCGCATCGGAGACGCTTACAAATAAACGTATTTGGCTGGGTGGGTGGGCATTCGCTGGGTGGGGCAGGTGGAGGCTTTATTGGGATTTAATGACTGCGTACAGACATGGGTGTACGTGCGATCGCATGGCAACAGCTGCGTGGTACTTGCATCTGGTGTAAAGGTCTTCAAATGCAAAAGATTTGCCAATCACATCAAAAGATCGCTGGCACAGTTGAAGCTATTCAACCGCAACGTGGTCGCAACAGATACAGATACACACAGATACAGGCACATATGCATACACAGACAGCTTAACGTTTTCGATATCGGGTTTGCTGTGATTTAACAATTTGGGTCAAACTCTATGAACAATAGACTTTTGCACTTGTCGGATTAAATTCAATAAATTGAGACTGGGGCGGAGCCCTAAACGCATTGAACTCAAGCAATTGACCTGCCAAATGGCTTAAGTAGATAATCTAACGACAATTGCAGTCAAAGAGTCACTTAAATGCTAGCTAACAGCAAGGTACAGTTGCTAATTGGCATTCAAATGTTAGTCAGCTGTTAACTGTTAACACATTGTAAACTAATGTTAACTAACAGCTAAGTACAGCAGCTAACAGTTAGTTGGATGTTTAGGGCTCAAGTGTTGTCTACAATAAACATATTTCCTTAAACAACTTGTTAACTAACAGCACATAAAATGTTAACTAACAGCAGGCTTGCATTAACAGCTTCAGCTGATGTTAACCCATTTGGGGGATAGCACGTAATGTTGATGCATGCAAATGAAGCAAACGTAAACTGGACCAGCAATTTTCACTAAAGCAACAATGACACACAGGTCGAGGCGAGCTCTAAAAATCAGCTGAGCAGGTGGGGGAGAGCGGGCTGGCGGTACGTCAGAGAGACAATACTGTCCATGATATAATGGCAACGGAAGTGACAACTATGCAAGCCAACAGCTGTAGTAAATCAAAAGAGGCACCAACAAAGCGCAGCACCAGCGGCCGTTAGAGAGCCGGAGAGACAACTGAATGCCGCTCCAGCTCTGAGTCAAGCGCCGACTGCGGCTAACAGAGATCGCGAGACGTATTCGATATAAAAGTGCAATTGGAGTTTGCAGTGAACGCAGATAGTTTTGAGACTTGGAGTGGGACGTGCGCGCTTTGTATCGATCGGCAATAAAGTGGAAGTGTAGTTCAACAGCAGCAACGGCAAACAAGCAACTCGTATTATAATGCAGCTATTGCTCGTGGTGGCCACGGTCGCGATTTGTGGAGTCGCTCAAGCGCAGCAGGGCGTCGATCCCGCCTATCTGCGTCAGTATTACCAACAGCTGCAGCAGCAGCAGCAGCACCAGCAGCCCTCCGATGGCACGCCCATTTACGAGCAGAACTCCGAGCAGACGCAGCAGTACGTGAGTTCTGGGCAGCAGATCAGGCTGAAGGACACGGTCGCCGAGCAGATACGCGCACAGCAGCAGCAGCCGCAAGGCTACGTGGCGCCAGCGGTCAGAGACTATTTGCAGCCACAGGTGGGCAGAGTCTAAAGGTAACTAAAAGCTGCGGCAACTCAACTGGCTCCATTTCCTCTTCTACTTCGCAGTATCAGTCACAGCCACAGCAGAGCGTCTATCGCCAGTCGCAGGCAGCGCCTGCTCCAGCCCCGCGCCGCCCCAGCTATCAGGCGCCAGCCGCTCCGCTGCTCGGCAAAGGACAACACAAGCTGCAGTCCCACCAGCAGCAGCAGCAGCAGGCGGAGGAGGAGGAGTACGATGATGTAAGTTGACCACCATAACGAGTTCGAACTCCGCTTTCGCGCACTTTCGTTTTCGTTTTCGCAACCAACTAAACAATGTTGCGAGCCGGCCAAACAGCCAGCCAGCCAGCCAGCTAGTGCATAATTACAATTGAGGCATGAGAGAGATTTACCCAAAGAGTTCATTAACCACCCAACACAATGCAGCTCAACTGCAGCCACTTGGCCACTGCCATGACCAAAAGTTAACTCCTGGCTAGCTTTTATTTATGGCCCACTCATGCGGAAGCAGCGGATGCTCGTTAGCCAAATCTATCCCATATGAAAATTCGCATTAATCCCCAGCCTTAAGCCAAGTTGCTTTGCATACATGAGTTACGGCTGGAAGTGGCATGCGTTGTCAAAGAAATAGTTGTGTGGCTTCTTTTGGGTGAAAGCTGTGAAATCAGAGAGGGGCTGGGAAGGCATGTAGAATCTGTTGACGGCTAAATGTATTAAGCAGGTCATAGCTGCCAGAATGGAGCCAATCCAGTCAACAAATAGACCATGCTAGCAACTATCCTATATACTGCAACTAGATCAGCTACCAAATATCACTCTACCCAACTTCATTGCTGTCCAAGCACTCATTTTTTATCCAACAATGCAGTCCACACACAAATGTATAAAAAGATAAGAATCTGACTTATAGATTATCTTAGGCAGCTCAGAGAACTGGCCAAAGACTTGCCAAATCTTGCTCAGCTGTCATCTGACAAGTGCTGCCCAATACATTCCTTTCTAGTTTGCCAAAAATGGTGTCACACACACACACACACACACACACACCCATAGAGAGCAGACAAAAATGTCAAGCTGCATGTCACGAGGCGCATGCGCCGCAGTTACAATCAGTTTCAAATGCGACCCATATAAGTGGCCATAAGACCCAAAAGGCGCCCAAAACACGATCAGTTCCGAGTGGACAGTGCACGCATTAGAACCGGCTTCACGAAACGAGCTTTTTTGGCCAACTGCCTTTCCAATTTTGCAGCCATGCAGCAATTGCAATAAATTTTGGGCCACGTCAGGCCAAGAACAATTGCTGCAGGCAGCCACGCCTCTTGGCCACGTTTTGTCTTTGGCTTACCTTAACCCAGTTAGAGCTTAGCCTCAGTGCTTCGTAGCTTCCTCGTCAACTTTGAACGCCCAGCGCAACCTTGTGCATAATTTATGCGCAAGATTTCAATAAATATGCAATTTGATATATATCTATGGGCAGGCCTCGCTGGGCATTACGTGCAAAAAGATTTCTGGGGATTTGAGTGGCCGGTTGCATAAGCCAACATGCGATCGCTGCATGCCCCAGCGATCGGTTGCAGTCGTTCGTGTCATTAAAAATATGCAAGTCGACTTCAAATTACTTTCACTTGTGCGTGTTGAGCAACTCGATCTGGGCTTGAATATTCCAGTCTGGGATACAAACACACGCACGCCCACACCCATACGCATGCGCAGTCACTCCGAGTGTGTGGTAATTGGCTGCAAACTGGGTCACATTGCGCTACGCATTTGAAATGCTCAACGTCATATGCAAATGAGCGCATGCATAACTTTATACTCTGCTGCTCTCTTCACAGCAAAACTCCTCGTATCAGTTTGGCTTTGATGTGAAGGACGATGAGTTCACCAACTATCAGAATCGCAAGGAAGTGCGCGACGGCTCGGTTATCAAGGGCAGCTACTCGGTGGTCGACTCGGATGGCTTCATACGCACCGTCAAGTACACAGCCGATCCCAAGGAGGGCTTCAAGGCGGAGGTCATACGCGAGCCCACTGACATTGTCGTCAAGATACCCACACCGCCGCCACCCTCGCAGCTGCTGCGCGCCGGCGGCCACAAGGCACCGCAGGAATACGGCCAGGCCAAGCAGCAGTACCACCCACAGCAGCAGCAGCAGCAGCCGCAGTACCATCAATACCAATAGGGCTGCCGCAGGCGTTTCCTCTTGAAAGTTCCGCAAGTCCATGTAGTTTGTAAAGGCGCTGATAATATTACTCACGCCACACACATCCAGCGCATCTGTGTGTGTGCCTAACACACACGACTTTCGACCTTAGTTTTTAGTGCATTTGCCCATGTTTGCAGCAATTGAGACGCCTTGCTGTACTCAATATATATTTTATTGATTTTCTGATTTAGAATATTTAATTAAACATTTTTATAAAAAATATAAAATAAAATTTACAATTTTGTATTTTATTTTATTTTTATTTTCACCATTTCTGATTTACTATAAAGGACTTTTCCAAGCCAATCTCTGTTGCATACTATTCTCCATTGACTTCCACGCTCACTCTCGCCTCACTCTGTCCATTTTGTGCTTTGGCTGGCGTGTAAGCAGAATTTAATTACGCATAAATCAATGTGCTAACCCTTGAGGCATTGGGCACAGACAAGATCCAAGTCTGGCGGCCATATGACAACCCGTTGGGCCAGTTGGCTGGGTGCTGACAAAGGCCAGCGCAAATGTGGAAGTTCTCACAGGGAGCGTGCGTGGTCACCGAAGATGCTCGCCAGACAAAGCTCGGGCCGGTCAAACCGGTTGGCTACGTTCGCTGGGAACTGTGCAACTCACGCCACATCAATCGAGCATTTGCTCTGGCAATAGTGTCCTTTCGCAATGTCCTTGCATAAATTAGAGGCAGAAAGAAAACAGTGTGTGAGAACCAGGCGAGAGCCAAGGGTTATCACTGCAGATCAAGGCGCTGAGGATGACCTTATCGGCCAGAGCAACCGAACCGGAACCGGTTCTGGACAGTCGCCGACTGACAGGCCCGCATGGCTAGATCGGCGAATGGGCTGCCTACCTTACCTGTATGCGCGAGTCGAGAATTGATCTTAGGCTGATCCCTAGCTGCATAACCTGGTCAGCTGTCCCGTGTCCTCTATGCCAGACCTATTACAAATAATAACTGGACATTGCTGGCCCGAGGCATTTGTGTCACTTTAACGGCGCCTCAAGCAACTGTAAATGCAAATGAGCTGCAACCCTTGAGGTCACCGACTTACAAGACGCAGGAGCAACCCTCTTAGCCCATTTGCATATGACCCGCATTCGCCGACTGATGGACTGTCTGATCTGTTCTGTTCTGTTCTGTTCTGTTGTAACTAAGTAACTGCAGGACATTTCGGGTCATTGCTTAGAACCAGTTCTTGCACGAAAGGATAGTGGCTCAAGTTGACCTTTTTCCATGGGCCAGTGCTGGCGACAACGACAGAAAGTCGTGTAACCGGACTGTCCACTTTTGTCGCCCAGCTCCGTGAGAAAATGGGCCAAAGGCTTACCCGGCGCTGACCTATGATAAGAATATGCTGAGGCTGCTTTCTTATGCAAATCTTTTGCAGGACCTTTCAAATTTCACGCCAAATCATTGCCCTTAGATAAATAATACGCCAAAATTATGAAAAGTCACGATTTACTGAGCAGTTGTCGAGAGAGCGAAAGAGAGAGGGAGAGAAATAGAGAGAGAGGGAAAGAGGAAATGATATAGAGTTAAGGCATTTGATTTACAGCTCAGAGTTTGCCCTGCGCCATGTCCCAGCGATGCTCGCCGTGAGCACCACGGCGATCCGTCCAAATCACCTGGAAGCATGTTTTTTAAAAGCTGTCCAGGATTTTGATGGAACTCTTAGTTACCTCGCCCTTGTAACGATTTGTGCCGCGCTGCGACTCGAAGCGGCGCTCGCGCGCCTTGGGATGCTCCAGCACATGGCCATGGCTGCGCGCATTGGGTCCATCGAATCTCATGAAGATATCACTAAGGTTCAAGAGATGAGATAATAGAGAGAGAGAGAGAGATTATGAGAGCTAGGCAGGGGAGATATTATCCTCCAAGAGGAGGACTGTGAGTGACTGCTGAACTACTTCGCACTTACTGGAAGTATTTAGTTTCCTTTGTAGGTCGCTCACTCTCCGTTCTGGACTCCGCAGCCACTGCATCCGCGTCCTGCTTGGCTACAAAACGACGTGAACGCTGAGTGCCCAGCTGTTGCTGTTGCTGCTGTTGTTGCTGCTGTTGCAGAGCTGTGGCTGCTCGTGAGGGCACCACATGCAGCACATCGCTGGTGAATAGCACCGGCGGCACGTTGTACAGCTGATCCTCTAGACGTTGCTGCAGCTGTGGCTGTGGCTGCGGCTGCGGCTGCGGCTGTCGTTGCGGTGCAGGCGCCACAGCCACGCGCTGCTGCACGGGCATGTAGTTGCCCTCGTAGCGATATTTGGCCAGCTCTGCATGCGGCGCCGCAGAACGTTGCAAGTACTGCACGCTGGGCTGGGTATAGATGGCTGCTGGCTGTGGCGCAGGGGGCTGCTGCTGCTGATACTCCAGGGCCAGGGGCTGGTAGCTGGGCCGATAGTTGAGCAACTGGAAGTTGGGCGTCTGCTGCTGATAATGGGCGGCAGGTGGCGCCACATAGCCGCCCATAAAGGGCGCGGCGACATACTCCAAGCGCCGCAGACGAGGCGGCGCGTCGTAGTAATGCAGCTGCCTGTGTGGAAAGTAGTGTTGCAGCCGAGCCGCGGGCAGCAGCAGCAGCAGTTGCAGCAGGGCTAGCAATGCAGTGGGCAAATTCGCGGTTGGCAGCTCCATCTCGTGGCACGATCGTCAAATTTGTGGCTGGATTTTGACAACAACATTGGCATTTATAGCTGGGGCAGGTGGCTCGGCTTGGCTTTGGGGCTTGGCTACGGTCAGGCCCAATGCCGGAAGTTGACTCGCTGCTGCTGCTGCTGCTGCCCAGGAGTCAGCGGTGTGTGAAATCGATTCAACGCTGCCCCAGTCCCTCAATATCTAAATTGTGCAATGCTCGAACGATCGACAAACGTTACGTCGCATTATATAAGGTGAGCCCATAGGCAAACAGCGAGAGAGCGCGAGACTAGACCCAAAGCTCGGGCAAATAGAGCAGCTGTGCATTAGCCATTATCAAGGTCAGAGCAACGGCTGCCTAGGCAAGTTCAAAGCTCAACTATTTAGCATATCAAAAGTTTTTAGCACTTCCTTTGTAACGGCTATAACAGCCATGTCCAGGCAAAGCCCTGCTGATTGGCTGTTCAACCGCCTGTTGCCCCGACTTAAGGGTTGATTGTGCTTTGGCTGACCTATGGCACAAAGGGCTGCCTGCAACCCCCTTGTCAGCAACCCTTGAAGCCTTCGTCGTTGTGCGTCGAAGGACAGCAGCTCATTCGACTTCTGAAGTTGAAAGCCTAAACAACAGCACACCAAGCACTCCTTAGAGCATCTTGAGCCACGTCTCAAGCCAATACTAGAGACTCTCTGAATTCACGCACAGGAAGAGCCGTAAGTGTTGTAGATAGCCATAAGACAGTTAACATTTAATTAAAATATATAAGGACACGAGGTCGTTTCAACATTCCAACATTAAAAACTCCAGATCTACCAAAGTTCGTAGAGAATAGAGGAGAGCGCGCTACACGATACGATTATAATACAAAGATTGTGGCCTCTATGAGACTGCTGCAACAAGTTTTCAGTGCTTTCGATCGGTTATATCATTATACATATATATATATATCTATATATAGTTTATCGGAGCTAATCGGCCATGTTGACATTGTTCATGCGCATCTTGGCGAAGTCCTCGAACACAATGTTATCATCGTCGTCCTGGTAATAGCCCTTGACATTGCGATGCTGCTCAATGGACTTCATTTTCTTCATGGCATTTGAACGCTTCTTCTCGATGGTGCCTGGCGGACGAACCGAAGAGGATGAGCATGTGGCAAAGCCTATGGATAGGGCTTGAGACTTACCAGGTGCCGGTTGGAGCAGCTTGAAGGGCACATCCGTTTGCATCTCTCCTCCGAGCGTGCCACAGTTCAACTTGATGCGCACCGAGTATGAGATGACAATACCGCAAGCGTCGCCAGTGGATTTGCCCTCCTGGACCATGGTGGAGGAAGCCAAGTTGACATCCTCATCCTTCAGATGGCCATCCAGAGCAATGCCTGCGGAATAATAGATGGAAATTTAGTCAACTCAACTCATAGTTCGCCGTGCTCACTCACCATGGCGATCCTTGTTGTTGGCAGCCAAGGGAATCAGGTAGAAGGTCTTGGTCAGATTGGCGCCTGGTGTAATGGGGCAGCCCTCCTTGGTCTCCAGCTGTGCCACATGCTTGCTGAACTGCGCATTCACCATGGTGATCTCGGTGTGCTGCACAATGAAGCACTTGATGCTCTTCACGGACTTCTTCGAGTTGTTGGACACCTGCACCGTGGCAGCCACCTTCTCGCCGTGATAGTAGATCTCACGGTCCAGTGTAACCTCCAGACTGATTTTGCCATTGGAGAAAGTGAAGCCCTTGCTGACCAGCGAGCTGGGCAGGCGCTGGCCACGATTAAGCGGAGCATACTGCAGCTTCTTGATCACCAGGCTGACCATGCTGCGCTTGTGCTGACGATCGTCCTCGGAGTCGCCGACAAAGGCGCGAATGGTGTACTCCACGCCCAGAGGCTTGCCCATATCATCGCCCTCCTGCTGCAGCGTCACGGAGCTGGGCGAGTTGGGTGGGAAGTGGAAGGTGAAGGGATGAGCATGGCTGCCCAGCTTGCGCACCAGCTTCTCCTGCATGGGCGTCATTTCCATGTTCGGATTGGTCATGGGCACAATTTGCTCCCGCGACAGGATCAGCTCCTTGGAGAACTTGACGCCCATGACCTCATCCTCCTCGCGGCCATAGCGATAGGTGGTGGCCAGCTGGCCAAATACTTTGCGATTCTTCAGATAGTCCGGCTCCACAACGATGACGCCATCCACGGGATCGCAGTAATCCAAGTGATCGATGAAGTCACGCCGGCCCAGATAGAAGGTGACCTTGCCGTTGGGAGTAGCCTTCTTAAATACCTTCACGGAAACAACCATCTTGTACTAAGTCTATTAGAGGTCTGATAAAATATATTCCTTTTCTCGCGCCCGGAGCTGGAAACGTTCTGCAATTCGTCGTTGGTCGAGGAAAATGCGAAACGTGGCTACGGCAGAACCTGCTTATATACCTTTGGCCTGGCCCTGCCCGTGGGGTTTCACTGCGTTCACTAAATGGATTTGCCCGTTATGCACTCGAACAACAACGTTCTTTTGCGCAGTTTTCCATTCCATTCCGTTTGACCAGCCAAATTGGCTAATGTCAAGTAGCGTTCGCGACCTCGTGCGAGGTCAGCCAAATGTTTGCTCGTCGTACGCTTTTCCAGGAGGATTACCATTTGATTAGCTATTAGGCCAGGCCCAAAGCTCAAGCTCGTGCGTGAAAGCCGTTTGCGTAAATTTCACGCAAGTCTTCGCTTTCTCGCATGGGGAAGCCCTAGAAGTTAGTGGAGCACTCAGGCAATGTGTTAGAGTAAATCAAATATCAATATATTGATTTTTATTTGAAGTGAAAGGTGCAAATGTTAGGAATATATATAAATATATATATATTCGATGTGTGATAGTTGTTTAAGCAGACAGAGTGAGTGGCATGAAGAGTGGGAGCTGTGGATTGTCTTAGACTGTTGTACCAATTAGTTTAATAGCTCTATATCTTCTATATATCTATAATCCATACATCTCTCTATCTCCCCTTCAGGTCAGCAATGCAAACACAGCGCCACACCACAACCGATCGTCATGGCTATAGCCTGCGCTTCTCGCCTTTCGAGGCGAATCATATGCTGCTAGCTACAAGGTAGGCTCTACTTATACATACCCCCTGTACCTAACTCTATATCTAACTCTCTCTCTCTCTCTCTCTCTCTCTCTGTCTCTCTCTCTCTCTCTCTCTCTATAGCCAATTGTACGGTCTTGCCGGTGGCGGCTCGCTGTTTCTGCTTGCCCAGCACTCCACAAAGGACGCCCAGTTGAGCGTCAATGAGCAGAATATTACAGAATTGTGTCGGCTGGAGTGGTCGGATGGGTTGTTCGATGTCGCCTGGTGTCCGTATGCCGCGGATATAGCAGCCACCGCCTCGGGCGACGGCTCGCTGCAGATCTGGTCGGGCTTGGACGTCGAGTCGGCGGTGACAGAGCAGACACCCAAACAGCCGTTGATCTGCCTGCAGGAGCACAAGAATGAGATCTACAGTCTGGATTGGGGCGAGAAATGGAACTATCACACACTCCTCTCGGCCAGTTGGGATTGTACGCTCAAGCTGTGGGATTGCAACAGGCAGAACTCCATCACGACGTTTGTGGGACACAATGATTTGATATATTGCGCAAAGTATTCGCCGCTCATTGCGAATCTCTTTGCCAGCGTAAGTACCGACGGGCATCTAAACTTATGGAATTCTCTTGACTTTGCAGGTAAACCCCTGATGAGCATCGAGGCGCACGCCAGCGAGGCCCTCTCCTGCGACTGGAGTCACTTCGACCGCAATGTGCTGCTGACGGGCGGATCGGATGGTCTGATACGTGGCTGGGACCTGCGCAAGATGCGCACACACATCTTCGAGCTCTACTCTGGAGAGTTTGCGGTCAGACGCTTGGCCTGCTCCCCGCACTCGGCGACAGTGCTGGCCTCGGCCAATTATGATTTTACAACGCGGTAAGTGCAGCAGAGAAGGGGATGTCGAGGGAAAGGTCGGGTGGGAGGGCAATTGCAGTTAGAGTGTGTTCCTTACAATATCCTTCACACACATGTCTTCTTCTGCCCCACAGCATTTGGGACTTGGCACTGGGACAATCCGCACAAGAAGTGAATGCTCAACATACAGAATTTGTCTGCGGCTTGGACTGGAATCCACAGCGTGCTCATGAGCTGGCCGACTGTGGCTGGGATTCGGTGGTGAATGTCTATACGCCGCAGTGCCTGGCCTAGACAACTGACACAGCCGCTCCAGATGCCTTCAGATGCTGCTGGCCTTTCACCCAACTGGAAACTAGAACTGGAAACTGGAACAGGACCCGGAACCGGTAACTCCAAAACTGAACGAATGTGATAAATAGCCAAACTAAATGGTGGACAGGACACAGGACACCTGGTGTATAGCTGAGCTATACGAAAAAACCTCTAAGGAAACGGAAACGAACTGTAAATAGTTGTGATATGTATCAAGAGGAGAGCAAACACGAAAGAAACCCAAAATTTAGCAGGTGCTTGAAATGTCAATAAAAGCTTACAGATTATATATATATATATATACATATCTGATATATAGGTTTTGTTTAACTAGCTGCAGGCTATAATTTGATTGTGTTTCCCTCGTTTTGGTTTGGGATCTTAACAAGAACTTAACGGCATTCGCTTAGCTGGCAGGCAGCAGACGTTGAAGTGGAGTTGATTCTACCTCAGCTGTGGCAAGCCAAACAAACATGCAATAAAGCGCTAATTTGCTGCAACGTTTTATTGCCCGGGCTGCCGGGGCGTCTTCGGGCCAACTGACATTCCCAGAATTGACACAGTCAACGAGCTGCTGTGGCAAAAGGTGTGTCCACATCGCACCGTCGCACGTCGACAGCTCTGCTGATGGTGTGAAAAGGAGCCCGCAGCGAGAGCCAGTGCCCGTGTCCAATGTGTCTGCCTTTGTTAGCTGAGGATCACATTGCTCATCCTGTCATTAGGCTTGAAGTTGAACTGAGCTTTGGCTGCCACCTCGGGCAAATATTTGTTTTGATGCCAATTTGCGCTGATTCCTTTGGACAGCCAGGCCATCAGTCAAAGCCAGGCAACAGCTGCTGCCACTGTAATTATATAGATGTATATCGAGTCAAGTGAAAATAAAGCAGATATTAATGCCTTGTTTGTGTTAATAAAAATCGCTGCGCGAAATTCTTATAATTTGATACTGAGAAAACGAGGAGACTTTAAGCAGTAAAATGTTTGCGCTGTTTATTCTGCTAATAAGCGCCGCTTGCTAAATTTCTTTAAAATTTTTCAGTTAATAAGCGTAATCTTCCAAATTTCTTTACAAAAGTCATTTAAGTTCATGCATGAACCAAAAAAACCTTAATTGTTGAAATAACATAGCATGCAGCTTGTATACGCCAGTGGCATACTCTAACAGAGCTGCCAGACAGTTTTTGCTTACGATTGAAACTGCGCGCGTTGCATAGCAGTCAGCCTGTGCTACTAAGCAATTAGTGCTGTACAAGACGGAAAAAACTGCGCGCGACATTTGAAATTTAGCATAACAACATATACATAATCATTTACTTTATTTATATTTTACATGTATAATTGTATATAATAAATATTATATGCCAGCTTAACTTTGAGTTAACATATTATTTCATTGTTTTGTAGCCGGCTCCTGACTTAATTCTGCCATCATTTTGAGTTACGTACAAATTATCTAAAATTACCCGCTGCAATTTTACGCTAATTCCGTGCAACGAACTATAAATTAACACCGAACAAAGTTGCAACGTGCTGTGGCAGCTTACATAGTTGCAGCCTAGACCTAACCTTGACTTCTTTTCGCTGCCCGTGCCGCATCGTTGTTGTTGCTGTTGCTTTTTGTTTCCATGGGCAGACAGCTCTTGTTATAAATAACAGACGAATGCCAAATTTTTCAACACCCAGCACGCGAGTGACAGCCACACTCTAGCGCTCTCCTTCACTCGCGCGCACTCTCTCTGTGTGCATTGGCAGCAGGTTCTGTCGCTGCACGCGCCTTGCCGCGCCTCGGAGCTCCTGCTCCAAGTGCAGTCGTTGCCTCATCCTCAGCGTCAGCCTCAGCATCAGCTTTAACAATTTAAATTGCCTCCACGAGCATTTTGATGGCGATCACGCGCCCCTTTGAAATCTTGGTACTCAATCTGCCTTTGCGGCTGCCATCGTGCGGGGCCATAAAGGATCACAGCTTTGGCCAGTTTTTACGACTGCCTGCCTTTGGTATTAATTTTGTTTTAACGTTTTGTTGTAGCTGCTGTTGCTGTTGTTGTTTTTTCTTTGCCTTGGCCTGGCTTCACTTTAATCGTCACTTTTGTGCCGACAAGCGACGCGCTAAGATCGTGAGTGTGTGTGAATCATGCCCATTGGACGCTCTGGTGGTCAGCTCAACACGTGTTGCAGCTCAGAGGAGTTGCTGCTGCCGCTGCCGCTGCCGTTGCACACCCCCCAACGTGCTGCACAGCTGGCGGCTGTCTGAGGCATCACAGAGGACACACCGCAACCGAGGACGCCTAACTAGGATGCCAACGAAATGATCGCTTGGTCACACACAGATTCCACAGAGTGGGCGTGCATCGGCAGCAATCTTGATAAGCAGCCATTTCGGTAGAAAACAAAAAGGCAGCAAGAAGCAGCAGAAACAAACGCCGGAAATAATTGTCAAGGGCTCGCCGAGCTACCTGTTTGGCATTTGAACTAATGAAGCGAGAATCTCTATTTATTGTTATCCTGGCAATTAAAATGCGTTCGTGTGGAGCTGTCGGATGTAGCTACCGTTAGAGACGAAGAGAGAGAGCGAGAGCAGAGTGTGAATTTAATCACCTGCCTTTTTGCATAAATGCATGAGCCAACACAGGAAACTGTCAAAAGGTGTTGAATGCTTTAGTCGATTATCATGAATGTGCCGAGACAGAGACAGAGATAGAGCGAGAGAGAGAGAGAGAGAGATAGCGATTCTTAGTCGATTTACCTACATACATATATGCATAAGCGTGATCCTCTAGCCCGAAACTCTCGTCCCGCCATTGTCTTCGGCTCTGCTCTCGCTTATGATATAATTTTGCGTAAGGTCAGCGGCGCGCTACTTGGTAAGCCATGCCCCGAAAATACCCGTAGACCAGGCCGAACGCAATGTTATGCAACAGCTCGCAGGATCATAAAAATCTGAGCGCAGGCAGACAGCGAACCTCTCCCGGCGTAATCTAGGTCCCTAGATCTAGAGTGGCCATAAAAATGGCCACTGCACCAGTTTTTCAGGGTCAACCCAAATTGCCTAAAGCGCAAAAAAAACTTTTTATTTTTATTCATTTATTTGTTGTTTTTTGTTCAGCTGTTTTGATTTATATTTAAAATTAGATGAAGAAGAAGAAGAGGCAAAAAACAAGTTGTTTTTCAACATCGTTTTATTTACATGAGATGAGTAATTCGGCTATATCATTATGAGCAGCATTCAGAGTCTTTGAACTGTTGATAGATATTGCGAGGGCGGCTCTCAAAATGTCGAAAAATAGTTCGAATATTTACAATGTTTTTCACATTTTTGATTTGCAGCTAAATTTACAGCTTCTATATAATATTTGAATACATTTTTCATGTCTGCTGCTAGATACATTTTACATTATAAATTTACGATATTTAGATTTGGCTCAGTTCTTGAATGTTTTCTATATGAAACTGTTATATATTCTTGGAGCATTTCTTTTATCTTCGGTTTTTAGTTAAGCTCACAATGCTTACGATATACATATCTTCATTGACAACAACAAAATATATACGATATTCAGGTAAGGCATAATATAAAACTAATTAGCTAAACTAATCTCTATGGCCAACCGCTTTTATTAATGCTTACGATATTCACTATCAAGTCTTATAATATTTACGATATTCAGCATTTACCATTTGCTAATATTCAATATGCTTGATATCCAGCTACTAACCCTTTCTACATACACTATATTTACGATATACAGCTGGTACAATCTCTACAATCTCAGCAACCGCCTTAAAGCTTTCAAATCTTCCATCTCTCTTAAATACCTCTGCCAATAGCTCCCACAACTCTCCATTCACTTGAAACTCATCCTCAGCCACATCTTCTGCGCTATTCTATTGTTATTATCTCGTCTTTGATTTCGCAATTAAATGGAAATTGTAATTAATTTCGTTTCTGCCACCCGCTGTGACAAATGCCTGGCATTCAGCTCCATTCGATTCAAGAAAATTTCTGCTGCTTTCTGCGGTATGCGCATATTTCGTTGGCATTTATGGCCGTACAAATAATTGAGGGTGAAGGACGCTTTTGGCTTTGGCGTGCTCCAAGTCGTAATAACGACAGCAACAACAACAACAACCAGAACAAGAGCAACAACAACAGCAGCAACAACAAGGTCGTCTCGCAGCCGTTTATAAATAATTCCATGCGATTTTTGCGTCTAAATAATTTGTTGGAAAAATAAAACTGTCCGTCTTCTGCTTTTTTGTTTTTGAACTGATGACCAAAATACTTTAGCGGCTCGTCTCATGGCTAAAAATAGTTGGCAACGCTCGAATGCCCCGCAGCCCACCCCCCAAATGCCGTGCGCGATCCACTCACCTGCTCCAGTCCCCTCCCCATAATCCACATTATATCGACTGACGTGCGCCCGATGACGCGCTTTGGCCCAACTGATTCTAAACAGGCAAACAGCATTCGGAGCGCGAGCTCCAGAACCAGGTGATGACGATCGTGCGCAAGGCAGGGCAGGTCTGGGGCTGGGGCTGGGGCTGGATTGGGCGCGGCACGGCAGGGCAGGGCAGCTAAGATTGGCAATAAACAGAGGCGCAAATAGCCAGTAAATAATAATGAGAACAATTGCTGGGCCCACAAGATCTGGCACCCAGACAATGCCAAAAAGGCGTCAGCAGACAAACGAACAACAACAGCAACAACAATACACAAATTTATATATTGCAAATATGATCTTTCGTTATGGCTGCCCACATGCATAAATACGCGCAAATGATGTTCTCTAGAACGATAAGAATTGAA
The DNA here is from genome assembly GCA_035047485.1 of Drosophila peninsularis. Taxonomy (NCBI): domain Eukaryota; kingdom Metazoa; phylum Arthropoda; class Insecta; order Diptera; family Drosophilidae; genus Drosophila; species Drosophila peninsularis. Next base: position 3,786,854 of record JAWNPN010000090.1, read on the forward strand.
AATATTTGAGGGCGAAACTGAATGTAGATCGAAAGCTGAAGACGCTTTCTTTGGGTCGACTTGAATGTCGTATTGTGCTGAAAGTCGAATATCGTTTTTTGTTAATTATTATATTTGAGCTATTATACGCAAGCAGAAGCAAGGAAGTCTGATCTTAGCAGAGAGTAGCAGAGATAACTGAAAAGGATGTAGATGAATAGTTAGATTAGATGGGCAGATAGGCAGTAGATAGCTAGAGAGAATAGGTAAACTAATAGATAGTAGATAGATAGATGAATAGATAGATTTATAGATTGAAGGAGAGAGAAAATCATAGATAGATGTATGAAGAGGCTACTGAGATACAGACAGATGTAGATATAGATAGATAGTGAGATATATGAATAGAGTAATAGATAGATAGGTTGATCGATATATATATATATAGTTAACAGATAGAAAGATAACAGATAATAAGATAAATGGGTCGACAGATATGTATATAGACAGACAATTAAATAGATAGATATAATAGATCGATACTTAAAAAGATACATCAAAATCATCATCAAGATGGAGTTAAAGAGATATAAATCGAAAGATTGAAGTAGATTCATAGGCAGTCTGGCCATTAGATGCATACCTAGACAGTCTAGACTGATAGACAGTTACCATAGTTATATACTATCTGGAGGCGCCTCACTTACACTTGTAGCTACATGGATGAGCAGATATATAGACACATGATAATTAGCCAGTTCGCGTAGCACTTAATGCGTCAGGTGTGTTCGCTTCGTGGGCAAACATTGTTAGCAAACTATAAAGACCCAAATTGCTCTGCAATAAGCCCAAAATTATAAAATACGAATAAAAAGACGCGAGCGCACAAATATTTTTCACGAAAAACAAATTCTTTGCGGCACGTCAATGACGTCAATGCGACGGGGGCCGTCAACAAAATTTAAAGGCAAAAAAACTGAATAGAAGAGAAAATAACGAAAAAGCACAGCAGCAGAAGCCTGAAAATTCGTACGTCCAAGGCGCCTCACTTAAGTCAGACGTGGGCGTGTGTGTGTGTAGGTGTAGGTGTGCCTTTCTCACTCTCTCCCTGTCTCTCTCTCTCTCTCTCTCTCTCTCTCTTTCTCTCCCGCTCTGCATGTTTCTCTGGCGATGACGCGTGAACTTGCCTTTGATTTGCTTTTCGCATTGCCGTTCGCAATCTGGGCAACTCAAAAGTTGGCCAAAAATAACAGCGGCGAGCATTTTGTTATTGTTTCTTTTGGTGGCCAGTGTAATTATTATTGCAGGCCCCCCTTTGAGCCAGAGCTGTGGGTGGCTAGCCAACTGCCTGGGTGCGCCCCCAAAAAACAGCAGCTTCTCTGCGTTGCAAGCACGTGCTGCTGCTGCTGCTGTTGCTGCTGCTGCTGCTGCTTCCGCTGATCCTGCCACAAATGAGGCATCATTAGACATGTTCCACAGCTGAATCGCTCGCAATCAGCGTCCAATTTGGCTAATGCCGCCAATTGCCTGTTTGCCACTTGGCCAAAATCTCACCTTTTTCATTCTTTTCTTTTTTGTGCGCGGCTTATATAGCCATAAAGGCGACTTAAGCCTAAGTGAGTGACCACCTGTTGCCATTGTCAGCCACGCACACATACATATATTATAAGTGCATATATATACTATATAAAGAAATCGCATAAACATAAAGATAATTGCACAGACATGCCAAAAAATTATCCAATACTCGCCGTAGCTGCGCCCCATGCCCAATGCTGTAAAAGCCATCGATGCTTGGCATTTATTGTGATCGGCGCTGCAAGGGAAATACAACGACAGCTCCAGCATCCCAGTCGAGCAGTCGCACAGTCGCACAGTCGAGCGGCGAGCCAAGGATAGCCACAAAAATTGCAATCACCCACCCAGACGGCTATGGGGAAACTTCAATGAGCTACAAAATTGAGGAATTTAAAAAATAAATTTTAATAATACATGTTTAATAAAATATATAAAATATTTATCATATATATAATATATATATGATATAAAATATATATATCATGTATAAAATATATATCATATAAAATATATATATCATATCATATCATATCATGACTATCAAGTACTCAGAACTCCACTGAAAATTTCAATTGAGTCCCCTCCTTCAGCTGCTGCTCAACTTTCTCTCTGGTTGCCACTACCTTAGATAAAAAGTCTTATCAGCTAATCAATTATTTCAATTTGGCTTTCAACTCTTACATACTCAATCGCATACATATCCCTTTCAGCTATAGCTTTCCTTAATAACCCAGCCAATGCCATATGCCCAGCCCGCTCAGCTGTAGAGTGACAATCCCCAAATAAAAGTGATTGTGAAGCCACCAAAAAAATTCGCAAAAAATACATAAAAATAAAATAAAAGAGAAATATCGTACATATATAAAAATTATACATATATATGTATATATACACATACATATATATACGAAAAGCAGTGCAAGCGACTTTTCAGCTGCTGCCGCGCTTATGGGCTGTCTGTTTACATGGGACGCCTCCAACGTAGCAGCCTCCTTCGCCTGTCGTCCGTCCGCCCGTCTGTGACATATGCGAAATTCATTGTCGCGTGTTGTGTCCAAAGGCAACGACTTGTTGGCCAACCTTGACTGCGCGCTGCCCGCTCCTTTTTATCTGGCAACTCATCTGCGAGTGGGAAAAGGAGGGCCAGAGCGAGAGCCCAACGGAGACAGAGACAGGTGCTCGTCCGCTGTTCGAGGCAGCCAGCCAAGTGTGCCTTATCGTGGACATTATGAGGCCGACATTATCTGACTTCGCTGATCGCATTTTAAGCGCTGTTCGCATTGAAAAATTGCCAATTGGCAAGCGAAAAGTGCACAGCCAGAGAGAGAAACAAAAGCTTGAGCCTCTTAAACGATCGCTTAACTACTGTTAAGCTGCGCTTCGGGCTGCTCCACTGGGATGCGTTAATCCTGTGCGAAGGTTAAACGCCATTTCGTGCATAAGTGCAATTAGTGTAAGGCATTATATACATATATATATATGCATGTACACTATATGGCGATCTGCTCTGCATGTCAACGTCAGCTGAGGCCACGCGTCGCGTCGCGCCGCCTCGCGCAGTCAGCTTGACGCACGTTTCCGCTCCACGTTCCTACGTTCAAGTTAATGAGTGCGCCTCATGTGCCCATGTGACTGAAAGAATTCATAAAGATCTTCCACCGTCGACGCCTCCGCACGCATTTCATTTGGTTCTCTTTTGCGATACGCGCTCATGAGAGTTCAAGAGAGCATATTAGCTTGACAGATATACTGCTACTCTTATGTAGCCCAGCCTGCTGAGCTCTGCAGAAACTAAAAACTTGAATCATGAATCATATATAGATAAAGCTTATAAATCCACTCCCATATGCATGTGAATCAGCTTTATAGATACCTATTATAAAGCCACGCCCATTGGGGCTGAAGATTGCTAGCTAAAACTTCAAAGTTAGTAGAGTCCTTCGCAAGGAACTTCTCTATATATTAAGCTTAAATTATATATCCACGATCATTGGAGGCGTGGCACATCCGACTGTTGGCTTGGCAAATGAAATAAACTTTAACTTCATTTGCGTCATAAATTTAATCAAATTCCTCCAAATTATCTAATGCGCTAATTGAAATATGTAAAATCAATAAAAAAACAATATATCATATAATAAATTTACCTGTCTTCTCCAGCTCGAACGAGTATTAAGCAGTTGCGAGCGCCCGCTCGCCACATTTTCCTACTCATTTTTTCGGGCTTTTCGTGTGTGTATGTGGAATCTGGTTGTAGTGCCGCCGTCTCGTATTCATTGAGCAAATTTTAACCAATTCACACAACACACACACGCACGCACGCACACACAGGTCTCGGTTAATCAATGGACAAGCAGAAGAAATTAGCGACTACGACTACGCCAATAATTGACGTCAGTGTTGAGGAGCTTCTGGGAAGAAATACATACACACACACACACACACACACACACACCTACTACACAAACCCATTCGCATCTAGTTTGTGTTTTCTTTTTGTTGGGCTAGAAACGTGACCAAATATGGGAAGCGAACGCAGCGGAAATGGATTTCGTAGTACAAATTTCGCACATTCGGAGAAATCGTTTGCCGGAACGCCCGGCCAATAAATCTCCCTTTTGGGCCGACTGGCGATTGCATAACTAGCCTCAAACTCAAACTGGTTAGCCATAGCAGAGGCAATTAACTCGAGCTCGCTCGCTATTTTGTCACATTTCCTATGGCTAATTAGGCTTAAAAGGAAGTCCATGAATATACGCATATTAATTTAGCTATGCAAATGGGAGTTTATATGTCAGGCGAGTCATATAGAGTTTATGCCTTATGTATCAAGTATTGTGCATAGTAAACATGGAATATAAAATTTGAATATTATTTTCGTACAGCTGAAAGTTTTCATTCAGTTCTATTTTAATGAATGAAATAAGAACGTTTTACGCAGAGGCAATCAAAATATTTAGCTGAATAGAAATTTATTATTGATTGTGGGAAAAGTGGAAATGCAGATTTAGCTTGAAGGAAAATATATATTCAGAGTAGAGCAAGTGAAGAGAAGTGCTTAGCTGGGCGAGTATAAGGAGTAAAGAGTATAGGGTATGTAAGGACTAAAGATCTTACCTTTATATGATTCTTCTCTCAGAGTTCTGCTTCGACTTGCTCTGTCCTTTGATAGGCTATGATGTGCATAGAATATTGAGCAATCGAATGCCTTGCCTTGTTCTATATGCATCTCAGGCTACTATTACAGTTTTATAATCCTTAAAAATAAATATCATATATATATATGTACATATCTTTGCCTAGCTAATGACCTCCCTGCTGTCGTTAACAAATTTGAATACCCTTTTGGGCAGGCAACAGGCTCAGCTAAAAAGTAAATTTGAACATCTCACTCAAGTGCCAAATATGCGAAGCTGTCTGGAAGCAAACCTGACTTATCAATTCCCGGAGGTGCAATTGCCAGTACAAATAGAGATAGAGAGAGGGAGAGAGAGAGTGAGTGAGGGAGATGAAATGCTTGTGTGTTTTGGCACACCCACACGACTTCGGGCAAAGGGGCGGGCCACACAGGAACACTTGTCTCGGTTGGTAGCTAATGGATCTACACCTCGACTCGACTCAGCTCAACTCGACGCGATTCGACTCGACTTTAGGGCTACTTAAGCCAGATGCCGCTGCTTAAAGACGCTCCCCAGACAATTGCCACATCACGCTTGTTTGCATGCACATTAAAGACGACGACGACGACGCTGAAGTCGGCGACAGACAAATCCTTTTTGGCTACTTAGGATCGTCAGCTACTGCGTCTTGAGTAAACATTTGCAGCGGGCACTGGGCGGGCATTAGGACAAAGCCTTAGATGAAGCGCGTGATCGTGATCGCACAAACAACAGGCCATCGAGACGGTAGTCCAGCAGCTGTCCATTTGGGTGGGCTGGTACGTGTAGAAAACTATTTTGATAGCCACTGAATTGCTGCTCGGCGCGCTGGCGTCAGTCGCGCGCTGTTTGCTGTTTGCTCAAAACTTAAACAGAAAAGTGATTAATGTGAGCAGAGGGCAGAGGCAGGCAGAGGAGTAGCGAGAATAGAGACTAGAGAACAGAGAGCAGAGCTCGAAAAGTGAGCCAGGGCCATAGACCAGAGCAGGGCAGAGCCGAAACCAGAAACTAGAGACTGAAGCCAGAACCGAAGCCTGATCGGAAGCCAGCGATGAGCGCCCAGCGAGCAGAACCAGAGTTGAGAGCTGGATATCAGATCCTTAGCTTAAATGCCCGACAAGAGAACATAGACAAGAAAGGCGAGAAAACGATGGACTAAACTGGGAGACCAAAAAGCCAGAGACACTGAGAGTAGAAAGCTGAGCAAGATCTATAGCTGCAGCCAGAGATGAGAGGCAGAGATGGTAGCTAAAGTGAAGAGTCTGCAGCCAGAGCCATGTGAAGAGCCAAAGAACAGAGTCAGGGTCTGCAGCCAGAGCCAGAGACCAGAGTCCGCAATCAGCAGCTATAGCCCGAGCCACAAGGCACTCACAATCCCAGTTTCAATTCCCAGCAGCAGCAGCGCAAACAACATAATCAAGCGTACATCCGCTGAGAGTCTCAGGGCTGAGCATCGTGATGGAAGACAGCTGTATATGTGCATGAATGTTATGCTAATGGAGCGACGACTTTGTCACCAGCGCGATTCCTGGAAGGCGCACAAAAAGCTTAAGTCGTCAGGCATTAGGCAGTCGCTGTTGTTGCCTCGAGAGCCAGGGCCACGCTTTCGTAGATAAAGTCACGCAGCGGAAGTTGAAGTCGCGGGCACGCGCTCTGGCATTGGCTGGGCTCGACACAAACTACTTTGTATCTAACTGGGGAATTATTCAGGCGCAGCTCGGCCATAATTTGCAATTCGATGCTCTCTTTGCATTTCTGCGTGTTGGCATTTCATTTGTGGCAGCGCACCACAGCACAGCACCGCCGCACCACAGCATTTGCATATGAATGAGCCACCGAGTGCTATGTGCTCTGCACATGCTCCATCCGAAGCCACCGAAGCCCCATTGATTTGTGACGAACTGCCAACGCCGAGCCGCAGTCGTGATCGTGTCTTTGACCGTCGCCGCAATTAGCATTTGAAGTTGCATTTGCATTTGCATTTGCGCATAAATCAGCTGACGGCTGTCCGCAAACAACCAGCCTTGACGATGTGCCTTCTGCGCCACTAAGCTGCGGTGGCAGTGCCCCTGGAGCCCATTCTCAATTGGCCACTGGGCAGCGTGCCGACTGCTGCCACCTGCTATTTCGCACACTTTTACATTTACATCCTGTTAGAAAAGGTCTAAAATATTTTATTCTAAATATGGAAATATGGAAAATTAATTTTAAGTAAATATCAAATAAAATATATATAATTTAAATTTAAATAAATATAAAAAATATATATATATAATTTATTTATTTATTTAAAATTTATTAAATTCCTCATTAGTTTAAAATTAATTTTTTTTAATGTATAAAAATTTTTATATATTTTTATTAAATATATATATATCATATTTTTATAAATTTTATGATCTTAAGTTTTCTTTTCATATATTTTGCACGCAAAAATCTCTTCAGCGCTCATTCAAAATATTTAGCTCCATATGAAAGCCCCGTAATTTCGAGCTCAATAAAAGCAGTTAAAGTATCATCAAGATAAAAAGCCAATCCATTTGCTTTGTGTTCTTTGCATGCTTTGTGGTTTTTGTTGCGCCTGTGGCACCTGCTGCACGTTGCAGCAATCTGTTGCTGTTCCTGTTGCATTCTGCATTTGGGCCGACACTTTTACTTTTATATCCTGTTAACAACCCGTAATTTGGCCAATTTAACACTTGTAAACGCGCTTTCGCCGCTCTAATGAGGTACAAAACGCTGCCGCAAAACTCCGCACAAAATTAACATATAAACGCGGCTCGGGCTCAGGCTGACCCCGAAATTAAATTGCCAGCCGGGCCGGCGCAACTTATAATCAGCTCTCGAACTTAGGATGCCAAAAGCTCAAAGAATCCGATTAACAAAAAAACAAAGCGAAGCAGAGAAGAGAGGTGGGGAGGAGGGAGAGCCAGAGCCAGAGCCAGAGCCAGAGCCAGAGCCACAGCCAGAGCAAGGGATGTCTGTAAGTCCTCACTCATTGTGCAATTACACAAATCTGTTTCAGAGTTTCTCGATTCCTTCATCTGGTGTTAATTTATGCGTTGGCCATAAAAAATCGCCACCAATTACCCACGGAATGCTTCAATTATGGACTGCAAACAGCTGCTGTTCCTGATCCTTCTGCTCCTGCTGCGTCTTGATGAAACCCTTTTTAGCACTCGCCGCCTGCCAAGGAAAATCGAGCCGAAGCGGGTTTCCTTTGAATTCGGGCTGCCCGAGCATATCTAATGTGCTGCAACCCAACCACGGATGCGCTCAAGGCCAAGGCCCAGAGATTAGGGCCTAATTGTTGTATTTCGTATATGCTTTTTGGCATAGAGACTATAATTGGGCGGCTATTAGCTCGGCTTCTAAGTCCAGCGCCTGGCCTAAATGTGGTTAAATGTTTGGGCTCAGCTTGATTTGACTTGCGGTCAGCGGACAGGTCGGCAGAGTTGGGGCTATTAGACGAGTTCCTCAGAAGAGAGCGGGAGAGCCCTTGCTCGATTGAGCTGTACTCTGTGGTCTCTGACTCAAGCTGGAGTTGAAGACCCAGTTCAAGTGGGCTGTATAGCTAGATACAACCGGGTTTCTTACCTGAAAGCCTCTCCCATTTCGAGTTATATAAAAGCTCTATGAACCCTCGCTCCGATTCGCATTTTGATTTACATAACTATAGATAGAGCAATATATATCCACGTTTCATATGTCAGAGTTGGCTTCTTATAGACCTTACAGCTAGACATATGCAGCTCTATTACCTAAAGGCCTCTCCGCTTTCCAGTTATATAAAAGCGGCATTAACCCCGCTTCGGTTACAGGGCTGTACTTGAAGTAAGTCGCTCGACTCGGTGCATACGTGCCGCAATGTGCATTAAAAGAATTATATTTGTTGTTGTTTTTGTCACTTGTTGTATAAGTTTTTAGCATGCGATAAGAAGTGGGGCGAACGAGCGAGCGTCAGAGTGCATGCACGAGGGCGTCGCGTTTCGGCTTCAGCCAAAAACAAAGCGTGCGCATGCAACTGGCATTGGGCAGAAGCGTGGCAGAGAGCGGATGACGCGGATTCTTAACACACACATGCACACACCTGACTGGCACACACCTGAAACGCTGACTTGTCGCTTGTCATTAGCTCCTGGCCTGGGCGGGTGTGTGTATGTCTCATGCCATTAAAAACAATAATAAATGATTGGAAGATTCGAAACCTTGGAATCGGAATACTCATACCGTTATCGCCGCCAACTGACAGCGGTGCGACAGAGATGGCCATATCATTTACATACTGTGTGCAGTTTGCGTAATCAGAGCGCTACTCGTTTCACGCAACTGCAACTCGATTTGTCCCAGCTGATTAATGCGCCCTTTCAGCAGCAGGACTTAATAATGGGGAGACTGCGCGAGTGCACTGCGAACTGAACTAATAAGAGCGAGACATTCATGTTAATTGGCGACAATTGTACGTTGGCTGGGTCTGATTGTGCCCAGCTGCTCCATGTTTACTGTTGCTGCCCAAAAAAAACTGTGATAATTAGGTTTGGCAAAAACAGCAGAAACTTTGCCTGGGAATTTAGCTCATTTGCAGTTGCAATGGCCAAAAAAGAGAAAAGTGGAGCACGACAAAAAGCTGAAGTGCAGTACAAACAGTCTGGCAACGCTGGCTGACACACCGATGGCTCACTAAGCTAAATAGGAAGCAATCTGGCAACGCTGAGTGGCACACACATCGATGGCTTACTAAGCTTAATGTGATTGTTAATTAAGAAACAGTCTGGCAACGCCGGCTGACACACTTATCAAGCCTTATCGATATCTGCTTATCGATATCGCTTAATTAGGCTTAATGCGAAATGCAAATAATGACAGATTAAATACGAATCAATTCCAGCATAACTTTTGGGCGCACATTATCATCAATTAAAGAGGAGAGAGGGAAAGATGAAACGACGCTGGCATTGATAAGAAATCTCATCATATCATATCGTTTATCAGGTTCTTTACCTGGCTGACTACCTGCCGGCCTGCAGCGTAGCTGCCTTTGATTAATTGCAATTGTAAGTCTCGGCGAACTGGTTGTTGTTGTTGTTGTTTGTATTGTTGGTGTTCATCTTCTTGGGGTTTGCTGTCGCCAGTTAATGTTGCCAACTTAATCGCATTTGGACGGGCCCCTTGATAATGTTGTTTACGAGTATGTGCAAAACGATTTGCCGGACAGTGGGGCGACGACTCTGACTCTCGCAGCCGAGCGACACTCGGCCATAATTAATGATGCTGTTATTATTAAAAACTTTTAATTACTCGGCATGTCCTTGAGTTCTTCTTTTGCGCAAAAATCCGTCTGCTCTAATGAGCCCAAAAGTAAAACCATGGAAAACAAAAAAAGAGAGAAGAAAAGAAAAAGTGAGTCGCAAAACTATTTCAGGCCGATTTTTGCGTAAGGTCTCAAGGCCTCGCAGAGGCACACGCACACACACACTCGCACACACACTAAAAAGGACACGCACAAAATTCTTACGTAAGTGGGCAAAAATATATGTTTTATGAGCGGCGGTCGTAAAGTTGGCTTGTTTTTTTTTGAAGAATGAGAACGCGCTCTCAATGTTCTGATCTCGTTCCAGAATCGTCGCGCGGCGTGACATAATTTTGCCTAATTTACCAAAGCGTTCCAAGGACCTCGCCAGGATCGCGCAGCACGTGACAGCCGACGCAAGAGGAAGCAAACAAAAAAATTGCAGAAATTTCACAGCAAACAATAGAAGAAAAAATAAATATTTTGCCGACCTGCGCTCAATATTTTTAGCACGAATTCGGCAAGGTCCTGCGCCTTGGCCTGGCCGCAACAGCACTTACTGCCAGCATTTTTGCCAGCTTCGTCCTGATTTTCCAGTTTTTGCCTTATTTTTTGGTCTAATTATTTTTTATGAGTGCAATCCACGTGCAAAAATTGTCGCACACTTCGCTGCGGCCAGCCGCAGCCGCTCGCCCGCTCTGCATATCGGCTCCTCATTCACTGACCCGAATGCGTATATGGACAAAGCTATATAGGCCTAGATCTTTTTGTTCTGCTCTTAATTTTTTACTTTGTCTCGGCTTTGGCTTTGGCCTGCTGTTTTCTTTTTTCCGCCGGTTTTTGTCACAGTTCTTCATTGTTTACGGCGCATGCGACCCAATTTTTAGCTAATAATTGTTCTACTTATTGTGGTCAGCTTGGCGCAGGGTGCGCGAGAGTTTCCGCCGCTCTTTTTTGTGGCCAGCAGCGATAATGGCAGTTGAGCTGCTGTGTGTATCTGTGAGATACTTTTTGCTGAATCAAATGTATCTTTTGTATCCTTTAAGTTGAGTTGCTAACGGATTGATATACTTGGATGAGTTCTATATATAATAAATATTCTATATATGTTCTACATATTCTATTACAGAAACATTGCTTATAAAACAGTTCAGAGATATCATACATATCATATATATCATACATATCATATATATCATACATATCATATATATCATACATATCATATATATCATATATATCATACATATCATATATATCATACATATCATATATATCATACATATCATATACATCATACATATTAAAGCATCTGAGACTTGCTTAAGTCCAGCGAGATACTTTTTGCTGAATCAAATGTATCTTTAGTGTCTTTGACTTTGAGAATCCTTTGAGTTGAGTTGATATCAGATATATCATATATATTATACCTCTTCAGCTTCAAGAACATTTTGAGTCATGAATCAGAATCTGTTGTCGCTCCTTTCGACTGCAATTGCTAAACTCAACTCAACTCAACTCTACTTCAGTGCATCTCAAACTGTGACTTTACTCTCGCTCTCATTGCACTCTCCGGCAGCTCTTTGCCTTTTAGCCGTACGCCCTAATGAGCCCTTCTTAACCTTAGCTAATGACAATTCGTAACAGCCTTGACAAAACCCTTAACGCAATTGAAGTGAAGCCAATTTGCTGTCTAACCCGATCGACCAGAGCTGTCAACACTTTCCCTATCTATAGGCAATATCTCTCTCTCTTTCTCTGTCTCTCCTCTCTCTCGCTCGTTCCGTGAAGAGTCGTAAAATGTGTTCGCGTTGCTACAATTAAAATGTTAAACAGTAAAAATATCATAAAATTCGAAAAACGTCGAATTTTTGGGCAAAAAGAAGCTGACGAATTTCCGGGTACAAAAAGCGAGTTGAGGGAAGGAGAAAAAAGAGAGATTGAGAGAATGGGCCATTGGTTCCGAGAATAAAGGCTACACCCGAACTAGATCGCCCGAACAAAAAAGTGAACAAAGCGCGATCGTTAAAAAAGGAGAGCGCGACGTGCTGGGACTTTGTCCTAAAAACCCTTCCGGGCCTCGAGTTTTATCTCGAGAAACTGTAACAAAAAATTGGTGCATTTACATAGAAGTGACCTTGGGTCGGGTGTGTGCTCAGTTGGGCATTGATTTGACATTTCATTTAACTTTTGATTTGGCTAAGGATTTTTGGGAAAATCGCTGAGCGGACGTGGCCGTAGCCATAGCTTTGCCTCGGCAACTTTACAACTTGTTGTCTCTAATTATGGTCGAAATGGGCCGTAATCCTTTAGCTAAACGTGCAACGCCTCGTTTCGTTAGAATTCATGGTTAAATGTGACTAATCCTTTTGCCACGAACAGCAATCCTTGCAGCATCCTTCACTCTAACTCGACCGCCCGCCCGCCCGCTGCTGACCTGCACTCGCCAGCGCTGTGGGCGTATTGTTTATTTTCGAAATCAAAATATTTGCAAACACTGCGAATAGCCAAGAGGAAGAAGTGGGCGTCGGCACTGCAAGGATTAAGGCGCATCCTTTCGCTAACCTTGACACACGCTCGCCGCGTTTATGGCTCTTCCATTCGCAAAAGTTGTTGCCACATGCCACATGCCACACAGCCAGCTATGCATTCCTGCCGCCGCCTTCGTCCTGGCTAATAATGTGCAATGCGCACGCTGCCTTTGTTGCACCTCTAGTTGACTTTCGTTTTCTCATCCTTTTTTATCCCTTTTCACATATATTTTTTAGCTCGCGTCCTTGCCCGAAGCCTTTCGCTTGCAGCCCTTTGTTGCGGTCGCATTTTTTATGGGTTGCAATCTTTTGTGGCAAACTAGCTGGCATTCTGAGTGTCCTGCAGGACCTTCGCCTGTTTTTTAAGCCTTTCTGCCCTGCTCTGCTGTCAACTCTTTTCGCCCAGAGTTCAGGTCGCGCCGTGTTTTTTTACCCACTTCTCGGAAGCAACTCACTTTTTTACCCGCTTTTTTATGCCTCGCCTCTTTTTGCTGGAACTTTTGTGGAATTCTGTAACTGGACTTCGCGGAATCCGCCTTGATAAGCAGCGCATAAAGTGTTTTCTAATTTAGTTTTACTTTTTACCAGCAAAGGCTTAAAAAACTCAGCCTTGAGTTTAATAGAGTTTTTCCTTCGATTTTTTAAGTCGAAAAGTCAAAAGTAGCCCGTGGCTCGGCATAAAGCAGAATCCTCAAGGCTTCGGTGAGAGCGTGAAAAAATTGATTGACATAAAAAAAAATTGTGGCTAAGAGTTAAAGGCTTCGCATCATAAAAAATGGTTTTGTTAAGGCTAAAAGTTAATTTTTTAACCAGGCAAAATTTCTAGAGAAAAGAAAATTATGGAGAAGGGCAGAGGCTGAAGCAAGAGCCAAGGAAAATGTGGCTAAATAGAAGGCAAAATGGAGATATCAAAAGATATGTTGGCTATTTGAATGTTAAGGATTTTCTATTGAGCTTTTTGAGATTTTTTTTTAATTTTCTATACACGTTTTTCTCTATGCAAAATTTTTTCCAATATTTTTAATTTTTTTTAAATTTGTTCAAATTTGGCAGAATATTTTATTATCATTTTCTTCACTATTTAGTATAAAACCTCTACTCTCTCTATATTTCGTTAGATCATCTACCATTGCCATCCCATTGCCCATCTAAACAACTCATGCATAACTCACTCCCTTTGCCTTTAGCCCTTTCTTTTCACTTTTTCTTTCTTTTGACCATGTCAAAACTGATTAGTTCCGACTATCCCTTGTGCATATATACGCATCTATACTCGCGCACATGTCTTAAAACAATTTCCAGGCGTGTCTCAGTCGTATTCATAAATTCAATTTCAATTTTTCAGCAACTGGATCGATTTTCATGCCGTAACACCAACGAGGTTAATTATCGTCGCATTGCCCAATGTGAAGAAAAAAATTAACATTTTTTCTCTTGCTTCGTCTTCTGGCTGCTTTCGTCAGGCAGTCGGGCGGGCAGTCGACGGCACTGCGACGACTTCCTTTTGCAACAGACAAAGAGAAGATCATAAGCCTCAGTCCCGGTCCGTGGAGCTGCTGCAGTTGGCTCATTACGCGGGTCGTGACTTGCCAAAACGAAAAACAAGTCAAATCTGTAAGGGAGAACGCAGCCACAATAAAAACTTCAGTTCTCCTAAGGCTCTATCAAGGGGCACTCTGTATGCCCTCTCTCTGTGAACTGAAGAGCTCAATTGAAAGTCTCTTCCAAGCACAGCCAACTACCCGGCGTACCCCTCGGTTAGGGTATTCAAGTTAAACTGCAGCCGAAGTTATTGCAGCGGACAGCGGATGCTTGGATGCTTGTCAGATGCTGATATCAGTCGCAGGCGGTGGCGGCGTCGGCGGCGACGGCGTTGGCAGACGCAAAATGTTAATCTCCATAAAACGAAAACAATGCGCCGGCGCGACGACCGATCAGCATCGAGGGCCACAGAGCCAGCTAACCCCCACCAGCGACGCGCCCCGCCACAGTGGCAACTCGAATACGCGGCCAGCGCTCTGGCCATGCTTCGTGGAGCGCGCTTTTTTCGCTTTTTTCTTCTTTTTTGCGCAATAAGTGTGCCAGCAGCAGCAACATCAGTTGAGGCAGCAGCAACCGGTCAGCCCCTCACATTATAATTTATGCAGCCGCAGCTCAAGGATCTACCTCTCGTCTGGCACGGCTCGTCTCCCCCCGCTCCGCTCGCCACACAGTCCGCGTGCGTTTAGGTAATCGTCGGGCATGATCTCCAACTCCAACTGCAACTCCAACTGCGGCTCCTATCGTGACAAGCTGCCCGCTGTGACGATGCGGCATTGGGATGCTGTGTGGCTGGCGGCTGGGCAGATCTTTGGGGCAACGCCACCCCGGCGTTGAGGAGTGTAAATTACAGCTCTGCCGTTGGCGCAACAAACGCCTGACTGGGCATGTTTGTTGCCACAACTGGTTGCAGTTGCCGCCGCAGCCTCTGGCTCTGCTGCCGCCTGTCGGTTTTCATTCACTAAGTTCAATAGTGCATGCAATGCTTTGCAGTGGCCAACGCGACTCGAGTTCTGCTGCTGCTGCTGTTGTTGTTGTTGTTGTTGTTCTTATTCCCATTCCCATTCCCGATGCCCACTTTTTGCTGTGCCATTTATGATCGATGCCACAGTCGATTTCTTTGACCCGACTCTGGCGATTGTCGCTGCAGCAGCTTCTCCTTCTGCACGCGATTCCCTTGTCGCTCTTTGCTGCCCTTTCTGAAATTTGGGCTGCTTCGAAGAGCTCTGCCAATTGGTTGCGCTATATGAGTTACTTTTGGCTATAGCTGAGTTTAAGATCTTTTATAGTATATTTAATATAGTCAAAATACTCCTTGAGACTGTAATAAAAATATAAAGAATTTTTTATTATAATTTATGTTCCATTATAATGTTCAAAATTTTCGAAAATATTTGTAGTTTATTCATTTTTTTTCAAATTTTTTTTAGTTTATTAATTTTCTTACATTTTTCTAAGTATTCTACAGAATTTATTTCAATTAATAAATATTATTATGAATTTATACTCATCTTAAAATATTTAAAAAATTATCTTTAGGATTCTAAAATAATTAAAATTTTTTCTATATTTTAGAAGTTTCAAATCATAAGAAAAAAATAAAAATTAGAAAAAAAAATTCTATTAAAATTCTTAATTTGGTTAACTATCTCAAGAATCTATAGTGCTAATAATGGAATATAGTATTTCCGAATATTATATTTTTTAGATTCATGCTAAATTTCCTCTACTGTATACAAATATTATATTTCATCATCATCATGCATCATTTTATATGCTCAACACCTTTTGCTGCACTCTCAGGGTCTGGGTCTGGGCCTGGGTCTGTGTCTCGAGTCTCCAGTCTGAGTCAAAGTCTGGTCACGATTTGTGAAGACTCGTAAAACATTTTTAGCACCTCAACGATCTATATACGTACATGGATGCACCACAATTTCATCTTGTTGTTGCTGTTTTTTTTTTAATGGTATTTTTGCATTTTTGTTGTGGCTACCAAAACACGACGCCCACTCGAGCCCGTTCTTGGCGCTGTGTGGGAAAAATTCCGTCTGTCGATTCGTGGGGCAGAGAAAAAAACATCCTGTCATTAGGCAAAATATTTATGTAGATTAACGCAACGCAGACGAGCCGCCAGCTGCGCGTCTAACGGTGCATTTGCTACAAATTTGCGACTCCCTCAATTAGCCAGTCGAACCGAGCCCCAAAACCGATTAAAATTGTGTGAGCGCAGCGCCCTCTGGCGTTGGTTGGCGGCGCTGCACAAGCATGCGAGCCACGCAAATAATATTCCCGGAAAGGATATCGTGTTGTTGTTGGTGTTGCTGTTGCGGTTGTTGTTGTTGCGTGTCGTAAAAACTCTTTGCGAATCGGACAGCAGCAGCAGCAGCAGCGGCAGCGGCAGCGGCATCAAGGACATGCGGCACATTAGCGTGCCGCTCATAAAGCCAAAATCCCGATAGACAGCCAAAGCAGTCAGCTAATCCGTGGAAACCCTAAACTCTACCCTATGCCGAAAAACCTCTTTCGGCGCGAGTCTAACGCGTAGGTAAGAGAACTCTTTCCTGCGTTTACTCCTTCGCGTCGGCAGGTAGAGCGAGACGAGGACGGAGCTAGGCACAGCGAGTGCGAGGGAGCGAGAGGGTGAGGGTGAGAGGGTGAGGAGTTGACGTTTGCACGCCAATTGATTTGGCATTGAGGCGTAGAGCGTAAATAACCCTAAATAAAACCATAAAATCCTTCTGCATGTTGCGCTTTTGTGTTGGCCCATCAAGCCCATCCTCACCTTGGGTAAGTGAGTGTCTCGGCCAGGATCTTTGCCATTTTTTAGATACGTTCCTTGCATTTCTCTTCTTTTTTTAGCGAACTCGTAAATGCCGTTGCATTTTTTATGCAATTTGTTGTCAACAGAAATTCGGAGTTGGCAAAGGAATTTGCGAACTCCGGACTCTTTACGTGGAACTCCGTTCGTTTTTTACGCAACGCGACGCAACAGCAGTTAGAGAACGATGATTTTTTATGGGCCGAAAGTTGACTTTTTTAGTGGAAATGATGAGGCGAGATTGTCCGGCAGAAACAATCAAACAACGGAGGGCAGGAAACAAGCTCTCAGAAGGCGAATCCTAGCGCTGCTTGGACCATCAACTCAAAGGACTCGTCGGACTCGCAGGAAACTTCTAGTGCTCAGGTTCAACGGGTTAAGGAGAGGGGCGTGCGCTCGTCTAACCCTACAGCAGCCGAAGCCTTTACCTGTTTGGCCCATGTTCATAATCCTTTTATGGCAAACAAACAAACATCGTCACGGCTCGGGCCGTGGGCGAGAGACAGAATCCTTTGGCCGAAAACCCTTGACTAGGTAAAAAGCAGCGCGCTCAAAGGGTGCAATAAACAGAAGAGTTGTTGGTTGATGAACTGGCTGCGGCTGTGGTGATGGGTTGGTGGTGGATGGGTTGTGCGTCCTTTGCACACGCGTTCCTTCCCATTGTTGCACGTTCAGTTTTATGGGTGTGTGGTTTTAGCCCTTTGATGTGCATGATCATCCTGTTAATAGAAACTCGAGCTACCTGTATTGCACTCTCTCCGCTTCTGTGCTACTGTGCCACGCACAGTTAATCCTTTCGCCAAACCCTTTCGCCCGATCATCAGAGCGTGTCCAAACCGATTTAATTAACGCGGTTTTCGCAACTAAGCTCCGTATCATCGTAGCTTCGCCTTAATCCGAACTCCTAAACGCCCATCAGCTACTGTGCCAGCCCAGCGAGAGCATTCCTCGCATCCTTGCCAAAGGGTTGGACTCACTTTTCCAGCGAAAGGATTTGCCATCAACTTGCATGGAAATTTTCATGAATATTTACCAAACACTGCCGAGCAGTTGACTTTATAAGACCTGACTTTTGAAAAGTCAAGTTATCCTTAGACTATGCAAAATGGTAGACTGAGCTGCTATATGAGCGGATCCTTAAAGGATGATCCCAGAGATGTGCAGGTTGGTACAGACTGTTTGATAGAGGAATTAGGAAGAATTAGACATAAATCTTATAAATGAAGTTAAGATATATCTGTATATCAGATATATATCAGTTATGCTATATAAAGAAAGAATCAAAATATCTGATAAACAACAGAGCTATCCATATACTCTGATAGTAGTTTGGTATCTCCTTTTCTAATAAAGCTTATACTGTTCTCAAAGAGTACAGCTTTATATGATCTCTCTAGCCTTTCCTTTAAACACTGGGAAGAACATCTTCAAATTCCCAGCTATCTATTAGTCTCATCTTTTTATACCCTGAGCCCATTGAAAATGGGAAATCAGGGTATAATGTTTTTGTGAAAATGTATGTAACAGGCAGAAGGAGACGTCGCAGACCATACAAAGTATATATATTCTTGATCAGCTCGATGAGCTGAGTTGAAATAGCCCTGTCCGTCTGTCCGTCCGTCCGTCCGTCCGTCCGTCCGTCCGTCCGTCCGTCCGTCCGTCCGTCCGTCCGTCCGTCCGTCCGTCTGTGTGAACGCAGCGATCTCGTAAACCACAGAAGCTAGAGAGCTGAAATTTGACATGTATACTCCTGAATACCATACGCTATACGAGTTTTTTTCAAAAATTCGATAACTCTTCCCGTTCTCTTTTTATCGATAAATTTCGATAACTTTTCGTCTCTTTTACGTACCGTAAGAGCTAGAGACCTGAAATTCACTATGTAGATTCCTGTTGTGAATGCAGACATTTTGTAATTTTTGGTTTTTGGATGCCACGCCCCCTTCGCCCTAAATTTGCAAAAAACGCATTTCAAATACTAGAGACTTGTGCTTCGGCACATACACACATATGATTAACATAGTCATGCCCTGAAAGTTTGAATCAAAAAGTCCTGCTAGAAAAAAAGTTATTAAACATTTAATTTCCACAACATAAGCCTCTTGCAGCCCAAACGCTGTCGCTACGTCAACTGCGCAGTTGGCAGAGCGTGTGCTTGAGCATGCGTCTGTGTGTGTGTATGTGTTGCTTGCAGTATATGTATATGCAAACTAAGCATACAATATTTGAAGTATCGGCACTTCGCAGGACTCAGGGTATCTCCTAGTCGAGCCGTCTCGACTAGAGCATTCTTACTTGTTTGTTTCTGCACTTCTTATAAATTCTTTCAAAAAAGTCCCGTTTAAAGTTTTAATACATGCAATTCCCCAGCTTTTGCTTAAATCTTGTTTTATTTTTAATTTCTTAGGCATCCCTAACCCGAGTTTAATAATAATAATTCACAGGTCTTGAGTTAGTCGATCATGCCTAAAAATATATACATACGTGCTCAAATTAACGGAACAATTTGCGTGCCTTCGTATAACTGTATCAGGCAAACCCCTCTGTCCTCTCTCTCTCTCACACCCTCTCACTTTCCCCTACCCAAACGCAGCTCACTTTTCCGCATCACGCGATCTCTGGCTTTGCCCTTATATAGCCGATACCCCACCCCAGAGAAATAACAACAAAATATATACCAAAAATAAAAACAAACCGTTTGTTTTGAGCTTCTTACCTGTAGCTAAATTTAGAACGTCTACCGTTGTTTATTTGCTTTTTTTTCTCGATATTCTTATTCTTTTTTTTTTGCTGACGCTGCTGCCGAAAATACAAAAACAAGCAGACAACCACCCCCCTCTCGCACCCTCTCTCTCACACTCGCACAGAGTCTCTTAAGCAATCCGTATTGAACTCTGTGCGACGTCAGCGGCGCCGTTGGCGGCGGCTACGGCCCGTTGGCCCAAAATGCGTCGTTACGTTAATGAGTAATAAAATACTTGCACAGCAACAACATCAGCAATTGGGCAAAGATTTGTGTCTCTGCTGCTGCTGCATTGCCAAAAACAAGCCGAGCGCCATTAGGTGCATGGCAACCAATAGCAACGGTAAACAGCAAGAGCAACAACAACAACAATGGCGGCAGCGCTAAATAATAGTGCAGTGCGCTTAGCGCATTCACGCGCTTTGGCTATTTTTATGGCATTTTAATCGCGAGATATGCAGTAGACAAATGTATTTAGCATGGCGGGTGGCCATGAAGGCTGCTCATCACTCTCCCAGCAGCACAGATCCAAACTCGCGCGCTCTCACTGATCTCTCTCTCTCTCTTTCTACGTCTGTCCGCTGCTCTCTTGCTGTTATTTTTAGTTACATGGGGCTGCTCTGTTGCCAGCAGGGCAGCGTCTGGCGCGTGGGCGTCGCTGCCAGCGTCGCTGTTGCTGTAACGCTGGCGCTCTGTACCGCTGCTCCCGCTGGGCCGCTCTGTTTAATTTTAGACGCAATTAGCAATGCGCACATTTTTGCGTGCGTATTCGTGTATGTGTGTCTGTGTGTGTGGACTATAAATTTTTTGCCAGTTTATTTTAGACGCTGCATGCGATCAGGCGCGCCAAACAACTGTATTTGCTTGTGTATGGGTGTACATCTGTGTGTGTGTGTGTGCTCACATCCTACACCTTAGCTGCCAGTTGCTGTTTTTGGCCAGAAGCAGCGTCAGCAGCAGCCACATGATGTAAACGCTGCCCGTGTGCAATTAAATTGGCATGCACAAGTGCCGCCGCCAACCGCGGGCGGCTGCCTTTTGATCGGCTGCCAAATTGTAATTGGAACGCGAAGGTGTTGCCCGACTGGCGGACTCTGGCCGGGGGTCTGCTGCTCGACGTGGCAACCTTCTAAGCATCAGCCATAAAACGCATAAAACTCGTGACTTATACTACACGCACACACACACGCAGCAATCTGACCCACATAGCCAAATGCATAAACAATGCAATATAAGAGCTTTCAGTACGCATGCAAATGGAAAGCTGCCATTGGACAATTCTCTCAGCAACTACTTCTAGCACAGCTGGAAGCTTTTGCAAGCTCAGCTTGGCAGCATGTTGCTTACTACACGCACTGCATGGGCTTGCTCGCTCTCACTTTCGTTCTCTTTTGCTTATGTGTGTGTGTATGTAGATGCTCTGCTTCTGTTCTCTTTGCTTACAGACTACTTTATTTCGCACACACGTGCATATATTTTAGAACGAGACTGGAAATAATTATTTACTTTGTTGCCTAGTGTGATCTAAGCGACAACCTTCGAGACAACTGATAAGGTCCAAACGTGAAAGTCCGCCCTGCACGTAGACATCATAAAAACGAATCTAAGCATTGCCCGACGCACGTGTAACGTGCTCATCAGCCTTGCCGATTGATTTAACACACTCACACACACACATATGCATGCGCGCATGTGTAAGTGACCTTCCCCAGCTTAATTGAGGCGTATGGAACGGGTTACAGTTACATAGCCGAAAAAACTACAAATTATTTGGAACATTCGTGAGTGTGTGCGTGCGTTTGGTTAGATTGTGGGTGACGCAGGTGTTGCGCTGTCGCCCGCTTCCGCTTGGCGTGCGCACAGCCCCAACAGCGCGAGCAACCTTGTGATCTTGTTTACTGTTTAGCGACCCCACTGATCACGACATCATAGCACATACACACACATATATATTCACTCAATGGCCCACACACACACACACAAGTACACCTGTCGGCGCTGGGGTGGCGTCATATCAACATTAAGTCTCTGGGTGAGCTGCTGCCGCTTGCTATTTTCACCTTCTATGGGACGACGTCGTCGCGTTGGCCGCATGAATCAGCACGGCGAACGCGCTCGCTCTCGCTCTCACTCTCGCTATCGGTTATCTCTATCTAACACACTCGAGCATACTGTGAATCCCGCTCGCACGCTCACTGGGGGTTTTGATATTTTTCCAAAAAGGAAGAAATGTCCAATAGAACTTGCAGTGCTTTTTTCTTGCTAGCTCGGAGCGGGGGGCGTATGAGTAACTGTGCGACTGTTGCTCTCTCGCAAAGGCCGCGGCTTAGGTAAACTGACGGCAGCAGCAGCAGCAACAACAATGATGACTGCGCACACAGGTAGAGCCGACATCGTCGCTACCTACCCAAATGTATGCAGTCATGTGCGAGAGTGTGTGTGTGTGTAAATATGCCGCCGACTGGTCGTGTGGCTCGCGCTGCCCGCGCCTCGCTGCGGCGATTTCGATTTAGCCAACGAACCTGTCGATCAATCGTCAGTCGTCTGCTGTAAGCCCAGCGATAAGGTGGTGGTCGTCAGCAAAAACGCACACACACAAACAGATATACACGAGCAAGCGCACGCACACACGCTCACACATTGCCGATTCGCCTTCGTGACGATCGTCGCTCGCTCGCCTCGTTCGTACTTCGAGAAACGTTTAATCGCGCTGCATTCAGAACCAGACAGCCATTCGCTTGCCGTAACTCGTAGCGTGCGGTTGCCTCTCCCTCTCAAGCGGAAGAATACAAGTTGTAAAGAAAAGAAGAAACACTCTCTAAGCAAAGGCCATTAACGTATTTTACGTAGTTTCGTCGTCGTTGCGCGAAAGAAAAGTGAAAAGTGATCTTGAAACTGAAAACTAAACAAATCAAAGAACTGCATTAAAGCAAAAGCAAAGCCCAAGCAGAGCAACAATCCAATCAAGTGCGCAGCAAATTTCTGCATTTGCCGCTAGTGAAACAAAGCAACAAAACAAAATCAAACTGTGTCTTAAACTGCATAAACAATATATAGCCGATATCGAGATGGTTACCGGCGTAACAACAAGCATGAGTCCCAATCTAGTGGGCGCGGCTGTGGTGCCCACACAGCTGAAGGAGACGCCCATCAAAAGTGACCGTAGGGTAAGTGTCAATGAAAAGTACCGTTGGATTAAGTGCGAGCGCACTAGCAAAGCTGCCTTCAGCCACGAAAAAAGCTCTTGCTTGGCTCGAGCCACTTTTGCATACGATTAGAGATGCGCCAGCTAAACAGAGGTTGGATTCGCTTTGGCTTTTAATTTGCGATTGAATATTTATTTATTCAGGCTCTTATTTGGGCATATTTGTTAGGAAATTTATAAGTGCTTACAAGCTAAGCTGTTTTTTCTTGTGTAAATTTTTAAATCACATACAAGCTGGCTGTTGTCTCCCACTTTGTGCACACACACGCAGTAAGCGTGTCCCACACACAGCTTGCCAATTCTGCTGCCCAAATGCATTTCCTTTTTGGCCACATTTCGTCGTCGTCGGCTCCCACATGCCAACAACTGTAACCATATAAAAAAACTGTTTATCAAGCGAGAGAAAAAAAAATAAAATAAGCCGTCGGCTCGCCAACACAAAGCGGCGTCTGGCGTTGGCGGCATTTACGTTGTGGCTTCATTCATGGAGACAGACAGCCGGACAGACGGACGGACGGACAGCTGGCCGGTCCATTCATGAGTGCCACCCAAAATTGGTTGCGGCTGCCCACTTGAGCGGCTTCCATTTGGCGCGTGGTCGCTGCAATTGTCGCTCATCAGCTTCTTTTGGCTGTTAAAAAGCTGTCGCCCTATGGCTATGCTTTTGGCCGTTTTTGGCCTGTGCCCGCTGACTTCATACAGTGCGGGCGTCGAGCTGCGCCAAATTTGGCCAGCACCAAAAATAATTTCATTCTGTTTGTATTTCTTAATTTTTGTTCGATTGCTTGCAAAAACAGAAAACAACTTTTTTGCGTCTTCGAATTTCCCACGACGACCTTGTTGTTGTTGTTGGTAGAAATACCTGCGTATTGGTTATTTATTTTTGGCCGCATCGGCTCGTTGCTTATCGTAATTTATAACCGCAAGAAACTATTTTTGGCCAACACTTGCGAGTGCAATAGATAGATATATATACTATATATATATGTGTATTATATATATATATATATATATATATAAATAGAGCACGCGCCGTGCTTCTGTGTTTTGGCCCCCAGCCAGAACGGCTCGTCTCAATGCTGATGACAACGTTGAGAGTCCCCGTGTCCAATTAAAGCCACACGCAGTTCAATTTATTTTTGTTGTTTTTTTTCTTGTCGAGCGCTGCATGAGGTCAAAAAAAAATAAAAAAAAAAAAATTTGATTCGTGATTCGTAACCCGTGACTCGTGACTAATCTGAACTCTTTCTCTCTCTCTCTCTCTTGCAGTCGAACAAACCAATTATGGAAAAACGCCGTCGCGCACGCATCAACAATTGCCTCAACGAGCTGAAGACTCTCATACTGGATGCCACCAAGAAAGACGTAAGTATCTCAGAGAGAAACTTTAGCGTAAGAAAGAGAACTAGCTAGTGTATCTACGAGCTGAAAGAACTATCTGAAATCTATCTTTTTCCTTAAGAATCTATCTATATCTTTATAGATCTACAGATCTATACATCTATATCTATATCTCTACTTGCCTTGAACCCATAACTAATCCATATCTCTCCTCCTCTCTCTCTTTATAGCCTGCGCGTCATTCCAAGCTCGAAAAAGCCGACATATTGGAGAAGACAGTGAAGCATCTGCAGGAGCTGCAGCGCCAGCAGGCCGCCATGCAGCAGGCCGCCGATCCAAAGATCATCAACAAATTCAAGGCGGGCTTTGCCGACTGCGCGAACGAGGTGAGCCGCTTCCCAGGCCTGGATGCTGCCCAGCGTCGTCGCCTGCTGCAGCATCTGAGCAACTGCATCAATGGCGTCAAGAGCGAGCTGCATCATCAGCAGCGCCAGCAGGCAGCTGCCCAGGCACAGTCTCTGCACGCACAGGTCGTGCTGCCCTCGCCGCCCAGCTCGCCCGAACAGGAGCCAACAACAGCAACCAACAGCAGCAGCGCCGGCAACAGCAGCACCTTGGTCGCAGCTGCAGCACCTTATCTCTTCGGCCAGATTCAGCACAATGCGAATGGCTACTTTCTGCCCAATGGCATGCAGGTGATACCCACCAAGCTGCCCAACGGCAGCATCGCCCTGGTGCTGCCCCAGAGCTTGCCACAGCAGCAGCAGCAACAGTTGCTGCAACACCAGCAACAGCAGCAGCAGCAGCACCAGCAACTAGCAGCAGCAGCCGCTGCGGCCGCTGCCGCCGCCGCCCAACAGCAACAGCTGCAGCAGCAACATCAGCATCACCACCAACTGGTGTCCATGCCACAGCGGACGGCGAGCACCGGCTCCGCCAGCTCCCACTCCTCGGCGGGCTACGAGTCGGCGCCCAGCAGCAGCAGCAGCCACGGCAGCTATGCGCCGCCCAGTCCCGCCAACTCGGTCTACGAGCCGATGGATGTGAAGCCCTCCGTCATCCAACGCGTGCCCAGCTCCAATCTGGTGGAGCAGCAGCCGCTCTCGCTGGTCATCAAGAAGCAGATCAAGGTGGAGGAGGAGCAGCCCTGGCGGCCCTGGTAAATCCAAATAGGGAAAGAAGAAGAAGAAGGGAATTGAGCCAGGCGCTCAGGCGCAATGCAAACCGCTTTTAAAGACTGATGGGCGTCGCACACACACACGCACACACACACCTCATACACACTCACACTCACCTGCGCAGGTGCGCAGCTACACATTTCATCACATTTCGCCAGGATAACGCAAATGTTGCGATCGAAGTGTCCTACTTGGCTCGATGTTTCACTTGGGCATTTCTCTGCAGGAGAAATTCTCAGCGAGATGAAGAGCATCCATACACACACACACATTGTTATAATTTATTTATTATTATATATTATTATTATTATTATTATTATTATTATTATTGTGAATTCATTTCTCAAAATGGTATTTTGCATATCGCCAAACTACCTCAATCCAAGTACTTGGTGTTCAAATTGCCTCATGAATCATGTATTAGAATATTATTTTAAAACTTCACACACACACACACACACACACACACGCATGTAAACAGCAATGAAATCTTCAAAGTCTTCCACACAAACCAAGTCAAAGTCTGTTTGACGCGAAAAAAAACTTAACTCTAAAGCATAATAATAATAATAATATAATACCTAATATCTCTCCATTTAGATATAGTCTCACGTATATATATATATCTATCTATATCTATTGTAAGCTATATGTATAGCAAACTATTTGTAAGACCACGTGATATAGTAAACATAATGAGAAATCTAAGAGAAAAAGAATTTTGAAAGAAAACAAAAACCAACAACAGAAAAAAAGAAACAAAAAAAATGGAGCTAAAAAACAGCTACTAAAAAAGAATAAAATATGAAAAACTTTACTAAAAAATTAAGCACAAAAGTATTTTTATTTATATGTTTTTTTTGGGTATTCGAAAGGTCTACGGGATATTTCCATGGCCGGTGAAAGCCTAAGCAAATCGAATATAAAGTGAATGAAAGGTTTTGTGTGAGAGTGACAGAGAGAGGAGTAGCGAAAGGGCGTGAGAGACAGCTGGAGAGGGTGCACGCTCTCTCTCTCTAGTGCTAAGCTACGCTATGAAGCATAGTCTCTCAGCTAGAGGTTTGAGTTTGTTATATGGTCTCTTTTTTTTATTTCTTTACAATTTATTTATTATTCATTTTTTTAAAATATTTTTTTATGAATTTCTTGAGCAGACTTTGAACTCTGGGCCAACTTGACCTAGACTTCGATTACTCGATTATGTTATAACTTTCTTCCTCTTATTTTATTACTTAAACTGCATTTTTTTTTTTTATAAATTTATATATATATATCAATATAGGTATATATTTCTTCATGCCCAGCTATATCTAAAATTTCAAAATATTTTGCAATATAATCAGGCAATGCTTTGAATTGCATATATATATATATATTTCCATATAACTGTGTTATATATATGCAGGCAATGCTCTTTATATCTTGGTTCACATACCAACTTTTGATACTTTTGAAACCTGAAGATCTGTTTACTGCGGTCTCAAGAATTTTAATAAAATATCTTCCTCTGTTCACCCTCTCCTTCAGCAGTTCGCAAACGATTCAGCAGAAAATTGTTATCACAGAGTGAAGCGAAAGAGTTGGAATTTAAGCTGAGACAGTGGGGTATATAGGAGAGCTAGCTGGAGCTCTGTTGTTTGATAGTCCAAAAAGCTAATGCTTAGGCTTCTCTGATTGGATTATGTACTCTGTCTTCTATATGACAAATCTGTTCAAAATGATGCCTAAGCTTTAGCTCTAGCTCAAGCTGAAGCTCTAGTTTCATGACTAACTCAGGGTTTTTGGATGATTCTTATTAGATCTTGCATACGTCACAATGCATTGAATGCACAAAGAACATCCAATTTTAGCTAGGCGAATCATCAAGAAGAGTTGATGAGCTTATATTTCTATATTCAGGATTCCGGTTAAGTTTAGCTGCTCACATTTCTCCGATTGGATTATGTAAATCGACATTTGAGTTAGTCATGCTCAAGTTCAAGTTCTAGAAGCATAAGGAAAAAACCTTACACAAACTATATAATTAGAGACTATAGTAGAGATAATTGGAGACATAGATCTTGCAGCTGCTCTGCTGGCAGCACCTCCGACAAAGCTGAGACATTCAGGGACAGCCACTGTAATATTCCGTAATCAAGTACACTGTGCCATAAACTTGGCTCTTTGAATTGTAGGGGACGTAGCAGCCGAGTAGACTTTCGAGTTGTTCAAATAACAAAATATAATCTATGGCTAATACCCTGCAATAAGACGTGAACGTGAAAAAGTTTCCGCAAAGTGTGCAGCAACAACAAATACCTTTGAAATTAGTGCCGAGTCATGCTGATAATATGAGACGATGTGAGATGTATATATAGAGTTGATGTGTGTATTGTGAGAGTAGGGCAGTGCTGGGTTGGCAGATACCCTGTGTAGAAGGATCTGCCTACGGACGGACAGACATTCAGATGAACACAGCTACGGCTGCTGGCCTGTTGCTGCCGATCAAGGGTATATATGTATATATATGCTACTCATGGAGTTACCCACACCAGCCACTGCCTCTCTCACGGACACATCATACCCTGCTTATCTATTTTTCTCATGAGTTGTGATAAAAGGAATTTGGTTTTCTTTCTACATGACTCAAAGACACAAGGAAAATAAACAAGCGCCAAGGTTAAAGCTAAATGCAGCGCAAGACGTAGATCAGATGTATATTCATATATACATTAGCTTGCATATATCAAGATACTCAGATCGTGCTGAAAAGCGCGTCGCCGGGTCTGAGATATGCATTCAGCCGTTGAGCTCATAAAAAAAGTGGCGCGCGCTGCCGTCAACAATCCAAAACGAATTCTAAAGATAAAACAGAGAGCTTTGGCTGCACAGTTACAAAGACTAATACTTATACTAATACAAACTCCTATACTAAATTCATTTGCTCGAAGTCTTTTCTTTTGCCTAGAGAAATGACAGCTGCAGTGTAAAAATTAGTCATGCGAAACTTCTAAAAGCAAAACTGCGACTTTTCTCGCTCCTAAAAGTGCGTCAGACTTGATAGCACTTGAAATATATATATCATATATATATCATATATTTATACATATATATTTATATATTCCATAAGTAGTTCATACAGAGAAGCTCTGCGCTTGACAAATATCACACCGAAAACCACAAAACATGAAACATCAGCTGTAAAATGTGATTCATGAATTGTGCTAGATATAACATAGTTACTAATCATGATGAGAGTTAATTGTGATTGATCAGTTTATCGTGAAATTTGTGCAATGCGTTCATAAGAAAGAAGATATGATGGGGCAGCACCTCAATTGGTTTATGGGCAGCACTGTTTGGACTATAGATTCTGGATTATACTCGAAACTTTCTGTTCACAAGGGACGGGAAGATGCTTGCTTACTATGCTAGACTAAGCTTAATATGATCAATTTTGACCCTATATATATTTATATATCTATATAGCTCCCGCTGATGACAGCCAACCCCACAAACGCCGCCCTAACTGCGCCGCATTTCGACACAAATGAAAATTTGACATTTTGCGCGTGACAAAAAACGTGATTTGAGCTCTTCGTATTATTATTATTAAATTCTTTTAGGATTTTTTATTGTGATACTTCCCAAAATAAAATTACTATATTTAAAAGCTAATTTATATGGCTATAATTTGCGCTGCGCTGCAATTTTTTTTGGCGCTGTAAGTGGATGCGTTGAAACAGAGCACGAAAAAAAAAAAATATATATATATATAGATATATATATATAAATATATATATATATATTATGTGTATGTAAAAAAATTATTAAAAATATGTAAAAAAAAAAATATATTTTTAAAAAATTATAAATACGTAAAAAAAAATAAAGACTTTTCAAATATATATATACATAAATTGAAATATATATATATTTCAAATTGAAATACAATGCAAATCAAATTGCAAAACGGGACTGGGCGCACGGCTGACAACGGATGCAAGATTCGCAGAGATATATATAGCTATATATATATATATATATATATATATATATATATAGGTATACAAAGATATATATAGCTATACACATATACGTATATATGTACCACGTATATATGTCAAAGTACCGTTGATATTTGCGCTGGTGTTGCAGCTATTCCAGTGAAATGTTAAAATAACAACGCCATAGCCCCAGCAAGCTCAGGTTGCGCCAATCGTGTGGCCATTGCTTTTGGCCAAGGGTCTCTGTACCCTCCCCCCACTCCTCACTCTTCCCTCAAGCTGGCCGACTTACCTCCAGCTGTAGCGCCCGCTGCTCACGTGCCGCTCACAGGTGATATGTGCTCGTAAGCTTTTCCAAAAAGAAACTAGGCAACTCAGCGGCTACTGCTGCTATCAGCGCGCTCTCCACCGATAGGCTGTGTAAATACATATCTTCACATTATATGGCGCAGTCAAATGGTAAAAAAGAAACAACAACAGCAAACTGTAACTGGGTGAACAAATGGCTTAGGTTAGTGCTATAGAATCGAGCTAATCGAATGACCTTGTTAGCGCCTCGAGTGCCACTTGAACTGCCCGACAGCAAGTTGAATGTCAAAGTCAGCCACAGCCCCGACTTTAACGCTATGCCAAGCACGTCTATATCTATATATATTTGTGTGGACCTTGGGTGCGGGCAGCTGCTGGCTTTTCGGGTTTGTTAATGTGTTTGAACCTAGTTTTTTTCTTTCTGTTCGTTATTTATTTATTTTGTATCTGGGTTTGTACAGCTTGAAACAGCATTTGACTGGAACCAGTAGAGCTGTTTAGCTAGAACCCGTGAACTATTCACAATGCCTTTAATCGCAGCTCACATTTCCTCTTCCATTCATATGCAAAAAACAACAAGAATGCAAACTGATTAGAAGAGCTAGACGACTGCGAAATGCTCTGCTGGGCATTGAGAGCATTTGTGTGAGGAAATTCTGATTGGAGTTTGAGTTGGAGATATTTTGTATTATGATTATGAAAAATTATTATATAAAGCAACCTTTTGATATTATAGAACGCTGATACAGTGCATTCTTATTGGATTTGACTAATAGTTCTCATTGGCGGTTTGAGTTATAGATATTGAATAGAACTGAATAAAATAAAATAAAGATAAAAAAATATTTTTTAAATTATAGATTTCAAGATTATACAGGATGCCACAGGATGTGAGCTTTTCCTATTGGTTTCTTAGACTTCTTCTTATAGGAATTTTAGTGTTTATATTGTATCTTCTTGCATTTTTACATTCAAGATTTTCTGAACTATCCCCAACAACAAACTGTCCATAGAAAACTCGAATAACTTTATATCCCCAGTTCCACACTTGATCAAAAAACTTATAGCACCTTAAGCTAGTGTATAGCGCAACGCAACAGTAAATGCCTCTAATCAAAAGTCAGAAAACGAGTTCAATAAACCAAAAAGCAAACAAGCCAAACGCAACGTTTAAGCCAAGTAATTGTTGCTGTTGCTGTTGTTGTTAATATTGTTTATTTTCTGGTTGCGGGTGTCAAGAGCAGTCAAACATGGCTTTTGTTTTTATTTTGGCATCAAAAGTCATTAAACTTGGCTCGCATTTGACATTGCCAGCTGGAAGTGAATAGACAGACGGCTCGACTTTGGCATAGACAAAAATGTTCGATTTCGTTCGATTAGCGAACGTCAAATAGACAGAAATATAAATATTTTGTTGGGACATAGTTCATTCAACTTGCAGTTGAGTTTTGGTCGAATTGGAAGCAGCAAAAATTGTTTCCTTATCACAATTTTTGTGTGTTGTTTCCAAGGAATTCAGTTGGTCCAATCATGTGAGTGCGCTGCGTCTTGTGTTTCTATGAATGAAAACATTGGAGGCAATTCCAGTGAATGTCATACGACGCCACTAGGCACTTCCCTCCACGGCACTCCCCCTCCTGCCTTACACAGGGGTCATTTGGCAGAGCAAAACGTGACAAACTGCGTTGCCGGCATTCCAAACTTTGCAAAGACCCTCAGCTCAGAGAGTACCTAAATAGCTATACATATATACATACATACATACTACTTGCCTTGTTTATATGAAGTTTCAGTTTCATTTGTGCGCAACTGGAACTAATTTTTTTGGCGGCACCAATTGGCAGAATGGCAGAAGCAGTGGCAGAACCAGACGACACGCTGACTGGCACTCCCGGTATGCAGACAATGGCGTGAAAATTGCAATTTTCACAACAGTTGTGTGTTTCTCTTTACTTAACAGTACACTTTTAAATGTTAATTTGTTTAATTTGCGGAGTTTTTCATACAAATTAGTTAATTGCAACTCAAATTGGCAAAAATGCACTTGAATGCAGGGGTGTATGTGGTGTAAAGACAGGGCTGCTCGCCGATCTCTGTCTGCAGTGTGGCCAGCTGTCGTGCGTGTCAATAAGCCGAAATTAATTAAACTCAAATTGACATGCTGCCAGATCCAGAGCTGTAAACAGTCCTGACTGTTAATTCAAAATTTGCAGTGTGACCAGCTGTTAGGCGCATCCGTTTGCCGAAAATCTAGAACACCTGTCAGTTATGGCCGCCAAAAAGTAGCTGCGACTCGTGAAAATAAAATAAATAATGTTTTTTGTTGTTGTGCTTGAGCAAATATTGACAATGTGTAATGTTCAATGTTATATTTAGCTAATGCGCTTATCAAAGTGTAATTGCAGTAAGTGCGCGCGATAAGAGAAATGTTAGTTTGCCGCAATGCGGCGCATTAAGTGCGCCGCTAATCAATTAATTAGAAGAGAGGCTACAAAATAGTAAAATAGCTAAAAGTAGCCGCAAAGTAGCTGTTATCAGTGCTAAAGATATGGGCGGTTCATCTGCAGAAAACTGCGGCTGGGTAAGTGGAAAATTTTCCATAATTTACACCAAATCAATTAAGCGCTGACAATGAATTATATCAATATAAATATACATACTATGCATGTGTGTGTGTGTGTGTGTGTGTGTCTATATACATAGGTAATTAGCACCCCTGACTGCAACAGTTGTTATCCCGGCTCCACTCCGGTCACGCCCACTCGGACGTGGCTTACGCTTTGGGATTCTCTACGTGTTTTTCAATTCTGCAAAATCGGTCCACACTTTGCAAATTGTTGCTGTTTTTGTTTGTTATTGTTGACTTGGCACATTTTTCCGTTTGTGATTTATTTGTGTTTGTCGGAACTGTGGGAATATTCCATAGCTGTTTACCCAACAACTGGTTGCTCCCCTTTGTTGCGCCCTTCGGCATTTCTATTAAATGTGTTAATGGATCAAACAGTTGCGGTTTTATTTTGCTTTGGGGGAGTGCAAAACTGTAAATTATTTTGGCAATCGACCCGCTGCTGCCTCCCACGTCTGCCCGCTTGCCTGTTAGGGCCTCGCGAGTGCCCACCAGCGCTCGATTGCGGCTCTAATCAGCGACAGCCTGCCCGTGTCGATCCGTGCCGTGAGCGAGCGCCATCTTTTGGGCGGCGGGGCAAGCTCACACTCATACTTGCAGTCAGCCGATTCGGGTTTCCATGAACTGCCCCCTTTGTTGACTTTGGTTTTTAGAGCGTGCGAAAGGCTGGACCGATCGCACTTTTTGACACATCCCCAGCGCAAGCTGATATCTATATATATGCTTTTGTATTTAATAAATCGTAAATGCCATATGACTAGGCTCGCGTTGCGCTAAAACGTGACTGGCCCAAACTTCGCATTGCCTTTTATATTTCTTTTGTATATATGCATATATATTTTGTAAAATAAATATATATTTCTTAAACAATTTGTAGCTAGCGAGGAGCGTACCAAGGCTTGGGCAGCGCGTGTGTTACTATAAAGTACAGCAGAGCCTGACTAGTGGGGACACTTTAAGCTAAAAATTTTCTTTAAAAAGTTGTAGCTAAAATATATTTTTAAATTATATATTTATTTTATTTTATGCATATTTATTTATATATATTTATATTTTTTAAATATTTTTAAAAATTTCTTCAAAGTGCTCGCTTTATTTAGGCTTTACTGTAGATGTGTTAATTTACTGTCTCAGCTTTTGCAGTGTATTAAATTGTCATTAAATTTTCATGTTACTCCAGCATATTATATATATTATATAAAATCAGGCACGTGGCCTTTTTTGCTGCAATCAATTAAAAGTTTGCAGGCGCGCTGCTTGCTTACGTCCGCTCTTGGCAACAGGTGGCAAATGTGATACCCTGCACAGGTATCATAGATCTAGAGGGCTAAATAAAACATGCGTAGGCTTATCTATGATTTTTATAAGTAATTAAATTCATTATCTCAAATATTGATTGCTGCTTACCAAACTCTACAGGGTATCTTTTAGCGTATATCAGCAAGTTAACACTCTTTGCCTTAGGCTTAATGACAGTTTAATGTGCTAGCAAGCCCCCTAGATCACATTGTCATATCCAGTATGAGGGAGTGACGTTTGACTTAATTTAAATTATAACTAGGAAATTCTTATACTCTATAAGTAAACAAAACTCTGTAAAATTTATAGAGTTGTTGGGTCAGCAGAAAAAAATGGAATAAATTGAAAAATTAAATGACAAAAACTAAAATGTAAATAAAACTAGTTAGTTACAGAGAATAGAAGGTACGGAATACACTATACCCTATACCTGCATAGGGTAGTTGAGTAAGTAAAGGTATGTGGAGAGGGTTTTTAATGAAGTATTTGAATATGTTCAGTGGTAAATATTGAGATGATAAAGCCTTTCTACGCGATTCTCAATACTTAATACTCTTGAATATAGAATAAAATCATATATATTTATATTTTTTCTATACAAAATACATAAAATTGCTTAAATTAGTAAAGAGAGTAAAGCACCTGCGCTGTACTACCTGTAGGGGTATACAATATTTAGTATGCCTGAAATTCAAGGCATATGGCAAGTTTAATAGTCTCGGCTCGGTTTGGGGTCAAAAGCTTAGGCAAATGTTTTTAATTTTGGATAATAATTGGGGAAATACCGAAGCATTAACCTGTTGTCTATGCAGGTGAGGCTGCGATGTAACTGCGCAGCGTCGCAAAGGTGCATAGCGAATTCATGAATAAACGTGTGCCTGAGTAATTTCAGAAAATACATATCGAATGACGCCAGCCGCGTGGCTCGCCACAGACCCAGCAAAGCCGAATCGCACTGTTTTTGGGCAATCAATCAAATGTCCAATTGCCAATGACAGCAGCCGGAAATGAGCGCATACCACTAACCCACTAGCGATACCCACTAGGCGAGTTCGTTACCAGGTATTGCTGCCTGCCAGTCGACACGTAAACACGCTAACGACATCTCTAAATGCTTGATTAACACCAGAAATTAGCGTGTGCCAAAAAAAAAAAAGACAAAAACAAAAACTAGACAGCCAACTGCTTGTGACGTCACTTGACTAAAGTGTGTGTGTGTGTGTGTGTGCGAGTATAAATTTTCATGCAATCTCGTATCGGCGACAAGCGAACGAGCCAGCGATCGCACGCGCCGTATCGTCCGCTTTATAGAGTGGAAAATTTTTTTTTTCCTACAGAAAATACGAGCAATGCGAGTGATAATGAAATGCATTATAAATCGATTAGCATCGATTTTTAAATGACGACGCGTCTGCGGCGAAGACCGCATCTAATGAGTCGCTCATGCTGCTTAGCCAAAAGACAATCCGCCGCCTCCGAGTGCCATCGTCTGAGCCATCTGTCCGATTCCACTTGCTCAATGCACGGGCAAATCTCTGCTGTTATCCAAGATAAAGCCACTGCCTGGCAACGGACTTAGTCTTTATGATCACCGTCGATGCCGATGATGCGGCAACATTTTGCAATGATGGCAAAAAAACCGAAAAATATGCGTCAGACAGAGATTTGCGTGTGTGTTTGGCTTAAGCTCAATTAGCACACCTTTGTCTGGCTTACCTTCGCCGAGCATTTATTGTTGTCTAGGTGTCAGATGCAACAGGTCAGGCAACAGGCCAGCCCGATTGCGTCAATGTGTGCGTGGATTAGGCTTTTAGGCCTAAGCCGCTAAAGTTTCGAGTACTCCATGCCAAATGCCGTTGCATCAGTCTACCTGGCAAACATTTGCTTTTGCATTGTTCTTACTTTTGTGGCGCTGCTTGATTGATTGGCCGAGCTAAACATGCTAATTAGTAGCAATTTGTATGCGCTGCAATATGTGCGCCTAATCATAAATATCATCGCTAACCTTATTGTACTAACTAACAGCTCAGTGCACAGTGGAGCGAGGGCTATGGGAAATTGAATTGTTATATGGGCTGTTGGCGCAAAGGTGTCAAATTAGGTTGAATTGTGATTGTGAATTGTGATTAATGGAGACTGATGAGTGCTTTATGAAGTGCTCATAGATAAGCCTATACTGGATTAAGAAGTTGCCTTTATCGGCTATAAAATTAATATTAAACATATATGTTCCATCTAGTGCTAGTCTATTAAAATTTCTATATAACAGTCTATTAAGCTAACCAACTTTAATAGCTGTATTACACAATTCAATTTCTTCAGTTTCAATATATCATTAGAAACCAAAAAGCTCGCGTACAGCCTAACACTCTTGTTTAAAGCTCATCATACCCCAATTGCTACAGTACACAGTGCGCACTCACATGTAGCGCACACACACACACGCAGACACATGTGTGTGTCTGGCCTTGAACGCGGCCGGTTCAAGTTCAGCGGCATCATGCACACAAGCACAATACACTGAAACAAAAACAAAGCTGTTTCGCTTTCTGAGGTAGCTGCAGCGGCGAGCGAGCGTCGCACCACCCGCACCACAGCTGAACACAGACGCTGGCAGCGCCAGCCACACAGCCAGCCGAGCTCAGATAGCGTTCAATGTCTGCTGTTGTTGTTGCTCTCAAAGTTCCGGCTGAGCTCTTTTTATATTGTTGTTATTGTTGCCGTTGTTGTTGCTCGTTCACAATGAACGCGCCTTGTGGGTTGGTCTGCGGCGTTGCGCATACGCCGCGTGCGCCGTTACATTTATACGTCTGCTGGGCACTCCCAGGGGGCGTCAACTAACCAACAAAACTGACACAAAACAGCGACAACAACAGCACATCCATCAACTGGGTCACTGGACGCGAAACGAAAATTATATACTATATAAAAATATCTGTTGATACGTATACTTATATATACCAGGTATTTGCCAATATAACGACCTTGCGAGACCTTGAAGCGTACGCAGTTAGCAAAGCAAATATCGTTAGTTCAGCAGATGCTATGCCTGCTATATATAAACAACTTTTATTTTACTCTTTTCTCTCTATTTACAACAAAAGAAAACTAAAGTCATGCCAAAGCTTATAAAATAGTAAAAGTCGTAGTTAGATGACGGTATACGAAAAGTTCGATATATATTTATATGGTTCGACATATGTAACTGTAAATTTTGACTTGCTAAAGGCTTTATCTTAGAAATTTGTATGTGGTTTGCTAATGGATCAGAAATTTATTAGTAGTTTAAGATAAAAGTTTTAGTAGATACAGAGGTGGGAGCCAGCTGAAGATGGAATGAAACGATCTCAACTGCGAGAATCTATAATTATATGATCTCAAAACATTCACTCCTTAGACAATCGATCTCTGCTGTTATGATCTTTAATAAGATGATCTCAAATCAGACTATCCCTAGTCAAGCGATCTCTACTCCGATGGTCCCTAGTTAGAAGATCTCTTCGTCAAGCGATCTATGATGATCTTTAACTATCTGATCTCAAGGTTGACTATCCGTAATCTAACGATCTCTATTCTGATAATCTCTAGTAAGATTATCTCAAATCAGCCCATTCCTAGTAGATCCATCCAATCCAACCATATTCTAGTCAGTTGATCATTGATCAGCTGATGTCTGGCCAGACGCTCCAACTTGTTTATGAAATGTGGCCGAGCAAGAAGAGGAATTTCATATCATATAGACTGACAGACAGCTAGCTAGATTAATTGGCGACTTGTGCTTGCTTCTTTCTCCAATCATAAAGCCAAAACAAAATAGTTTCTCAGGCTGTCTGGGGATCTCCGCGCGAACTTGTTTTGCTGGCCAAATTCCACTTTATCTATAAATTTTGTTTATTTCTCGACAGTTTTTTCTTGGACAGTCGCAATTTTGTTTGATTTGGCGTTAGGGCTACTGTTTAATTCTCTGGCCCCGGACAAAATGCAAACAAACAAGAGATTCCAGTTATTTTCAACTGATTTACGGGGTATTTTTTTTGTGCGTCAGCCACTCGCCCTCCCGCTCCACTCGCCCCCCGCCAGCTCCACAACTTTTTGTCGAATTCGTTTCGCCAGAAAAAATGCCAGCGAGCTAACAGAAATGACAAACAGTGGTTCAATCTATTCAACATTCACGCAAACATATTTGTTTATTTATTTATGTATTTTATGTATGTGTGAGTGTGTATATTTATTTAAATCTCAGTTTTATTGTTTTGTGAGTTATCACGCCAAGCTTTTATTCCTTTTTCGCGCCACAGCGAAATTCCATGCAAGGTGACTTTTTTCTTTATATATCAACAGCTTTCTGGGTGCAAATTTGTAATGCAAATTTTTGGGGTGTCTCCGCGTCGCTATGGCCATTCGATTTTGATGATCAAAATAGTGACTATATATGTGTATATACACATATATATATTTTATATATATCTCCGACAACAATATGGCTTATTTCAGCACATAAGAATAAAAGATATTAATTAACAATAACGAAAACTTGACTGGGGGCACGCTTTGGTGTTATTTCATAAAGAAAACAAATCAGAACGCTGCAGCCAGGCTCAACTGACTGCACAATACTCGTTTGCGAGAAGGTGTTGGTCTGTTGGTTGTATCAGGCACAGGAGACTTCTCCTTCAATCTATAGTAGAGATCAAGAATAACTCACAAAATATTGAAGCTCTATCTATAAGATATGCTTCAGTAATCTGTAGTTTTATCTGTTAAACAATCCTAAATATATATACAAATCTTAACTGACTTTAATATATAAATATATAGTGTATATAAACTTCAGCTTCAATAAATGGACAGATTGGACCAATACATAAATTCTATAAAACCTATATTCCTTTCTTTAACTTCATAAATGAGTATAAAAATAAATTTGAGAAAAAAGTAACGGATAAAAAGTCTAGGAAAAAGAACAATAACAACAACGACATCAATCTTGCTCAATCTCTTTGTTATTTGTTATATTTTTGGCACTGTTTATTTATATAGCAAACGTCGCCATATTCATTGTCTCCGGCTCAAAAGCCAAAAATAATATTTATGCAGCAGCAGCAGCAAATGGTGAGCCCTGCGGCCAGCCTCTCGAGCCGCGCCCCCTGCTCTCAGCGCCGCCCAATGACGCAAGTCTGAATTCAAAAGGTCTCTCAAGATCCCAGACTCGCTCATAGTCGATTAGTCGTGATCATGCCTGCTTAGTAAGCTCACAGTGGAAGTTTTAGCTCTGGAAATGAGACCAGAAACCAGTTAGTACTTGATCTAATTTCGTTAGACCCATGGAAAACTACAAGCATAAAAGTTTCCAGACCTTTAGTCGACACTAGCCGTCATTAGTTCCCTTTCAGATCTCGCATAGCGTTAAACACATTTAGATCTCTTAACACCTGATAAGATTTCATTATGATATCTAGCCGCATTCGCAGGTATCCATATCAGGGGTATTATTTTCTATATTTAACCTAGCTCAACTTCGGCTCGACTCGGCTCGTTTCCTGGGAAATCGCAATATATTTTTGGCTTCTGCTTCTATATTTAGCCGCTTGCTAATATCATAAGCGCGGCAATGCCATTTAAAGTCATCCGCTAATGCTCATTATGCAGGCCTAATTACATGATTGATCATTAATTTTTCGATGCCATAGAGCA
Source organism: Drosophila peninsularis (assembly GCA_035047485.1). Lineage (NCBI taxonomy): Eukaryota > Metazoa > Arthropoda > Insecta > Diptera > Drosophilidae > Drosophila > Drosophila peninsularis. The sequence continues at coordinate 3,826,128 of JAWNPN010000090.1, forward strand.
GACGTAATCGAGTGATAAGTGTATTTATAACGTCAGCAATTGCAGAGGAAATGCCATTCACCAAAGTGACATCAGATACAAAAACTGATTCAGTTTTGATAGGAAGATGATAAAGGGACTTTAAAGTGGGCTAGCATAATAAAACTATAATCTATAACGGGAATTTTTAGCTTTTATTTGGCTTTTGTGTGTGTACTGTAAAAAAAGATAGCAGAAAGATAACAAATATTTATTCATATAAAAATAGAGAGAATTAAAAGTATAAGAAATCAATTTAAAAGTAAAAATTCAAATTAAATTAAATATTTAAAAACACTTCAAACTCAAAGAAATGTTTATCCAAAATATCATTTGGCAACAGCTTTTCGAACAGGGTATCTTCTAGCCGTGTGCTTTGAGAGCTGTACAATCAAAAGATCAAATGGTTTTATTGTGTTAATGAGATTGCGTCAATCAGCAATTGATTCCTGTTCCAAGAACTGATCAGCCAGCTTTAATATTCAAATTAAGCCACCTTCTACACCCAAGTTCTCACTATAGTCAAGCGAGTTGTAACGGAAATTCCTTTAAAAAACACATCAGCGCAGCAGTCTCGTGCAGTATTATAATTATAATTTACTTGGAAGCAAATTGTGGAATGCGTAACGTTATCCATGTCTATATTTATATGCGAATGCATCCGGAAATGAGTCGAGCCCCTAAGAAATTTCACAACATGCCGCACAATCGGTCATCAGATCTTATCTAAGAACTAAGCAGGCTAGTCGACGCATTACTTTAATACTACTATATATATATAACATATGTATATAGAGCTCTGTGCATGCATCGTATGATGTCCAGAAGTTCCGGAACGCTGGCTGACGTCAAAATAAAAACATTCTAATCGAAAGTTGCGCTGACCCATATAGAGATATTCGCTATACTTGCCCAGCCCTGACTAAGGGCCAAGGCGGGGTAGCAGCAGCAGTGGCAGCAGCAGTAGCTGCTGCTAGGCTGACTAAAAAAGCTAAGCTGATAACAGAGAACCCATGCCTGATGATAACCGAAAAACACGTACTCCTACAGCTCCACAGTGAGTGTTTGTGTTGGGCTAAGCAAAGAACGAAGAACGAAGAACGCAGAACGCAGAACGCAGAACGAAGACAAAGTCAACATCAAAGGCAAAGGCAAAGGCGGCTACGTGCGCTGCATTATTTCACCATACGATCCAAGTCTTTGCACATGTGTAGATATGTAAGCATATATATAATATGTATATGTATATAGTTTTGATAAGACGCCCGCTATTATGACTGATTGTCTGGCGCAGTCTGAGGCTGCTTATCAACACAGTCATCGTCATCGATGTTGAAGCAACAACAGCAGCAACGGCTCGAGTATCAGGTGCCAAAGTACAGAATCGACGTCAAGCGTTGACGCAATCAAAGAAATTTCGTGGCTACATTTTCCATATTAACGAAATTGGCTAAAATTCCGGGGATAACTAAATAGATGAGCCGCATGAGTCACCCGCCGAAGCAGCGTTTCTCAAGAAAGCCTCGATTCGTTTCATTTGTGAATGTCGCCTCAGGATCACAAACAACCGCTGAGTCACTGCCTCGTCACAGGGAAATGTGTCTTAAATAGTTCGTGTTGAACTTTAAACAGATTCGATGCTAATTGCTGCCCGTCAGCAATGGCACTATGCACTTTGCAGTGAATCATGCAACGAGTTGATCCAATATAATTTGCTAATAAAAAGTACGAATAACTTAAGTGATCCAGCTAAGCAGGAACTGGATTGGGAGAGAGGCAGAGGAGGAGAGACTGAGAGCTATTTACATTTATGAATATGCCTAGCTAGCAGATTAGCTAATAATTTATTCTAGAAAACAAAAACAGAATATAAATTTAGTATATTCAAAAACAAATTTATTTTTGTCAAAATGTGGCGCCATTTGTCAATGGAATTCTAACTCGAATTAATGCGAAACTTCGTTTGGGGCAAAGCTTGGAAACCGCATTAAGTGCGCTAGACGCTGCCTGGAAATTCCCATAATGAAAAGAAAGCCAAATACGACAACAACAACAACAACAAATAGCCACATTTTTTTGTATTTGAGCTAGGCGGCAGACGCGTCTCGCGCGTGTGCAAAAAACAATAACAACGAAGAGTTAAAAGTTGAAGATTATAAAATAAGTAAGATTTTCTCTCTGAACGCAAGACGAACTCGAGATGCTCTGCAAGAGTTGCGATGAGAGAGTTAGTACCAAAATACCAAAATTTGATGTATATCTATAGATATATCGATATAGATATAATCATAAATTAAGTGGGCCAATCTTTAGAGTGTGTCAAATCAGCACATATTGAGCTTGAGATGCAAGAATAATATTTGTTTTAAATAGTTTTGCTGTTTTCGACTCAGTACTGTGCGTAACCTTCTTAAGTATCTCAACTAATTCAGGCCAAAAAGTAATTTTATCGTAATCAAATTTTTGCTGTTTAGTTTGATGATTTACTCGAAACTTTGGACATTGTATGTAGGGCACATAGACAAGCTCATATATTAATAATGAAACAGATTTTCAGACTCGAATTACGTTTCAGCGTGATTCACAAGACATATATATAGCTATATATAAATGCCGACTGCCTGCAAAAAAAAAAGACGAGCCTAAGCAAAGTCGTATGACTGAGGTCTAGAGCATGCCTACTCAGACATATGTACATATATGTATATATACTAAATGGATTGGGATATATCACCTTTTTATGTCTGGCACACTTTACGATCAATATATAATACCCTGCATAGTGTATAAAATGGAAGGCAAAAAGAAAAGAAAATAAAGCCAACTGAGAGCACACGATGAATAGAGAATAAAAAAACCAGTTAGCGACAGAGACGACGGTGACGGCGGTGACGGCGGCACCAGCGGGCGGCGGCAGAACACTTTAAGCCACACACGCGCCATTGGGAGCAATTGGCAGCGCGTGAGCCGCCGGCAGCGCAGTCGGCGCTTTAGTCGTCGGCGCTTTTGTCATAGATTGTCATTGTCCACGCGACTGCAGCAGCAGCTGAATTCACACGGCTCATTGTGGTTTTTTATATTCCGCGGAATTCGCGGCGACATTCCCAGCGAGTTCCATATATTATACGTATATCTATCTATTTAGCGTTAGCTATAGATACAGTTGTACTTGACTGGATGGCCAATGTGTATTCTATTAGACATTATGCAAATGACGAATGTAAATGCGAGTCACTAAACTAACAGCGCTACCGTTTTAGTTCTTTGTTTTACGATTCCACTTGGAACGTCCTCAGATATGTGAGAGTTTTTTTCAAACTGACCGAAATTAGTATCAATTTCTGGATCTTATACCACTTCGTTATCTTTAGGTCTTTACAAGGTCTTTCAAATTTGAGGGGAGCAACAGAAGTTAGTGGTTAAGTTCTCGTGCTCTGCTCTTTGGGCAATTGAGTAAAGTGGATCCGGGTTGGAGTTTGGAATTTGAAATTGAATTTGTTTATAATGAGACCAGTTCTATTTGGTGCTAGATTGCGATTAGTATTAGCGAAGCTAAGTGGGATAGCTGTATAGTAACCAGGATCTTTCGTCTGGGTTTTTACTGCTATAAAAGCAAGATTTTGCATTTATGTTTCAATGAATAAACTTTATGATTCAATGTCAACTGTAGTTGAAGCAGCTATTAGTCAGTTTATGAATCGGCACTATCATTGTACTAACATCAAATTTATATGAGTGCCCTATAGTCAGTCTGTACTGTAGTTGCGGCATATATGAGTCAAGTTATGGAAGATTATACAGCTGGCCTGATATCATATCACACTTTCTCTATTGTAATCTCTTCCCACCACAAACATTGTAGTTCCCCTTAGCCAGTCTCCACTGTAGTTGTAGCGCATATCGCACAACTGTCACGTTGGGCTCCAATTTGACGCTAACGTTCTGTCAATTAGTGCAGCATGTGGCTCGCGTGGGTGTCTGATTGATGTTGGAGTCAAAGCTACCGCCAATCGAATCGACCTTCCCGAGGCCAGTCCGTCCGTCTGGCAACAGGTGACCGCAGTGCTATTTGCACACGCTCTGATTAGGTTTTCCCCCTGTGCAAACAACCGGCAGTTCTCTGATAAAACGGCTCATAAATCAAACTAAATACAATATATTTACTTTGGATATATGGACATATGTATCAGTCTGTGTGTGTGTTCTATTTTATATACCCCACTGTTTCAAAGCTCAAGATGATTATAAGTCAACTTAAAATACGTTAAAATAAAAAAAAAAATGGCAAAAAAAATAAATAAAAATTTTGCTGAAGACTCAAATCGTGGCACGTTTTGGTCATTACGATTCATTACCCATCCCAAGTCATTGGCCAGTTTTTATTGCTGTGAGTGTTGGAGGTGTTGTCGTTGTTGTGTCCACACACACACACGCACACACCTAAAACACGGCACGTTCTTGCGCAAACACCATAATGCAAAAAAACGTAAACAAAAGCAATTTTTTTAAAATATCAACTGGTCAATATTTCATCCATCTTTTTCAGTTGTTTTTTTTTTTTTTTATTTTGGTTTGCTTGCATAACCCACATAAAAAATTCCTTTTACCTCTTAAATGGTTTAATGTGCAGATTCAGTTTACTTTCTTACATAAGCATAAGACTGTGTCACGCTGTTCTAAATATGTTTCATTTACGCTTTTTTTTCGACGTCAAGAATTTATTGAACCCGTCATGCGACTGGAAATATGAAGCGACATTTTCAGTTGGGGATAACCGTATTATGACGAATTTGAAAGCACTTACCATGCCTTGGGGGCCTGTCTAAAAAGGGGATTATAAAGTTGAAAAAAATAAATTATAAAATATTATAAAACTTAAAATTTTTAAATATTTTGAAATGCAGAAGAGACGTAGTAGCAATAGTCTTTTTATTAGTATTAGAATTAGTACTTGTATATATTAGTATTAGTATTAGTATTACTAGCATTAGTATGACTATTAGTATTAGTAATACTTTAGGAATAACATTAGTATTACTGTTAGTATTAGTATTAGTATTATTATTAGTTTTAATATTAGTATTAATATTACTATTAGTATAAGTATTGTTATTAGTATTATTAAAGTATAGTAATATACTGTTATTATTATGTATACTTATGATAATACAGATTTTAATGCTAACATTAATATCCATACTAATATTATCATGTTATTATTATTATTATTATTATTACTGATTGCTGTTAGTCCATAATTCGTATTAATGCGATTAGTATCTATTTAGAATTAGCATTAAGAGCAATCAATTTATCAATTAAATTCTAATGAGCTATTCCCAAAGTGGTTTTCAATATAATTGTGATTGCTTTCATTAGCCGTCTCATGCTTTGCGGCTTGAATAGTTTCTAGTAGTTTCGTTCCGGCCCGGCGTAGGGTATATTCGCGAAGCTTTTGCATTGGGAGCAATAACTGCTTTACACACGCAACAGTTTTTTGAGAGAAATTGCAAACTGTCAGCTTATTCGCAATGGGATTCAAAGTCAATGCAACGCTTACATAACTCACACACACGCTCACGTGTGCGAAACACTATTCGAACTTACTTACGTAAATGGAGGCGCGAATGACGATGTACAGCGGTGGAAAAGAAAAGAAAACTGAGCAGGGAAAACAAATTTCACAACAACTGACACGCGCTCAGAATTGATTGGAAATTAGTTATAAATAAAAACTGTTAAATTACGTATAAAAGACCAGCGATTGCAGATTGTCCAATTAAAATTGTGTTTATTCGGCTGCCACACACACACACACACACGAGCACTGTATAAATGATGTGCTGTGCGAGGCAGAGCAAAAGTCAATAGCAAAGCGGCTGCGGCGGGGGCGGCGACTGCGAAGTCGTTCAAAGATTGAGCGGCACGTGCCGCGGTCAGCGTCAGCGCCGAAATGGGTAGCCAATAGTAAACAGCAAACAACAACAACAACAACAACTACAACTACAACAATGTGACTTATTTGCAAAACAGGGCGACGTGCAGTTGATCGCGAAAACGCAACGTCTCCGTCGCTTTGCTTTGGTTCGATCGATCGTTGGATGGATTTGTGTGTGTGGCTCGCTGCTCTGCGCTTGGATTCCGGCTGGCCCCCGGGGGTTAATGGAGCATAATGGCGTGCTTAATTAGAATGTACGAATGTAGCCACAAAACAAGAAGAAGAAATTCAAATAAAAAATTATCAGCGCCCAGTGGCAGTGCGCCTATATATTAGAAACAGCTCGCATACCAAGAATTTTTGATGGTAAACTAAAGTGGGAATCATACGAACATGTGATAGCACTGCACAACAAAGCTAGGTAGTTTTCTATATATAGAAAAGTTTGTTCTGGGTGATTGAGAAAGTGATTGATTGTTTGATCGATTAATAGATCTTACTAGCTGTAACTGGATGATCAATAGAGGGAGTGAGTGAGTAAGTGACTGATGGCCTGACTGAATGATGAAGCAACAGACGGACGAACTGCTAGGTCATGTCCACTTGCTACAGTGAAATTTAATTGGAATATTGGCACATTCATTTTATGATTTATTTTATGAATTATTTCAAGTACTTGTGTACTGGAGCATAAAACCAAACAAGATATCGATAGTTTATAGTCGTATTTCATTTCCTATGCTGATCGATATCGTTGACAACATTCTGTAGATTATGTTTAACAATTAGTATTAAACATATAGTATGTGGAGTAAAAAGAGGAAAACTGTTAGAGGTCTTCATTATTATAATTATCTTAGGTTTAGTTGATATAGAGTTGGCTCTATCATCTTCTCAATCAACTTCATTTTCCATTGTAAAATTCCGTATTTATGTTGTCTAGTGTATCGAAAGTGTAAATATGTTTTTCATTGCTGAGGCATTTGCTGTGGCATTGGGTGAGCCATGCAAAAAGTACATCCTATAGGCAGTTGATGGGTCTGTGGCCCCAAACGCGGGCCCATTCCCCTGCCCGTGTCGAGTGTCCAAAGTGTCGAACGTTGGGGCTTTGCTGACGCACGAGATGATTATCAAACGGGGCGACAGAGGCGCGCCTGCAATCAGCGGGCAACACGAGGAGCTGTAGTGGCAATTGAGCATGTTGCTCGTGCTGCCAGCTCGTGCCGATTGCGGCGGTCAGTCGATCAGTCCGTCAGTCAGTCGGCGTTTCGAGATTCGTTAAAGTAATCATTATTAACAGCTTTGGCTGTTCGATTGTCTGCGTGTGTGTGTGTGCATGTGCCGGGCCAGACGCGGCTTATTTTAGCCAAAGGTCAAGCGCAGCATCGATAGAAACCCATCAAAATCCAAAAATACAACTCACATTCACAGCACACCATAAATCAAAGCGTCTGCGCATTTTGATGGCTGATGGCTGTATGGCGGGGTATATTGGTTTTGTGCACTGTCTAGTTTGCTGTGGCTCTAGACCTTCTCTCTAAGCTTTACTTCTTTTGGGACATGACAAGTCGAAAGAGCTATATATTCAACAGTTGAGCGAGGACACCCAAGTTGAGGCTACTCTCCACAGATACACCTATGCGAATCTGATTCAAGATATACATTTTATATGAAATACAAGATAATATAAACTTTATTTACTTCAAACGAGCATGCCGCAGTCAGCTGCAGCATACTTATAATTTCCTAATGGTTTTTTTTGCTTTCTTAATTATTTATTAGTGTGTTTTTTATGAGTCGCCGCTAAAGTGTCGTCGCGCCGTCGGTACCCCCAGGGTTTGAAACGGAACTGCGGCTGCAGTCGCTCACTTCAGGCATTTTCAGCAGCTGGAAAAGTATTTCCGTTTAGCAGGAATAACAATTCGCATGAATCCGCTGTTGGCTTGAGACTGATCAGTGCGCTAACTGGTTCCGGACAGCTGTTTGTTCTATATTTATCTGACTAAGCCCCATGCCGCAGTCGGCAAGTGTAGAGTAATCCAGTCGTATTCTCAGAAAAAATAATACACTTATCTCAGCTTTGTGGCAACCACTCGAGCTTTGTCACCACAACTTCCTATGCCTCGAGATGTCCGACTGCTAGACGCAAGGGTCAACTTCCCTATTTGCCCATTAGCTACTTATCAGCGCCTGGTTTTCTATGCGGAAGCATAGTGCTTGAACGAAGTACAGTGAAGCGTGGGCACTTTAAAACTGACTGCGAATAGCTTTGCCTTTGGCTGAGCTTTGCTGGAAAACTCCAAGCAAATTTGTAGAATTTCTGTAGTAAAAACTGAAATATATTAAATATAGGTAAACACTATTTCATTAGTCTGTCAAGCGCTTTGCCTCACTGTGCGGCACCTTACAATAGCGGAACCATCTAGCAAGGTTGTGGGTCTGACATTTTGGCACTGGGCCAGTCTGAACCCCAAAGCGTTTATGCCATGTGCTCCATTAAGGTCAACATGTCAATTTCAGTGCGATAAGGCTTTAAAGTGTTTAAGTGTGCGTTTTTTTTCGCAGCTTTGGAAATTTGTATTTGGTTATTATTGGGTGCTATTAAGTGTTATATGTGGGCACGACACACGGACCTTTATGGGCTGCGCCTGGTCAATGATCAGACTGAGTAGTTTGTTTACCTAGACGCCGTGCTGTTTCAGATCTGATTAGATTAAGTCGCATTTTACTATTATGATTGATGGTTTATTTTTAGCTAATTCGGATTATTAATATTTCATATTGCGGCTCGCTAATCAACACAATTGTGGGCCTCTGGCAGTTTTCCGCTCTTATATATAAATTATATTTCTTATTTTATTGGCACACATATAATTGAACTTTGGGCTTTAGCGGGCTTTTGCTGTCCAACGTGATTCTTTGGGGGCCTTTATTATCTTGCTGAATGGTATACTAGCTACTTGGCTTATTGATAGGAAATTAATGATAACAGTTACTACGCTGCTGCCTGACAGCTTGGCGCCTTTCGTACTGCGTCTTAGCCAAGGTCTAGCTACGGTCTAACTGGAGTTTCATTTATCTTTGTGGAAGTGAGAAAGACAGGAAAAGATAGTTGGCATTGAGAATCAATCATAGAGTGGAAGATTCTAGGGAAAGTTAAGAGATTTGTTATTAAACAACTTGTTTTTTCCTCAATAATGATAGCAATACCTGGTAGCTGAGTTCTATAACACAGGAAGCATTCTGGTTTCGATTTCAGGAACAGTTGTAGTCAATGGGAAATGGGGAAAATAATAATAATAAAGATAGTGATACAATGTTAAAGAAAATCATAATAATAATAATAATGACAATGATAATGATAGTGAGAATGACGTTGATAATGACAAGGACAACTAACAATGCCAATGATTATGACAATGACAATGATAATGACAATGATAACGACAATGATAATGATAATGATAATGATAATGATAATGATAATGATAATGACAATGACAATGACAATGACGTTGATTATGACAATTACAAATAATAATAATAATGATTATGACACTGACAATGATAATTATAATGACAATGACAACTAACAGTGTCAATGATTATGATAATGACAATGACAATGACAATGATAATGATAATGATAATGACAATGACAATGACGTTGATAATGGCAAATAACAGTGACAAATATTATGACACTGACAATGATAGTTATAATGACAATGACAATGATAATGACAATGACAACGATAATGAGAATGGCAATGACAATGATTATCCACCATTATTCACAGTCATATGAATGATGCTAATAATAATATTGTTTTCCTATTGATCCATTCAATAAACCAAATTAAGCTATATATCAGATGTTCATTATTTCCTATACGGCTTCATCTCTGTTATATCTTGAGATCATTTGCATTTTCTCACTTGTTAGCTCGTTAGGGTTGAGTGCTAAGCCAACAGTTGGTGCCATCGCCTGGTTATCTATCGCATTCATAGCCGAGCCCACTCGACTGTGCCCCAAAGTCAATAACACTTGCGAAAATTGAGCAAGTGCGCACGATAAGCACGAGCGCCACAACAACAGCAACAACAACGACGACGACAACTAAATAATAAAAAAAAAAACAAAACCACAAAAGTAGCAAAATGTGAATGCGTGACCCTCAACTCCTGCTTTCAGCTGAAATTTACCTAGCAGCCCCACCTGCCGCTGCCCCACTCCTAATCATAAGATTCAAAACTCGTGCTCGTGATTATATGGCGACAGCAGAACGCTACGGTTATCAGCTAAGGGTGGGGGTGGAGGTGGGGGTGTTGATTATTGGTGTTGTTTTTAGTTTTATCTAGCTGCGGCATGACATTTTGCGTGTGCCATGACGAATGCGCTGCGGCGGCAACAGTGGCTGCTATTCATACACGCACACACACACACACGGTACGTTGTTGAAAAAATTTTCCATGAATTCGTTGTATATTTTTCGCCGCCTGTTGTTTGCAACATGTACAGTGTACACTGTACAACAGCGTTCGGTTGCCTGTTTTTGCTTTTATCAATAATTATTTTGTTGTGCTCGCTGCGAGTCGAGTGCGCTTATCAGCCGACTGGGTGGGTGGGTGAGGTGGATGGGCGGGCGACAATCGGCTGGTCGTGTGACACAGACACAATCACGTACGCCGCCGCCGGAACGATCGTACGTACGGCGAGTGTGCCTGTGTTGGGGGGCAAAGCTTGTGCCGTGCTCCATCTATAATTAGCTTAAGGCGCGAGGCAAACAAAAAGTCTCAACAACAATAACACTTACAGCGACTGTAACAGTTACAGCTACAACAGCGACAAAGGCAAGGCTATCGTCGATCGATCGTCTGCCGCCTATCGTCTGTTGCCAACCCCAATGCTAACCATACCCTACCTGACTGTCTGATAGGCCCTGCACCTGGCGCCGTCGCAGCCAGAAGGCGTCATAAACTAACTTTAGCAATTGCCTGGCGCGCTAATTGATTGACGCAGCCAACTTTTGCGGCTATCGCTGCGTATCTATCGATGATGATGATATTGCCCAGGTGCACTAAATAGGCCTTATATATAGATATATATATATATATCGCTGGCCATTTTGCTGGCAGCCATGCTTTGAGGCAGCGACCAAAATCAATGTGAAATTTAATGCAGTTTTAATGCAGCGGCCATTATTCAACTTGCAAAATAATTAAACTTGCTGCGGCAACTATCGTAACCGCAGCAGCAGCAGCAGCTGCAACAGCTGTGGGGTGTTAACTTGCTTAACGTGCAGCAAGTCGCTGGCAATTATGAGCGAGCTTTGAGCATTGCACGCCAGGATGCAGGGCCAGGGCCTCGCTTTGATTCGCCATGAATGCAAATTGCAGCAACCTACAGCAGCAACCAGCAGCCAGCAACAACAGCAACAAGCGACAGCAACAGTCCAAGCAGCCTTTTGTAATTGAACAATTTGCTGCGCTGGACCAGGCAGCTGCCTCTTGCAGCAACAGCAACAATCACAGCCTCAGCAATGGCGTCTTTAAGCACCGTGTCGCCAAAGCGAAGGTTTACTGTGGCTAAATTGAGAGGGATTATAGTTTATAGTCATATATTTACTGCTAGTTAAACTACTTTACTAAGACTTCCACAAATAAATATAAATATAATAAAAATAAATATAATTGCCGGAAAAGCCTAGTTTTTGGAGCAGTTTGTTGGGTTTCTCCAAAATTCAAAATATGCAAAATTGATTGAGAATATATAAGAATAACAATAAGAAATATATTGTGTGGGAAGCAAAGCCGGATCCTCGTCTCTATATATCTTAACAATTGGGTTCTGTTGGCCTAACGAGGATTGCATACAAATGTAGCGAGAGCGCGTTAACAATTGAGTTTTATTTATTTTTTTTAATGAAAATTTTATAGTCAGTCTTTGATTTCTGGATGAAAAATATATATATATTTGCATGAAGTTAGAGTCTTAACTCTTTCTTTACAAATATTATTAGATTCTTAGAATTTCCAATATGCTCATTTCTATATATCTCCAATAGCTTCTTCTATATTTATTGATTGCAACTTCTACAATTCTTCGTCACTTCTCTCTCAGTTAGCAAACAAACCCTTTTTAGCCTGTTTCGGTATCACTGTGCATCCACTGCCAGTGCCAGTGTCTGGGCTGGTTGTTTATTTAGGCCCAACCGGCTTCTTCCAGCAGCAGCAGCCGCACACGACGCTGACAACGGCAACAACAACGACAAAGCAGGGCAAACAAAGGCGTTGGCCATAACAACTCAATACAAGGCAGTGGCCAGGCAAGATGTGCGCGATTGGGATCGTTGTCAGACAGAGGCCAGCCCAACAGCCAGAGACAGAGACGGCGACTGGCACTGGCTGCAGTTGCAGTTGCAGTTGCAGTGCCTGCCTCTGCCTGTCGGACTTATTTTCAGTGGCCATTTATGCAAATGGCCTTGATTTCCACGTAAGTCTCACCGGCTGGCCACTCGGGCAGGTGTGAACTACTTTCCAACTACTGTCTCGACTGTTTGCACAGCAGAGTTCACTAATTAGCTGCAATATCTAATGCAAAGGCGCGCCAACCAGGCGTATGAGTAATATCTCACCTAGTCTTAAAGTCAATATTGATGGTCGCACACATACAGACATACAAACACATATATAAATTTCTATAGGGGTACGATTTGTGCTCAGGTGGTGCGCGCAGCGGTGCGTGTCAACGATGTCAGCGTCAACGACTCCTAAACAAGTGCGCTGCTCCGCTGTTTTGCAATAAGGCAAACAAGCAAGTGACTAGCAAATATTGACAAGATCGTGTGAGCGATAAAGACATGGCAGACGACAGCCAGCAGCAGCAGCAGAAGCAGCTGAAACTTGTACATAGATATGTATTTATATCAAATTAATAAAGTATCTGCCTCTGCTGGCGGTCGGAGCTACGCCTTCTTCTCGGCGCCTATTGACGTAAACGCTCCGCGTTTCTTTTACACACGCATATTTCAAATGACGCGTGCTGTGCCGCCAGCACCACCAGCACCAGCACCGCCGTCGCCTGTTGCTATTCCTCTCTGATAAAAGTGTTTAACATTCATTAAGATTAATAAAAGCAGCGGCACGAAACAAGTTTCAAATATACTTTTTTTCGGTTTCCCAGTTGCCTCTATCTACCGAACCCCTGCCAAATATTTACACTCGCTCGGCTAAAATATATTATATATATATATATATATATATAATGAATATATATATATATATTTAAAAATGCACGCGACATACCCCATAAAGCACCAAATTGTTGTTGTCTACATTTTTGCGCCCCAACTGGTTCACGTCTCGCTTTTAATATGCGCCAGACAGATTTCTGTATTTATTTCGATGCGAAAAACAAATTTATGGAGTTTTCGGCCATTGCGCACATTTAGTATTAAGTGGGTAGACCTAGAGTCAGTTGACAGAGCCCCACAGCAAACAGGAAGGCATTACGCATGGCTCGAGTTGAATTTCTTATCTAGTTAGAGTTAAAGATCTCATATTGAAACTATGGTCACTTATATTTCTATAAATACAATTTATAATCAATTAAATGTTGTCTCGCTATTTATAAGAGTGCTTGATATAGACAGTTTCCACTGCAAAGGCATAATAAATTTAGCTCACAGTCCTTATCAATTTCCTGAGCCGAAATCGGATTCTCCAATTCCATGAACTCATGATTATATCTGCGGAGTATTTGATATGGGTATACTTGAACTGCAAATTCTAAATAAATTCTGTTTACGTCTGCAAGAACTTCCTGCCTAGAGGTTAACTGTTTCGGTGGGCATTTTCTTATAGAGATTGAAACTGTTAGAGTTGGATATTGCTAGAGATTTGCTAGAGATTTCCTTCAACGGGGCTTAAAGCTCGACTTGTATACGGCCTACAGCCTAGCATAATATTATATATCTTCCTCTTCTAAGCTTCCTTGGCTTAAACATAGTCTATTCATTCCACATTAATTCCCAATTTTCTACATACCTAATTGCAGCTAGTTTATATCTAATTCAATAAAACTGTCGCGCACATTCCACGAATTCTTTAGCCGCAATTATCATTTTGATCCAAAATGTAGGCCAGTAACACCAGCGAAATGACGCAGGTAAAAGCAACAACAACAACGACGACAGCTTAGCAAATACAAGTATTTTTGAGGCGCCAAATGAATATTCATAAACACTCATCAAGTTTTTCATTTTGCTTAAAATCAAATCACATACATACATAAATATATATACCTATATATATACATATGTATTTGACTTGAATTTATTCCTCAGTTTGAAGCGACAAATCGACGCCCTTCGCTCTACGTTTAGAGACTTATAAATATTGCACGGCACTTATCATAAATATGTAAATAAAACAAGTAAAAGCAGTGCAAACGGGCTCCAACCAGCCACAAGATACTCGCTCAGGGCTAAACAGAAAAAATCTATATGCGATCATCCTGTAGTTTGGCCTCTCAAGGCAACTGCTCTAAGAACTATGTTAGACATAGTTTTTACTGATCTGCCACGCCCCTATTAGACGTATAAAAGAAATTTGAAGCGGAAGATCTTACCCACGAGTATAAATACCCTACATCAAGACTCTAGCTTCAATACAGACATCAAACTAGATATACTCCCATTGGTACTACACAGCCAACTATATAATCACCAATTTGCGAAAGATCAGCTTTACATAAATATTCATAGGGCATTAACATAGAATATATAGTGGCACTACCTTTCCAGTTCGCCTGCTGCTCACCTGGCGGCTAGGCGGGCTGCCAGACAGGCGACTTCGAATCTCGAGACTTTTATTTTGTTTTCGCGAATTCCGTTTCAATTGTTTTGGATGAACCATTTTGGTTTGACGTCAATGGCATTATAAAAACAAATACAAGCAGCCGCAGCTTCGGCTATAATAGATAAACTGGTTCTGGTTCTGCTCCACACAATCCTAGTTCAAGTTCCAGACCTTAGCTAAGACCTGTTGATCGGCAGCTAATGAGGAATGGGAATCGTGACATTGTTTACAGCACGAACTGTTGCATCTACTACAACTACTCTCTCGGATGGGGGCAATCGGTCCATGTGACTAGAACTATATATTTATTTATATATATATCAACAGTGTATCGCACTTGTTTGCTTGATTTGATTGCTCTGGCGACGCGATTTCTGTCAGCGTTTCGTTTGGGTAAATTTCCATAGCGTCAAAAATTTTATTTGTTTGTTTGTTGGCTCGTTTGCAGGCACTGTATGTACATATGAGCATGTGTATAGACGTACGCAGGCAATTGATGTGCTAGGGACTGTGTGAGATAGACTTATCTGTGCGACAACGAAACATAGTTACTCTTTGGGGTAGGTAGAGCTTGGGAAATATGTGAGTTGCTGTTGAAATTTTCTGAAATTCCTTGAGTAGTTGTGTTTATCCTCAAGCTATGTTGGCTGTAAATTAGTTAGATCATATTCCAATCTATTTAAACTTCATTTATTTATATTTAAACTCAAGTTAAGTTGGCTGTTAATTTGTCAAGTTTTATTTAACTTCCAGTTAACTGGTTTTATGTAACTGTTAGACTATTTTCTATAATATTTAATATTTATCCTAAAGTTAAGTTAAATTGTTATTTTTATTATTGAACAATAATTTCTTAATTTTTTTAATTTGTGATCCATGTATGACTTAGTTTTTGCTTATTTTTATCCGCTAGCTGAGTTCATTGTAAATTTCTATTGCTATTTTTAATAGATTTTTTATTTTTGATCTTAATTTGATATTCTTAATTATAATTTGCTCATTTATATTTATCTTCAGGATAAGTTCATGGTAAATTTGTCATGTTGATTAAATTTTGTAACCTTTTCTGGCTCTCTCTCCCATATTAACATTTATCGTGAGCATAAGTTCATGGTAAATATGTCACGAAGATTACTTAATGATCTTCTTTGATCATCTGTGACTCCTTCTCTTCCATACTAATATTTAACATGAGCTTAAGTACATTGTAAATTTGCCTACTCAGATTCTATGCGTATGTCATATGTCCAACTCTCGCTTGATTTTCAACTAGAACTGTTCTAAGCAGCCTTCACTAGAGCTTGGCTGTACTCCCGCTTGATTAGAGTAAAATTGGACCTTGTTATCAGAGCGCACGCCCGATCGCTAGACCCAAAGCGAACGCGCTGCCTGATTGGTGGCTATAAAAAGCAAATTGTGATATTGCGCTAGTTGCTCGCTTATCACTAACTCAGCCTCAACTGCTGATAGTGTGCGGCTGTACGTGAGTGTGCGTGTGTGTGTGTGTGTTAGAGTGTGCTTGTGTTTGTGCTTATACGAATTATGTTATTGTCACGCGACCTTCGTCTGTTGTTTGCTTCACGTGCTGCCGTTTGCCACACGATCTGCGCGTGATCCGCAAAGTCGGCCGAGCTCCACTAAAAATGTGCATTGTGGGTTGGCTTGGCTGGTTGAATGTTTGATAAAGGCAATTTGTGAACGCTGATTATAAAACTTTTTTTTATTATTTGTCGCCTTATACTTTTATGATCACCCAGCAACACATAGATTTATATATATATGTTTTATATATATATTATTTCTATTGATAGTGCGTGGTTGGGTTGAAAATCTTCCATTGGAGAATTGGAAAACGTGATAAACACACGGCTATGAAAAGTGTGCGAGTTCGTTCGGAAAGCTTCCAAAAACGTTACCGAGGTGATGGAAAATTTCTGGAAACGTTGTAGGCCGTTGATGCTGTTCCATTAGCACATCCAGCCTCAAGTCTAAAGTCTCGCTTCGTGTCAGCGGGCAGACGGGCCTCATAAACTGTTCGCACAAATTCTAATTTGTGTCATCGTAAATAGCGTTGGGTTATCAATTAAGCTAATGATTTATGTGCCGTAAATCGAAAACAATAACAGCTAAGTGGGCAGCCCGGTGGAGCAGCGATCCACAACGAGTAGCTTGTTATGACAAGCCGTTAATAGCTTTTCCATTACAGAAAAGGCGCAGAGCTGCCCCAACCTGGCGCTCCCTCTCTGCCTGTACCTTTCGGTGTCTGGGCTCGGAGTCCGAGTCTGGCCCGCAATTAATGCTGCTGGAAGGTAAGCAGGTACCGTTGCCTGCCCAGCTTCGGTATCCTTTAAGGTTTCTTTTTAATTAAATTTTACATGTTCGGCCTTTTTAATTGAAATGTGTTAAAATTACTTTGAAAGTGTGAAGTTGCGGTCCGAGCAGCCGAACTCCAAGCCTTGTCTCTGCCTTTCGCACCTGCCAACGCCCGCTGTCTCGAGCGTTGGCTTTTGCAATTTACGTTGTCAATTTTCACGCCCCAAAACTTCAACGGCTCCAAAGCTAAGACGGCTCCTCTATATGGAGGGCTTCTCTACCCCTCTCTCTCTCTCTCCGCTCCCTCTCTTTCTGTTTGTTGTTTCCCCCTATTTGGTGTGCAGTCCGAAAGGCAACTGCGGCGGCTGCCTGCAAAGTAAAAGTTTTGCTTAATTGTTATTGCACATGGCTGTAATGAATATTTTGTGGTTTATATACATACGTAGCTAATCGACATCTGACTAATGGGCATTTACTATTTATAAGATCGGCGTCAGATATGTTGGTGCTGGCTAAACTCTAGAGATTTTCCTTGTAGCTCCATGGGCAAGACTTCTCGAGAAGCTGCCCTCAGCTGGGTTTTTATGCAGATTGTTTTTTGGCAATGCTTGGAATTACCCCAAGAGTGGGGTATTCGTCGTTTATGTTTACCAAATTTGTTGACTTTAGCTCTTGAAACATATGAGAAGTGCTTAAGAAAGCAAACGATATGGATTGAGTGGTTGAATCATGGCAATTGAATAAGTTATGGATACTGTGAAGCACAGCTGGACCGTGGATAGACTTAACACACAGATCAGATGAAATCAACTCTTCCTTCAGACTAATCATATACGCGAAGTGCATAGTTTCTGCACTCGATCAACACCCAACCTCAACTGAGCATACTATATATATAATACTTTAGATCATATATAAATACTTTAGATCATACATGTGTATATATCTTTTGTTATTCACATCTGAGGCCTCTCTGTGCCTGCTGTATTCCTGGCTTCCATTCATGGTTTCGTTGTACACATCTGTGCAAATTCCATGCCAAAATGTTTGTTATTGCATCAGAGCGGACATCCCATTCGTATACAAATAAACACGAGCGCGGCGAGGGCGACGAGGATGAGCTAATAAATATGATCATAAACAAATGAAAAATTCCATGCAGTACAAAAATTCCAAATTACACAAAAAGCTGCCAATTGGAACTGGGGAAAATTACAAAAATATTTGCCTTTTGACGCACAGCAAGAAGTAAATGAAAACTGGAAGAAGTAGCGAAACAATAACAATTTGCGCGTTAGTTTGACAAGGGCAGAGCAGGGCAGGTGGGCCGGCATGGAGACAAGGTCACAAATATCATATACTCATAAAACTGATAAAAAGCGCACAGAAAGGCGAGCCCTAAAAACAATTGAAACTGAATTCTAATTGAAAATGAAAACGAAAATGAAACCATGCGCAGTTAATAGATAAATCGCTATCTCTGACAAATTCTATTGATAAACTTGACCCAGTTAGACGACTTGGCAACGCGCGCACTTGACGTATGGAAAGAAATAGAAGCAAAGGGGTGCGCGACTAGCAGATACACTGAACTCTGTAAAACTATAGAGAGAGAGAGAGAGAGAGAGATAAAGAGGGTGAGCCATCCTGATCAGGTATATATATGCCTAAGATTGTAGACCACAGCTCCTTCATCTAAACATTTTTAATGATTTATCTATTTTGTCAGCTTCTTCTTACTATCCACTCCAAATATCTTTTGAGCCTCGCCTTGTCAACAGTTTTGCTGATTTTTATAAATTGAACTTCAAACCAAAACCAGGATCATCGAGCGCGTCTCGATTGCGTGTCTGCTGCGCGTTTGCTGGCGGGACCCCAACGCTGGTGGGCCAGCCGCAACGCTGTGTGAGCTTTCGCTTTGAGCTGCTGCTCATTTCCATATTTGGACCATTCTGCTGGCGACCTCGTGTGCGGCGACCGCCAGCAGACCACAGCCGCAGCCAGGTCCAGATCCAGATCCAGATCCAGTCGAGCTCGGCAGCCAGCCACCCAGCAGTTGTTCCCCATTTCATGTGCCGCGCCTGGCAGTTGCAGCTTGCAGCTTGCAGCCAGCGCCGCGGCGCACTCAATTACTATAATTTGCCTGCGAGGAGAGTCTTGAGCGTCTGTGGAGACTCGCTGTGGACTGGGCCATGTTTGAGGCGCTGGCTTGCAGCTACTGATTGAATTTCAAATTGCTCAATTTTTCGGCCGCACAGATTTGCCGGCCATCTTCGTTCCCAAAAAGCGAAATTATGTTATTCCAGCGATAAACTGTTTGTTCCTGCGGCAGCCGCCAGCGCCAGCCAGCGACCACCGTGTCTGCCCAGCATCCAGCATACAGCATTCACATATATTCCCTCTTTCTCTCTGTCTCCCTCTCTCTCTCTCTGCGTTGGGTAATTAAACAGGGCCCCAAAAATGTAGCTCTTATCTGGCAGAAGGCTGCCAGCTCTAGATACCCTATATGAGTGGGCATATGAAGGTGCAGCTCCAGTTGACAACAGGAGTAGCAGGAAGTCGGACAGAGTTGGATATCTTTTAAAGCCATAGATACCGGAAAATGGTTCGGCTTGCATTACGAGTTAGCAGCATATAACAGAAGTACTATAATTACAGTATAACAGTTTTGAATTACAGTCTTGTATAACAGATTTGTAGTGTAGTCTACAATAAGACTATAGTATAATAGTTTAGTATTGGTATTACAGTATAACAGATTAGCAGACTGTATTGCTAATCTGTTACACTGTAATACCAATACTATACAATAGTATAACAGTATAACAGTTATACCATAGTATAACAGTTGGTGTACTACTATATAACAGTTAATATTAGTAATGTAGTATAACAGTTAAGTTACAGTATAACAGATTAGTAATACAGTCTAGTGCAACAGTAGGTGTACTACTATATAACAGTTTAGTATTAGTAATGTAGTATAACAGTTTAGTATTAGTATTACAGTATAACAGATCAATACAGTCTAGTATAACAGTTGGTGTACTACTGTATAACAGTTTAGTATTAGTAATGTAGTATAACAGTTTAGTATTCTCGTCCAGTATAACAGATTCTCAACTAAGCAGAGTATCCCACTTGTGACTATCAAGATCATCCGCTAATCCTTAATGTTTTCCCTGATTTCGGGGCGCCGGATGTTATTAATTAATGCATGAAGCCAAATCTGGCAACCGGCGGCTGGCAATCGCCAATCGGTGCTGGGCGACTGGCGACTGGCTTTTTGGGATATATATCTGAGAGTCTGGCGTTATACGGAATTTATTTGTTAGAGGCAGCGACTAATCAGCTAACAAGCCGCTCACGCCGCAGACAGCGCCGCTCGGCGAGCAAGGAGTCCGTGGGGCGGAGTGCCGCACACACACACACAGAGTAAAAGACTTTATAAAGTTGTTGTTCCGCATGCGCCTCGAAATTTGTTTTATTTGTGTTTTTTTTTTTTTGGCGGCGGTTTTGCTTTGACGCGGTTTTTTTCTCATTCATTTGCATACATTGGCATTTGGCTGTGTGCACATGGCGAACAGACGCGGATGCGGAGTCGGAGCTACTCCCATTACTTGGACACACGCTCCAGAGGCAGTCCGCAAGTGGGGGGCCTGCCACCGGGTGCAGGGGGCAGGAAGAAACCCTTTGAAGCTCGTAAAT
Organism: Drosophila peninsularis; assembly: GCA_035047485.1. Taxonomy (NCBI): domain Eukaryota; kingdom Metazoa; phylum Arthropoda; class Insecta; order Diptera; family Drosophilidae; genus Drosophila; species Drosophila peninsularis. The sequence continues at coordinate 3,846,967 of JAWNPN010000090.1, forward strand.
GCCAACCGCAAGTGCATTTGTAGCGTTTTTCGCATATTGTAGCTAATTTTTTTCTGTTTGTCGGTTTCCACACACAAACAGCAAATCTTTTGGCTTTTTTTTCGAAAAATTTTTAATTTTTTTTTCCCCCTGCATTTATGCGAAATATTTTCAATAGTGTGGGAATGAGAGTTGGTTGGAATTCGGATTGGTTGACTGGGCTGACTGCAGTCAGGCGAGGGGCCGTTAGGCAACTTTGTTAGCATGTGCATATCTATAGGATATATGTATGTATATATAGATATATATACTTCATTCAAGCATTGCGTATAATATTGCCAGGCAGCAGATGCTTAACAGCTGTTAATAACAGCAGTTACCTACATCTAACAGCTCGCTGTATATATGTGTCTAAAACCTTCTGGATCTTGATACTAGAATTAGACTCAGAGACAAGTCAGTACCCAATACGGTTTGGGTCATAAAACTTAGATCAATCTGGGAAAGATTTGCTAATTATTATTATGTATACATAAATGTAGGAACATGATTTTAACAGCTATGGCGTGCTGTTAATAACAGCTCTAGCATACTTTTATCCAGACTCTATTTAGTATTAGGAGAGTTATTGCTGTAGATCTGCAATCAAAGATTTAGCTAAGTAAATACAATCAAATTAATGGAGACAGAAAAAGGGAGTGTTTTCCTAACAGCTATGGCGTGCTGTTAATAGCAGCTGTCTTGGCCTGTCTGAAGACTATACTTAAGTTCAAATAGAGTTGTACTAGCAGTTAAAGCAGCTAATAGAATGCATAAACTTTCATTAGAAACATAAAAAGGGAGTGCGCGCTGAAAAGCTGTTAATAACAGTGCTATGTTATGCTTAACAGAAGTTAAACATAATATGTTAAGACAAACTAAGCTTTGCTTAATTAAATTATCGCTAATAAAACTCAATAAATTCCTCAAGTCCAAAAAGGGGAAGTGATTTGTTAACAGCAGTCTGTTAAGCCTAACAGTGCACATAATTAATATTCATACAAAAAATTCACTTCCCAATTCAGTCAAGATCAACTGCCAAAAAAAAAAAAAAACTGTCAGCTTGTAACCTTCCACCGTTTTGGCGGGTTTTTAGCGGTTTTTGGTTTTTCGGAATCACAAATTTGGTTAGCGACGCGCCGCGTCTTTCATGCTTGGCTGCCACCTGGCTTGTGGCTCTAACAAATGCGTTAAAATGTGGTAAACAAACGTGCTCAGATATTTTGCTGGCCTTTGGCTAATGCCACACAGATATAGTATAGATAGATATATTATGTATGCCCGAGCAGTTCAGTCTGTCAATTGAATCAACTTGAATTAGTCAGCGCCCAAAAATTCCACTCTGCGTTGATCGTGTGGATCCGATAAGTCGCGCTGCAGCGAGTGATAATTAGCGAAGCGTGGCACGGCACGCTCTGTAAACAAGGCGGAGGTTTTATATTGTTAATTGTTATAGATATATATATATAGGTATATGTGTACATATATTGGCTATATAGAGAGCGAGAGTGCGTGCTTGTTAATCGGCAGAGTTCATCTGATTCAACTGATTCTGTTTAGTGCCCTTAGCATACTTTTTGGGGCAAACCAGAACTTTATAAACTCCAATTGGATACCAATGCTAGTTGGAAATGTTAATTGAGGTTATAATGATTAGTACACATATGTGTCACAGGCGGAAGAAGGTGAGACAGACACCTTAAAGTATATATGATTGATCAGCACGACAAGCTGCGTCCATCTAGCCATGTCCATCTAACCGCAGCTTTAAATCATTGAAATAGTAGCTCTGTGCAGAGTTCAGGGTATCCACCAGTCGGATACGCCCAACTAGCGCACTCTCATTAGAAATTGGCTTAGTTATAGTCTCTCTTATAGTTCTCTATCAATATAGTTGGAACTCTGATACATATATATTGTTTATATATTATTTAAGCTGAGATTAACTTCTGTAACTGCAGATTAAGCCCACATTGTGCCGCTGCAGAGATTAGCTAAGACTTCATGCCGCTTAGGCCTGCCAAGTCACACAGATCGAGTCTCTGTCTCTCTCCCGCCTTTAGTCATATCATTAGTTAGCATCTGGTCGGCTGCTTTGCCTTATGCAATTGCCCGCTTTGGCTCAGGGCTCAACCTCGCTGCGCGCTGTCGGCAGAAGGCAAAAGTATAGGCCAAAAAAGCAGAAGAAGAAGCAGAAGAGGCTAACTACATACAACGTGCTACTATTAACGCTCCACTGACAGCAGCAAGACACGCAGCACTGTAGACACACACACACACACACACACACACACACACACACATAGGTATAGGTATAAAGACCTTAAAGCCGAAACATATACAAATCAGCCGAATGAAACATCGACAGAGAGCCAAAGAAGCAGCCAACGAGCGTAGAACGAAATGCGAATCAGCGATGCGATTTGATGGATATTAAAATGACCGTAAAAAGGAATTAAGGTCTGCCAGACTTGGCGTTCAGTTGCAATTGAGTGAATATGCTACAGCAGCGAGCAGTGGAAGAAGAAGCAGAGAAATGAAAGAAAGAAAGATTTTTACATATTAAGAGAACAAATATGCCACATAAAAAGCCGAAAAATGAGCCTCGACTCACGTCTCAATGTCGGCAAAGTTGCAAAGGGCCGAGCGGAGACGACACAAATCACACGCAAAGCCAGTGACAAGACGAGCCATAGCAAATGGCATCGGGGCCAGGCACGGGCTCAGGCACATGCGGCACAGACCCAAACCGCAGAACTTAATTAGTGTCATGTTGTACGCCGGGCGAGACAAACGGAAATCGGCGCAGCTAACTGCAGGACGCCAAATGTCCGACGCTGATGATGAGTGCCACACATCAGTTTGGGCAAGTGTCAGCGCTGAAAATGCCAGGGCTGCATAACGAAAAAGGGAAAAACAAGAAAATAAATATATATTAAGTAAAGTATACCCTAACTTGGGCAGAGTTCATTAGGCGAGCTGTTCCAGCGGGCAGAGGCAAGGGAAGGCTAAGCTCGGATGCTAGCTTATGATAGACCCTTAATGAGTTTTCTCTTTTCTTTTCTCTCGATGTCTCCCTCTCTATCTCTTTATATTTATATTTCAATTTATCTCTCTATTTCTCTTTCTATATATCTTTCTCTCTGTCTCATTCTGTCTATGTCTATTTTTGCATTTGTCTCTCTCTTTATATATATCTCTATATCTCTCTCTTTATATCTACATCAATTTTTCTCTGTTTCTCCCTCTCTCTCTCTCTCTCTATCTATCTCTATTTCTCAATTTCTCTCATTCTATCTACCTTTATTTCTCCACTCTCTCTCTCTCTCTTTCTTTCTCTTTTATTCTATCTATCTTTATTTCTCCTCCTCTCTCTCTCTCTCTCTCTCTCATACTATCTATCTCTATTTCTCAATTTGTCTCTCTCTCTCTCTCTCTCTCTCTCTCTTTCTCTTTTTATATATATATTTCTTAATTTCTCTCTCTTTTCTGACTATCTATGGCTATTTCAGCTCTCTCTCTCTCTCTCTCTCTCTCTCTCTCTCTCTCTCTCTCTCTCTCTCTCTCTCTCTCTCTCTCTCTCTCTCTCTCTCTCTCTCTTTTACATTCTATCTATCTGAATTTATTTTCTGCGTTTCTCCCAATATGTTTCTCTCTCAATATGTTTCTCATCTGTCACTCTCTCTCTCTCTCTCTCTCACCCCCTCCCTCTCTTTCATTCAATTGCTTGGCAAGGGTATTCCATAGTCAGCTCAAACGTAGCCAGTTCTTAGCCAAGATAACATTGCGCAGCAATCGCCTGTGCCACGTAGCGAGAGAGAGTGATTGCGACTGCAGCCAATTTGACTGATGAGCGAGCGACCCACACAACAGCGCCGCAGGCTGTCAGTCGCTCGTAGATGTGTGCCACAGATAGCCATCATTTGCTTGGCCAGCGAGCAACGTGTGAAGTCCATCAATCGTGTTGTCTGTGGCTGCGGCTGCGACTGCGGCTGTGTCTGGCGTGCGACTCGACTACCTGTCTCCGTTCCCTGGTCAGCCAATGCCAAAAGCCGTGCTTACCTGGGTGGGCATGCGTTTCGTTTTCGTTTTCGTTTTCATTTTAATGTTTGCGCTGTCGCTGCGGCTGCTGCTCCGGCGACTTCTGCTGCGGCTGCGGCTGCGGCTGCCCTTCATACGGAACTCACACGTTGTCGCGGGCGCATTAATCATGGACAGTGGACGTCGCTTTCAAAAAGTAAACAAAAAACCGTAGCCCCAATTAGCCGCAGCCCGACTAGAAGCCACAGGACTTGCGCGCGCTGTGTGTGTGGCCGCTGCAAATTGTTTCTGGCAAATTTTTTAAGTTTTCTAAATGTTTTGCTGAGGCGAAGATTTGGGCATTTGCTCTCTATAACTCTCTCTCTCTCTCTCTCCTACCTCTACTTCCTACGTTCACTCTCTGATCTTCTCAGCCTTCTAAATGCTCAGTCTAATGCCATATGATATATGTACCCAAATTTATTGATTAGGTTTCTCTCTCCCTCTCCCTCTCTCTCTCTAATCACTGCCATTTAGTTGGGAACCACCTTAAGCTAAAAACGCTGATCTCTCGGCTAACGTGTGGGCCATAAACAAGTGCGGCCTCCGTCATCTAAATGCAAATGCGCAGCAAAATTACTTAAGCACGCTTCGCGGGCCAAGCCCGTGGAGGGGGAGGGGTCTAAGCGGGTACGATATGGTTATGTTAGAGGTCCAACGTTGCGGCACGCTACTGACTATCAAAAGGCTTTTGACTTTGGCAAATTAATCGACGAGCAGTCGAGGGGGCGAGGGAGAGGGGAGGGAGCGGACTGGTTGGCCGCATAGGGGTAATTCGTATGTCCAAAGCGCCGGCGCGCAAGTACGTTTGTGTATGTGTCTATGCATGTGTGTGTGTGTGTCGGTCACACTTTTGATTTTCTATAATTTGAGGCTTGGCTTGGATCGTTGCTCTGCCAGCCGAAAACATGCGCGGTCAGTCGTGTGCGGCGTAAGGCAACCAAATGTATCGAAATGCAACCGACCGATATAATTGCGTTTTTCGTGAATATATTCACATACACACACACACACACATACACAGAGTCTATATCTAAACATGGTTGGCCGAGCGACACGCGCAACAGCCTTTTTCATATGTAAAGCACATGATTTTCCAATTGGAAAATTAGTCATGTGTATGCGATTGTATATATGTGTGTGTGTGTGTGTTTAGTCAGCAAATAGGGTTGGTGGGGGTTGGCAACGGCAGCGGCTTCAATAGCAGCGCACGCGTGGCCAGCTTGGCATAAAGGAGGCGACAAGCGAGGCGCAACCAAAAGCAAATGCCAAACCATTGAGACGAACGTTTTGCCTCAGCAAATTTTACGGCAAAGCGATCCAAAAACCTCGAAAACAACAAAGGAAAACACAAACAATTTGCAGCGACCACACGCAAAACAGAGCAGGAGATAGAATAAGAGAGTCCTGAACAGGCTGACTGTGTGTGTGGGAGAGAGAGAGCGAGAGAGAGAATAGAAACCAGCAGCACAACAGCCAGTAGGCGCAGAGTGGAAGAGGGAATGTGAGAGCGCGCTGATTGCTGACTGGCTGCTGGTGGTCTAACTGTATGCATGCATGTGTGTGTGAGAGAGGGAGGTAGAAATAGCAATGCAAGCAAATAGAGTGCGTAAGCAGCACATACAAAGAGCGAGACTTGATGAGCAAAAGTCCTAATTAGTCTGAGAGAGCAATTACCCAATTAGATATAATAATGCAAGCAAATAGAGTTCACAAAGAGAGAGAGTCTTGATGAGCAAAATTCCTAGTCACTCTGACTTCTAACCTGCGTGAGCAATTACCCAGCTCAGCTCTGCAGGTCTTATTCCAGCTGCTGCTATGTATCACAGAATTGCCAAATCCCACAGTCTAAATCTTCAGTAAACCAAAGTTTAACCTTGAAATAACTTTATATATACTTTGCAACTGGCTACTGGCTACGCGCCAAGGCCTCATTGCGTAGCCCAAATTATTGTGTTTAAATATAATTTCGCATATAAAAGTTAAAGTTAATGAAACAGCGCGAGATGTGCGATTGACATGAAGAGCGGCAGCGGATCTGCCGTTGCCAGCCCCAAAAGCAAACAAAAACTGAGGCAAGCGGAGCTGCTCCATGGGCGCTGAGCACGCACAGCCACCAGATGCCCAAAGATGGATGCAGGCTCTGCTTTGGCCTAAACCCATAATTAGGAATTGGAGCTGAGAGGATGCTCTGAGATGGTTCGCTGAGGGTTCGCTTCGGGTTCGGTTCGGTTCGGTTTGGTTTGGTGTCATGTGAAACGTTTATGGCCAACAAAAGCTTCCACTTTCTGGCCAACAAAGGCGCGCAGCTGCCGCAGGTCGAAGCCGCATTATAATTAATCAAGAAATTGTATGCACAAAAATCAAAAATGTTGGCTTAAAGGCGCGATGAGAAAGTCCAACGGGCTGGAACTTCAGCTGCCAACAGGCGCTATAATTTTTGGCATTACATGAAAACTCAGCTGAAAAGGAGGAGGAGCAGCAGAAGAGGAAGCAGGAGCGGACGTGGAGCATTTAATTAGATGCCGCGCGTCAACAAGGTGCTAAATGGAGTGCCATTATGCACACATACACACACACGGACACAGAGGCAGCTCCGAGTTGGGGCCGGCGTGGGTCGAGCCCCAAAAAAAAAATGGAAAGGAAAGCTAACAGGAGGCGGCTGTTGTGGCAGCTGTCGCTGCTGCTGCTGCTGCTGCTGCTGTTGCTGCCTTCATCTTCAGTTGCAGTTGCAGAGCGGGTTCTGTACCTTGTCGCACGCCCGTGGGGCATGCGTTGCTCTCGTTGTTCGATGCTTGCCTCCTGCCTTGTTGCTCAATTTGCCGCTGCCTCTGCTGATGCCTCTGCCTCTGCTGCCGGCTGATGTTGCACTGCTGATTATGCAGAGGTGATAATTGCAGTGTCCGGCGCGTCAAGATTTATTTTGGTGAGCTTTAACGATGTGTTAAAATAAATTGCATATGTGCAACACCAGCGTTGTCCACTGCCGCAGCCACACCCACCCCCCTGCCCCTGCTACTGTCCCTGCAGGTCGTTGGCCATCTCAAAACACACAAAACGTCGCGCTCTGTGTACATAAAAAACAAAAAACAACAGAAAATACCTTTAACGGGCGCCCGACCCAGCTCCAAGCACGGCGTAATTGCGCTCTGCGCCTTATTAACGTAACAAAGTGAGAGGGAAGAGAGCCAAATACATGTACATACATATGTATACTGATGCATGCCTACACATTACAGAGCTGTGGACTGTTGTTTACATTGCTGCTTCCTTTACAGAATATCTGAACATTCATCTCACTCTTGAGCATCAACTCCCAGAACTATGCTCAAGCAATAGCTATCTTTGTCTCTCTCTCTCGCTCGTGGCGTCACAGCTTGCGCATAGAAGCAGTTTGCTGTCAACTTCACAACTCTGAAAGAGCTCTCAACAAGCGCTACTGTAACAGTGGTAGGCTCTGCTGTTATACTGTGCTGTTAACTTTACAGTATCATGTCACATTACATTTGTGATATGAAACATAGATGTATGTGTGTGTATACATATACATGAATTAATACATATGTCTATACATATACATAGACTCACATATGCATTCACATATATACTCGTAGTACATTTCTTTACATATATATTTATAAGCTTTCTATAGTAAGCCCGATTTATTGGCCAGTCAATTTCAGTTAGCTAAGATTTAGTCCACTAACGGTCTACTACGCTCGTAATTCAATCGCCCAACATAGCTTAAACTCAGCTTGTCTGCTCTTCCAATGAATTTGTTGGCAGCAATCGTCTCTCTTAGTTTTTTATTTTAAGGTAATCGGAGCTGGGCATATCGTATTTTTTTTGCCAGAGGCAGAAGAAGAAGAGAGTAGAGAACGTCGCCTGTTGCATTTGTCTGCCTAATCAGCTGTGCATAATTAACAACAGCTACTGTGTACGCGACGAGCAGCCGAGCAATCGACCAGCCGAACAGCCGAGCAGTCGGAGACGTCGAGCCGTCGGGCAGTCGGTTCTTCCGCTTGGCTAAAGCGTGTCTGAAACATATGGGTCTGTCTGCAGCTGTAAAAAGTACCTTATGCCTCTCTTTAGTTTTGTTCTTATTGTTTTTTGTGTATGTGTGTAGCACGTGCTCCACTGCACATGACACCGAATCACAGCAGCCACATGTTGCAGCCACAGAGCAGAGCAGGGGGCGGCAACAATGCCAGGAAGTGTTGAAACTGAAGCAAGCTGCAAAAAAGAGAAGGTATTGCAGTGCTGCAATATATACTTAATGTGAAGAGTGCAATTTCCCTATTGCAGCAGCAATAGAAGCTAGAAATGTGACAGGCAATGGGAATTAAAGAGAGAGTAAAATTTCCCTTGCAATTTAGCTAAGCAGGGTGAGAGGGGAATTATGGAATTGATATACATTTCCCTTAAGCAAGGTCATGCAAACTAAGAGAGACACAAATATGTTAGACAAGGGACTTACGTATATATACATATATATTTCCCTTTAACAAAGGGAAATCTATACTTTTGAAGGCAAATAAAACAACTTAGTCCCGTTTAGTGATCAGTCAGCCAGTGAGCAGTCATGGCGCTTGTGTCCTCGCTGAATGCTCGCGCTTTTCCTCGAAATTCGTGGCTGCGATCGATCCATCAAGTCGGGCTGCCACCAACGTGGATGGATGGCAGCTGGCAGCCAACACGAGACTTGGGCCCGGCCTGCTAAGCATCCGCCCCGGATCTTTGTTCGGCAAATCTTAAAAGCTAACAATTCTTAGAATTTCGTTTAGCCTAGAAATTCTATCTAGTCAGCGAAGATGAGCGCCGAGCGACGAGTTCATTGATTTTTTTCAGCTCTTTTTGGGCGGCTGTTTGATCTTTGGCCGGTCAATTGATCGATGGATCGACAGCTGCTGCCGCCGCTGCTGCTACGTTCGCAAAAGGTTTCAAATCGCTAAAAAGGTTTGAAAGCTTGCGCATGCGCCAAACATTTGGCTAATACGTTTATGGGCCAGTTGGCTATAACTTTTGCTGGAATTGAATTAATAGCTCATTCTCAGATGAATGAGAATTGGAAAGAAGTTGACTAAGTGTTTGGATAGTAGGAAAGTAGTTAAAAAGTATTGTAGTATAGTAGCAGTGCTATTGCAAGCTATAGTAGTACACCATAAGTAAAGTAATTAGTTGAAGAAAGGGCTTAAGGGACGCCTTCTTTTCATATAAACAAGATTTTAGCTCAGCTTGCCTTCGCTTCTATACAAATCTATTTTTTGTAGCATACTTCTAGGCTGCTCAAAATTAGTACATGTCAACAAGCAGTGCAGCAAGCAGTTCTATTGCCTAGCTCCATAAACAATTTGGCTTTAACGAATGCGCATAAATTTCAAGCATTTCAAAGACTTTGAGCTGCAGACAAATTTAATTTATAATAATAAACAAATATATTTATACATACAATTTATAATCTGACTTAAAATTTGTCATTATCTGCTCGTTACTCAATTATAAACAATAAAAAAACATTTTATTTCGCTTGATAAAACCTTATTATAAAAAAATTGTTTATAAACCTAAATGCGGATTTGTGGGAGCATCAGGAACAAGGCAGGATCTATTTTGAAAGGATTTTGTGAGCTTTGAGTCTTGAGACTTTCTAAGTAGAAAAACTATATATTATAAATATCAATATCAATAAAATATTTGATGATATTTCAGTGCCCATAGCTGTGTCTATCTATAGCATGCGATCTATCCAATCCCTCAGATCGCTCAATTGTTTGTCCTTGGCTGAGCTTTCGTAGAACTGCACATTCTGCGCAATGTGCGAGAACTCGAAGTCGCGTCCCGTTTTGCCCAGTGTAATGGGTTTGTTCAAGTCATCATCGCCCACGGACTGGAGCTTGCGACTCCTCGTGTCACGCACAGTGTTGCTACCGATATCGAAGAATACTATTTAGACGAGGATCAGGCAAATAGCTGCGTAAACTTACAGTTCCTTCTCCAGCAAGGTCTTGATAACCTGTGAGCTCTTCGCGGTCGTCAGATCCTGCTTGTTGCACAGTATCAGCACAGAGCAGGGCTGAGTGGCGGCATCAGCCAGAATGGTGTACAAGGTGCTGTAAGAGTAGTCGATTAAGAGAAAGTCTATAGAGATTGAGAGATGTGCACTTACTCAGCCACGTCGCGAATGTCCTTTTGCACGGTCACCGAGTCCACCACGAATATAATTCCCTTCGCATTCCGTTTGTACAGCTCGAAGCACTTGTCTCTCACGCGATAATGTCCGGGAATGTCCACAAGTCGTCCAGTAACATGTCCCGACCGGTATTCGCCGACGTTTTCTTTGATGGACGTGAACGTCTCGGGAAATCTGTTGTGCACCAGCTGCATGAACAAGGCGCTTTTACCTGCCTCGGTCAGACCGGTTAGCAGAAAGTCACGTCGGCCAGCCGAGCGTCGTCGGAAGATGACAAAAAGTGCTTAAATTTAAATTAGATTTTGAAGCACGATCAGAAACTGTTGTTGTTTATCGACGTGGCGTGCTCTCGCTCTCGCTCTCTTACCAACTGCTATGAACCCAATTATTAGCGCCGCTAATATGGGCGTCACGTCGATATTATCCAATTTGATTTCCTTTTTTTCACGCACGTTTTCATTTAGTTTGTCCATTTTGTAGCAGAGTTTGGAAAAATTTACAATTTTCCGCAGCTCAACTAAGACTCAAATAACTTTTAACTAGGGATGGCAAACGAAACGATATACACAAACTCAATATGTACTGCCAGGGATGGCAAACTCTTTCGCTAACTTTCAACACAGTTGTAGTTACAGTTTTTGTTCTGCATGTTAAATTATTTATTATTTATATATTTTAGGCGTGAAAAGAGAAACTCTAAAATAGTTTTAATTTGTGAACCCATTTTGCTTACTAAAAATGTTGCTTACCTTAAATGCGAAGCAATATCGATAAATTACTCGATAACTTTCAGTTGACCATCAAAAGCGCGTGCTTTTAAATTATATTTCCATATAATATAAATATTATTTCTTTTGTGATAAAGCTATATAAACTATATCGAGCACTCTTTACAGTTAAATCTTATTGCAATAAAAATACAAAATTACAATTCAATTTGCGACACGTTACTTTTTGAATGCACCGTACAACAGGCGAAAGGTGCAATTACATGAAAGGGCCCAGGCGGGCACGGAAATGGCATTGTAAATGCCAGTGGGAAAGCTGAGCAGTCCGCCCAGCGGTTCCAGACTATATTTATCGTCGAAGACCATCACTGCCGAATACCGATGGTAAGCACATATGATGATGACGGCCAGCGAGAGGATCACCTTCGAGGCATAGTAGAGCACCGTATCGGCAAATAACAGGTGGCGCATCCGAGCTTGCTTGTCATTCACTATATTGTTTTGAGCTTCGGCCACCTTTCGCTCAGCACGCATTGTCTTTATTTTCTTTGCATATTCACCGGAATGCGGTGCATTGGACACTTGGACAAGCTCTTCGCGTGCTGCTTCCAGCTCTTCTATGAGCTCTGGGTTAACTGAGGTTATTTTCCAAATATGGGATATTTTTATCTGCGGATGAAATGTGTTTTTGACTAGGGCAGCTCCATAGTGCATTAGCGGATTTCACTTACGTATTTGCGTATGATGTCTGGAAGGACTGTGCTCATCAGGCACATCAGCGCTATTAGTACGAACAATTCCATATCAAGTTTGTGTTAGTTTTATAAAAACAATGCAATATTTTATGTTTTTGTCATGGAAAAGAAACTAAATGCAGCGAACAGCTGATAGCTGCGTGTGTTTTTGCTAGACTGTGCTGAATAGTGGCAACCCTGTCGTAACCAGGGCTGGCTACTATGCAACAGCTGTTTGCCGGCATAACAAACGCCTACCTTGTGGAATATTCGTGAACAATTAGTTTTAGTGTGAAAATCGAAATGACTAAACAACGCAATGGAAGATAGCAACGAAGAGGTAGGTGTATATGCTTACTAAAATGAATTCAACTAACATGTGTGCCTTGCAGATTGAACCCTGTCGCAGTATTGGCCCGCACGAGTTAGAAGCTGTCAAAAGCCAAGCCATCATCAAGCTCTCGCCCGTGCAGGTGCCAGCGCACTTTAAACGCCTCGAATGCAATACAAATCTTAATCTGCCGCCTCTCAACTGGCTGACCACATCTCATAGCAGCCATGGACTGCATCAGGCGCTGTATCAGAGCGGAGGTTTCGCCAGCTTTCGCCTGGGCCAGATGTTTCCCGATTGCGTCGGCGAGGTCGATGTCGTCTCGGATGCCGAGAATATCAAACAGCTATTAAAACTGCCATACAGCGCGAAGAGCGCCATCAGCATGGTTGTGCACAAGGTCGGCAACACGTTGCTGCTGGACGAGTTCGATATACAAAAGTATTTGCTGCGCAAGGCGGACGACGACTGGAAATGGCTGCGCAGCTTCATACTCGAGCACATTCTGGCCTATGGCGAAGAGCAGCAGAACTTCTGCCTTAAAGAGAGATCGCGCGAGGCGCTGCAGACAAAGAACTTGCTCTCGAAATTCCTTTACCACAGTCTGAAGCAGACCAGCGATACGGACTGCGATGTCAATGAGCCCACATTGTTGACCAGCAGGCGGGCGAGTCTTCCGATCATTGGACCTGTGCTGCCGGAGCCCAAGATTGAGGAGAATGTGCCCGATCCGAAGTCGAGTCATGCCTTCAATCGCAACGTTGTCTGGACCTTCGAGGACATTCGCATGCTTATTGGCACGGATATGCCCATCTTCGGTGGTCCGAACAGACCCTGCATTAGCCTTCGCCTCCGTGATGCAGCGCAGCCCATAAATGTCTTAACTGGCATTGACTACTGGCTGGACAATCTGATGTGCAATGTGCCCGAGGTGGTGATGTGCTACCATCTGGATGGCATTGTGCAGAAATACGAGATCATCAAGACTGAGGACCTGCCCTACCTGGAGAACTCACAGTTCTCGCCGCAGGTGGTGCGCAACGTGGCACAGAATATACTGGCATTCCTGAAAGCGAACGCCACCAAGGCGGGCCACACCTATTGGCTGTTCAAGGGTCGCAACGATGACGTGGTCAAGCTCTACGACCTGACCACACTCTGTCAGAATCAAAACAAAGAAGCGGAAGCAACAGAGATTCCACAGCAACAGAAGCAACAGGAAATTAATCCGTTTACGGTGCCTGTGGGCATGTTGCTGTACTCGGTGGCCCGCAACATGAAGAACACACTGGAGCACATCACACCGAAGACCGCGGGCAATATACGCGCACTGCTGGACAACTGCATCAAGCTGCTGCCCAAGGAGCAGTATCCGCAGATTGTCAGCTCCTCGCATTATATACTCTCCGATCTGCATGTGCCCGCTGGCATTGACCCAAAGGCTCCCAAGTTCAATGAATCACCAACGCTGTTCAATGACGACGACGATGAAGACGACGATGAGGATGAGGAGGAGGAAGAGGACGAGAACGACAACTTCAACGACGAACCTCCACTAGACTTCTATCAGAGTGCTGCGGAAAGCGGTGGCAAAGCGAACGTTGCCGTGCGTCACATTTGCGACGCTCTGCGGGACTTCAAATCCCATGCCAAGCAATCCAAGCCGGCGCCTCTGATAGCCAGCACCGTCGATCGCTGCAATACGTCGCTGCAGCACATCAGTGCGGGCCTCTCCTGCTTGCAGTACTTCAACGGCAATCAGGAGGAGAAGCTCAAGGAGTCGGAGATGCATGCCAAGCAGGAGGAGAAGCAGCGCATACTACACGAAGAGCAGAATCCCAACATGGCGAAGCCTTTCAGTGCTATACCACTGCCCTACGAGCAGCTACAGATTGCTCAGCCGCCAGCCCAAGCCCAAGCCCAAGCTCTGGCACAGCAGTCGAAGAAACGTTCCACTAAGACTAAGAGTAAACGCAGCAAATCCAAGGAGTTGGCCACCAGCAACAACAACAAGCCAGCAGCCGTGACCACTCAGAAACTTAGCGCTAAGTTTAATAGCCAGAACTTTGGCTCGTGGAATGTGCATCTTAAGCTGCTGCTGCTGGAGAAGGCCTGCCTGACATATGCCACGTTGGCGGAGCACTACTACGAGGCCCAGGTCTATGGCAGCACGCTGCGTGCCATTGAGCTGGCCTGCCGCTGCCAGCAGGTGCTCAACAAGTACATGGCCAACGTGGTCAGCCAGCAGAGCTGTCTGCTTGGACGCGCCGGAGACTGTTTCTTTCAGATCTCGAAGCACTGGAGCGCCATTGAGCAGTATGTGCATCAATATGAGCAGCTGGATGAGCACACGAGCTTTATTAACGTGGAACTGACACAGGAACTGGAGGAAGCAGATCTGCTCACGCTGGTGCCGGTTAAGAATGTGGAGCAGGTGATGCTGCACAGCTGCAAGTGCTACGAAGATGCACTGGAGCATGCGCAGACCGCAGAGAGCAATGAGCTGCTGCGTCGCCTGGGCAATGTGCGCAACGAACTGGGTCTTAAGTATATGTATTCGGCTCAAGGTAAGCTCTATAGCTATCCTCTTTGATACACTCTAATACATCTCTTGCCTTACAGAGGAGTACAGCCAAATGAAGCGCAAGAAGGAAGCAACCTCTAGCGGCTCTGCAAAGCAAGCGAATGCTAAACTTGAGACTGCAAAGGAAACGGTGGCGACTGCAGCGGAGCCTCTTTATGTTAAACTCACTATCAATTCGTACGACTGCCTGCGTCGTGGCATTGCCGCCTTTACAGCGGTGCAGGACAATGTGAATCTTGCATTCCTCTACTGCAACATGGGCAGATTCATGCGGCTGCGTGCCCATCTGACCATGCCAAATGAAAGGTTGGAATAGCATTCGTATTATACTCAATATCTGTCTAATAAGCTCATATAATCTCTAGCACCATTGGATTGGACACACAAAAAACCTTTTATAACGAAGCCTTTGACTACTATGAGAAGGCCAAGGATTGCCTGGATACTAGAAAAGCCAATCCAGAATTATGGGATCTCGTGCAGTGGGAGTTATCGACAGCCACGTTTACTCTGGCCAAACAGCTGCAAGACTACAGCGCAGCCGATAAGAGCAGCCTGGCCGAGGCCTCGAAGGAGGTGCTGGACTTGCTGCAGAAGTCCCTAAAGCTGTGCGATGTGGAACACGCTGGCGCACGCCAAGTGCTCTACAGCTTTCGCTCTGGCCTGATACATAAGCGGTAATAGTACATCAACTTGACTTGTAAATATATCTTATAACTGATAAACCTATTTTCGCCCGCAGCATTGCCTCCTTTCACTATGCGCAGCTGCGTAGCTACAACGTTTCAGATGCTTCTCAGCTGCCCAAAGCGACGCTGCAGCTATGCAAGTACCACTATGAGAAGGCAACACAGATCTTGGAGAGCTTGAAGGAGGTGCGCGACTTGCTGGTAGTGCAGCTGGAGCGCATATCCCTACACGAGTTTCTATCAGATGGTAGGTGCAAGCGGAGCAACTGAGAATTGATATCTGTAATCCATTTGGTATCTTTCTATTGCAGTTTCGAGTCATGCAGCGCAGAAGGTGAAGCAAATGCAAGCGGCTTTAGACATTTGTTTTCAATGCGAGCTCATTTTTGGGCACGTCATCGATAGCAGCAGCAGTGTGAACGTCGACGACGACGAATTCAAAGCGCATTTGACGCTCTACGAGAGCCGATTGCAGAATGCGTTAAAAACGCTCATTAAATTGCTGTTAACTACCGGCAAGGATCCGAAACAGCTGTCGGCAATGTACAAGCGCATGTATATGGAAACCTTGACTGGGAAACATGGCATAGGCGCACAGCAATTAGCAGCAGCGTCGATCTCGCGCTCACACCATTTGCACACGCTGCTTACCCGGCTGAAAACCATGTGCGGCGCTCAGCTGGCCAGCAACTAGTCGACTAGCTGGTCAGTACGTGTCGTCTACGAGTTTATAAAACAGTTCAAATTTTGTATACATATGCATCGACATCGACATCGACCCGCCTTGTTTATTGATGTGCGCTGCTATATAGTCGTCTCAATTACACTGAAGCTCATTTGACAAAAAAGCTTAACCCCGCTGCTTGCAGCGACAATCGCTCTGGAATTGCTCGGCATCGGCCACGCTCCCAATATGCTTCTGGTAGACGACCACGGCAAAGAGCAGGGCGAACTGCAAGATCTGTAAAAGGATGACACATTACAACATCACTCAACTATCGCTTAGCTAGCTCTCAGAACTAAATCTAAACTCACCTTCAAGCACACACTACGAAGCATTTTGTTCCGAACTAGTTTTCTGTGCGGGCTGACGGGCGCGCGGCTCTTATAAAGTCGCGTGGCCGCCAGCCAGACGTGTCGCTCATCAAGATTAGAGAGCTCCACGCTGTTGTGTGCGCCAATCTTGGCCAGCTTCTGTTAAATATGTTGTTCAACAAGCTAACCCAGATCGAGAGAGCCGAGAGAAATGGAGAAAATACCTAATGAAAATGCTTATTTAAATAATGGCCAAAATCTTTATACACTCTGTTGCGTTACTCATTTTAAACTGTTTTAAAACTATTGTTAATTTAAAATACGATCATGATATGCTGCAGTTTCCAAAACGAGGTTTAGTAACGATTAAATTTGTATTTGTTTAAATGTTGAGTAAAATATAATAAAGAACTGAACTATAGACTGTATCCGAGGACCTTTTCATGCGAACCAATGTGCCGTGCGCGATTGTGTGCAGGGGACGCTAAGTATTATTATTTTATTTGAGTTATTTAAAGTGCTTGGCGCTGCAGTTGCAGTTTTAAAATTGTTTATAGTTTATTATTTTATTGTAATTTTATCGTAACTTTTTTTGCTTTTGTATATAAATTGTACCAACGCAGCAGAAAGCCGCAGTCAATGCCTTGGCTGAAAAACTGTGTCAAGCGCGCTAGCCACAGTGGTGCAAGCGGTGACGAAGCGCGGACCAAAACGACGCCCACACGGGCGCAGCCAGAGACACACAGCTGGGCACGCACGACTCATCTGGCTTGCGTAATTAGCGCTGTGGGGAGAGCTCTCCAGTAGACGATGGCGTAAGCACAGACGCCTGCTATCTGGACCCGCGCCGAATTCAGTGTCAAGTTTGGTCGGCCCGCCGCCCTCAATGGGGTGGGGTCGGTGCAATGTTGTTAGCATGCACGTCGAATCGAGCGACGTCTTCAGATTGTTGGCTGGAACACAAAGAACTTGGCTACATGGAACAGACGACCGTCTAGAGCCAAACTTGCATCATATTCGTCACGTAAGCGAGAATGGGCATTGCCTGGATTTTTAGTATATAAGCAAAACGGGTCGCTCCAGTTAGACATTAGTTAGCAGCCCAACTAAACCCAACCCAGCCAAAGCCAACAAAATGATGAAGTTCATGGTAAGTGTCTGCTCCCTGCGCATCCTGCCCATCCTAGCCATCTGCTTGCCTGGCCATTAGCTCATCTTCCCACTCTTTTCCCTCTCTGCAGTGCCTGTTCGTCTGCGCCATCGCCGCTGTCTCGGCCAACGCGTACAACCGCGGCTATGGAAGCGCACCCGTCGGCGGCTATGCCTACCAGGTGCAGCCCGCTCTGACCGTGAAGGCCATCGTCCCCGCTGGCGGCTATGGTGGCGGCTACGGCGGCGGCTACGGTGGCGGCTACGGCCGCAGCATTGAGGTCCCCGTCTCTGCCCACTACACCTCCAGCCGCAACTATGGCTATGGCGCCGCTCCCGTCGACCGTCAGGCTATCTCGCTGGCCAAGCTTGGTCTGGCCGCACCCAAGGCTGGTGCTCCTCTGATCTGGAACGAGCCCCAGCGCCTGGTGGAGCGCTCTTATGGCCCCCGCCAGAGCTACAAGCAGCAGTCGAGCTACGGTGGCGAGGAGGCCCAAGGCGCTAATGCTGCCGCCGCCGCCGCCTCCGTGGCTGGCCAGAACAACGGCTACAAGAACTCCGGCTACAAGAACTCCGGCTACTAAGCGAGTTCAACCACAGTGAAACAAAAGCTCCTAAAGCTTGTGACTTATAGGCGAATAAGAAACTAGGAAGTAATAAACGCAAAGAAAACCTTAGAAAACTTAAAACAACCTGAATTATTTATTATTGTTTTAAAGAGCTTTTGGGATGAGTGAAAAAAGTTCAAGTTTTTGCAAGCTATGAACTTTTTTTAGCTTAATGAAAAAGTGGGCTAAAGAGTGCAGAAATATTCTGGAGAACTTTGACTATGTTCTTCATATAAACTTATAAATATTATATATATATTTTGTATTGATTTGATATATATATATGTATATATTATATATTTTTTTATATTTATTGTCGACTAAGAGTTTTAAACAAATGCCTTCCCTCAACGAGAACACATAAAGCTATAGCCCAGTTCGAGAGTCCTTGACTTTGGCCAGCTTAAAGCTCATTCCAGCGCTCATGTTAACAGCTGCATAGACAGTTATATTATTATTATTCTATTAAATTTTTACCCCAAGAATGCAACGCATACTCATATATAGGAAATAGAAAACAAAACTTAAAATTTACTTTTTTTTACATACTTTCCAAGTCGTTTCATTAAGAGCTCACGAAGCGCTTGCACATGTGTCCAAGTCGACTCTGGCAAAAGGGGCGGGGCCAGGCGAAACAATGAAACATCGCGTAACCGAACGATTTTAAAATTTGTTGTAGACACGACAACGCAGTGCGAGCAAATATACGAAATGCGAGTACATAATGTTGTCTTATGTACGCCAGACAATTATGAAATATCGCAGCAATAGAAATTTATTAAATATAATTGTGTATATAGACAATATATTTGTAGATATGTGTGTCGGGGGGGTCACGTAACCATATCCAGTCTAGCTTTTGCATATAAAAGCGAACGTTTGCCCCAAGCAAATCATAGTTTGATTGATTTCTACAACTAGCAAAACCAAATAAGTCAACATGAAGTTCCTGGTGAGTAGTCCTTGACCAGTTCTGTATACTCCAGTTGACTAATCCTGCCACTGTTTATCTACAGATTGCCTTCGCTCTCTGCGCTCTGGTGGCCTGCATCAACGCTATTCCCTATGGCAACATTGGCTACGGCAGTGATCTTGGCCGCGTTGCCTACGTTCAGGATATCGGTTATGGCGGTGGTTATGGCGGCGGCCGTGGTGGTTATGGCGGCGGCCATGGTGGTTATGGCCAGCCCTTGATCTCCCGCTCGTCGAACCCCGTCGCTGCTGCCTCCGCTTCCGCTGCCTCCGCTGGCCTGCGTCCCGGCAACTACCGCCAGGCTGCTGTCATCGGCTACGATCTGGACGCCAGCTACAACGGCAACAGCTACGGACGTGGCGGCTATGGCCGTGGACGTGGTGGCTACTAACTCAGTCACATTCCAATTGAACCAACACCAGTTTTGTTCAAACGGAACAGCTGAAAAGAAAACGAAGCAGCTGTGAGAGAATAAAAGAAAAACCCGCTGAAAGCCGGAGCATGTTGAACAAAAAAAATCTAAAATTCTTTTACTTGGATTATGGCTAGTTGGCCGAGACGAAAGTGTGACATACTTTTGAGCGTCGGGCTTAAATGTGGCTGGGACTATGTGCAGCAGTGGCTAGGCACGATGGGTGCTAGCTGTGCTACGGAACTAGTTTCAAGTTTTGAACTGACGAATCTTAACTTAAAGCATAGCTGTGGCAAATAGCCAAAAGGGTTGAGCCTAGTGCATAAGCTTTAGGGCAATAGAAGAGCTGAAAATGTCCTTAGGATAGGAGTCATATAGCAAGGGCTTATGGCTTATATAGAGGACTCTAAGGCAAAGTCCTGCCGCTAGGTATATTATAGTAGCTAGCTATAACATGGGCTCAAGTCAAGTTATATATATATATACATATATATATACAGGTATTTAATAGCTAATCTATAAGTTGTTGACAAATTTTACAAGAGAGCCAGAGGGAGTGGCCAAGCTGCCTCGCTTCAGCTGCTGCTTATCCAGCTGCATGCTCACACGAATTTCGAGCCACCCCAAAGTGTGTGCAGCATCCACCCCACATTGTGGGCGGCTGCAGCATTCAAATGTCGCCGATATCAGCGTCAGCAGCAGCTTGAAGTGTGAAGCTGCTCGAGTGGCGATATCGAGCTGCGATTCGGACAGCAGCAGCAGCAGCAGCAGCTCGCTGGCCTGAGCCGCCCTCAACGTTGGCGAGATGAAGACGACGCCGTTGAACCCGAGCTGAGCTGAGCTGAGCTGAACTAAACCGAGCTGAGCTGCAGCCAGCGGCGTGATAAATTCGCAGCGAGATCACGTTTCGAGTGCTTCAATTCTTTTGCTTATATAAAGAAGTGTGCTTGGCATTTGGTTTGTTAATTGTGCCAACTGTTTCGAGCAGCGAGCGCCCCCCAAATAACACTAAAGTACAGCCATGAACAAGTTCGCCGTAAGTACCATGACGAAGATTGACATTGGCATCGATCTCTAACCAGACTCGTTTTCCCGTAGACTCTTGCGGTATTCTTCTGCGCCTGCCTGGCCGTCGGCAGCTGCAACTATGGCGGCTCCAACTACGGTGGACTCCGCAGCATCTCCAACTACGCCCAGCGTTCGGAGGGTGGTGCCGCTGCTGCATCCAGCGCCGCCGCTGCCGGTGGCAACGACCGCCCCGTTGAGATCATTGCCGGTCCCCGTTATGGCGGCAGCGAGCAACTGCGCCCCATCCTCATCGACTCCGGCTATGGACAGGGCCGTGGACTCGGAAACATTGGACACATCGGCGGTCTGAGCGGTCTCGGTCTGGGCGGCTATGGCGGTCTGATCGGCGGCGGCAACTATGGTGGCCACCAGCGCGGCTATCAGAGCCGTCCCCGCTACTCCGTCCAGCCCGCTGGCGCCACTCTGCTGTACCCCGGCCGCAACAACTACCGCCGCATCGTCTCGCCCGTCGAGTACTCGAAGGTGGTCCTGCCCGTGCGCGCCGCTCCCCCAGTCGCCAAGCTGTACCTGCCCGAGAACAACTACGGCAGCTACGGCAGCTACGGCAACGAGGGCCTCAAGTACTAAGCACTTGATCCATCCCCGCCCGAACTCCTCCCCCAACATCAGTTCAAATCCCAAGCTCGCGCTCTGGATGAGTTCGTTGTGCCAACAGCGCTAAATAAAATTGTGACTAAAAGAAAAACAGCAAAATCTTTTCACTGATAATACGGTCATACTGAAGAGTGTGGCCTTGAGTGGGTTGTCTCTGTGTGTGTGTGTGGGGCAGATAAGTGGTTCCGGTTGCCGTCAGTGCCTGCATAATCAATAAGGTTTCAGAGTTTAGTGGGGCAGTTTGAATAAATTGGTTTGTGGGTAGCTCTTGGAATTCAATATGCTTTATTAGGAGTTTGCTTTAGTCTGCTATGGTAGTAAGTACTGTATAGGGTAGCATATGCCATACTATAGTATACTGTACTATACTATACCATACTCTACTATATATTATACTATACATACTATATCATAGTCCATAGTATACTATACTTTCGTATACGCTAAGATGGTATACAGTATACATACCCTAACTTGAACTCAACTTGTAAACCTGTTTATACCTATGCAAAAAGCAAAACGAGTATATTCGCTTTGCCAGTCTTTAGCTTAGACGTGTCAGTCTTTCTATGTATGCCATTTAAAATATTCCAAATATCCATATATGATCTATACCAAGCTTCCATTTAGCATACTTTTAACATATTATATTTTTTGTCATACTCTGCATTCAAATTCAAACTTTGCTTATATTATAAAGTATATCTGTAAATTTGAACTACATACCACAAACTTCATAAACTGTGTCAGTTTCGCTCATACGAGTACCTACTGTACATTGATTAAAGCAAGCTTTAAGCTCTTATATTTCTTGGCACTTCAAGTTGGCAAAAAAGTTTAAGACAAAAAGCCAATTGCTATGTGGATCATACATCTCTCTCTCTCTCTCTCGCCCTATCCCTCTCCCACTTTCTCTCTCTCTCTCTTTCCACTCACTCAAAGCTTAAACCCAGTTCGATTATCAGCTAAGCTACTTCTCATGCAGCCAGATTAAAGGCAACCCGAGCTAGACCCATGGACATGGCCAGAGTTCGCTGTGCGCTGCAGGCCAAACGCAGCAGAGTCTTGCGCATACCAACTGCAGAGACTATCAATGCGCCATTAGAGCTGCCTACGTATGCGGCCATATGACACAGAAGCGATGAATGTGCATCGACACACCACAGCCAATATGATGCTGCGGCGGGGTTCATTGAGCAGCCATGGGAGATGCTTGCTGCTGTGGCAGCAGGTAGCCAAGTCAAAGACCTGATACCGCACACGCCAAAAGCGGGCCGAGCGTGCCGAGCAGAGGGGTGCAACCAATTAGCTATCAATGGGAGCTACTGGCTCTTTGGCTTGTTGTCATTGTCGTAGTCGTGGTCGTGGTCGGGGCTGAGTTAAATTTGCGTTTGGCGCGCAATTTCAAGCGTAAGCTGACACCGACTGCCCGAAACTGTAACCCGAAGACTGCATCACTCTCGCATAAGACA
The DNA here is from genome assembly GCA_035047485.1 of Drosophila peninsularis. Classification (NCBI taxonomy): domain Eukaryota; kingdom Metazoa; phylum Arthropoda; class Insecta; order Diptera; family Drosophilidae; genus Drosophila; species Drosophila peninsularis. Next base: position 3,869,653 of record JAWNPN010000090.1, read on the forward strand.
GAGAGGGGGGAGGGGCCTCGCCAGCTTATCTGTGGCACACGGCAGTGGGATTTTGGTGCGGCGATGCAGCTAGCGACTCTTGGCTAGCTAGCCGGCCCCCCTAAAGTTTCGTCATGAGTCGTCGGTCTGACTGGGCTTTTGGTCACGTAAAGCGCACACACAAATCGCTGGCCAACACAAATAATATGGCTATAAAAGCAATTTGGCCATGCGCAATTGTTAATTAGTTTTGAAAACAGTCGCTTCCTCGCACCATCAAACGAAACAAAATGTCCGTCATCTCAATGCGCCTGCTCTGCCTGGTGGCCTGCTGCATCACCGTCTGCTTGGCCCACAGGCCCAACCTGGGCTACCGCAGCAACGGCTACCGCAACGGCGGCTATGCTGAGTACGTCAAGCCCGCCGATACCGCCGAGGCCCAGGCAGCTGCTCTGACCAATGCCGCTGGCGCAGCCGCCGCCTCCGCCAAGTTGGACGGCACTGACTGGTATGCGCTGAACCGTTATGGCTGGGAGCAGGGCAAGCCTCTGCTGGTCAAGCCCTACGGCCCACTGGACAAGCTCTACGCCGCTGCTCTGCCCCCACGTTCCTTCGTTGCCGAAATCGATCCAGGTCAGTTACGACTACTCCACCTGTGACAATCTGAGCTGCTTACTAAAGATCTCCCTCTCCGTCTACTTTGCAGTTTTCAAGAAGAGCCACTACGGCGGTCTCTACGGCGATAAGACTGTCGTCCTCAACACCGGCTCCAAGCTGGCAGTCTCTGCTGCCTAATTTGTTCTGGCCACTCAACTTGTGCCCAGCCAGATGAAAGTCTTAATAAATAGTGATTAGTTTAAAACAAAATTCCATGTGTGTGTCTTTGGTGGAGGGAAAGGGTTTAGGCATGTTCGTAATCTAAGAGCATGTATTACCTAGTTCTATAAGGTGAGCATGTCAGACTCAGTCTGATATCTTGCTTTATACGTAGCTATCATGGCTTGCAGTTTCTTCACTCACAACATGAGCCAGCTCAATTTCTGCATGAGATAATTCGAACTGAGATACTGAAATGTTGTCATAAAAACCTTTTCGATTATCAAGTTTAATCAGGAAATGTTGAATGAATGAAATTTTCAGCATATTTTGATTGGTGAACTTTAACCACAGTCAAATTAGTATCTGGCTTGCTGAAGCATGTATAAGAAGTAGCTGAGTGATGGATAAGCATATAATACTTTGATATATAGATGCAAACTATGTAAGTAGCTCAACTACAAGCTTGAGATGCTGTAGAGCTTCATATTAGATATGATGTGGCATCTATATATAGATAGGCTCTGTACTCTTATTGCCAAGGCAGACAAAGTTTTATATGAGAAGTTGCTGAAAGACTGCTTATGAAATGCCGTAGACAGAAAGTATCTCATGACGAGATATGACCTGACATTTTCTCTAAGTCTTGCCAACTGTTTCAATATGTTACTTCTTTATAAATACCTCTAGGTGTTGAGAAACAATTGATCAAAATACATATTTTATATAGATCATGAACTATTTATATATTTTTGCAACTTTACTTAAGCTCTTTATGAATTGTTGCTATATGAAAGCTGTTAGCTCAGTTTGCTTTATGATAACTGAAATTATTTTCTTGTTCAGCATATTTTGGTTTCCCAACTCTATACCATATTAACTAAAGCTATCTTCTGCTACTCAGCTCTCTAGCATTTCCCAATTAGTACAAAACTCTTCTCGAGTTATTTTAGTTTTTTTAGTTATTATATAAGTAAAATTCAGTTTTTATTGCAAAATACAAAGTAAAAATATGAAAATTGCTCAGTTTTTCTTAATCGTTTGTGTTTTAATCATTGAAAATGAATTCGTTACGAGCACACAGATATTTACCTACTAAACATAAAGTGAACTAAAAACAAGTAGAAGCGGTTGTAACTCGGGTAACTCGTTTTCATAGTAGTTTCATTTATTATTCTCTTTCTTTTTATTTTTGATTTTATATAGTTTTGTGGGGTCGATCATTGATTTGTTGTTTTAGGTCAGCCAAACTCTATAAGCAAACACACTCTCTCTCTCTCTCGTTCTCTCTCTTTCTCTCTGCAAAACCGCTGTAGTTTTCCTTTTGTAATTTTATTTGGTTTTTTTAGGTTTTAGGTTCATTATTTTAATTAAATTACATGAACTTCAAAATATTATTATTATTATAAAATAGATAGGAGATGTGTAGTGTTATGTATTTATAATGTATAACCTATACGAACTCTCGCAAGCTCTGAAAAAAATTTAAATCATAAAAGTTTCTCTCAAGCAAATATTCAATTCAATCTCAAGATTCTTCTTCTTCTTCTTCTTCTTTTCATTTTCTGCATACTGAAAGCTGTTCTTGTTGCCTTTTCATAAATTATAAAATGTTTCTGCTGGGGTTTGTTTATGTGTTTTTCTGTGTGCGTGTGTGATGTGTGTTTGTGTGGGTTTGTGTGTGTGTGTGTGTGGTTGGTGTGTATGGATCAGTGAGATTGATCTATTCGGTGATCGTTCTTGTTGTCTCCTGAATGTACACCTGGGAGCCGGGCACGGTGGAGGTGGTGACGAATGTGCGGTGCTTGGCGCGGATCAGATTCAAGTTGGACTCGGCAACATCGGCACGATCCTCGGCAGCCTCCAGCTCGCGCTGGAAACGGCGCACACGGGTGGTTGTCTGCTGGGAGACGCCCTCCTGCTCGGACAGCTGGCGTCTGTAGATGTTGATCTTGGCAGTGGTCTTGTCCAGCGCGTCCTGCAGCAAGATGATGTTCTTCTGGTCCTCCTCGCACTGTACGATCACCTCCTTGACGGTGCGCTCCTTCTTGCGCAAGATCTTGATGGTCTCGGCGTGACGGCGCTTCTCCTCCTCCAGCTCCAGCTCCAGATCGCGAATGCGTGCCTCCAGTTTGCTGATGATGCGCTTGCTACCGGCAACGGCGTTCAGCTCGACTTCCTCCAGGCGAATGGACAAGTTCTGTGCGGAAGATAATGGCATACAATATCAGCATATCAAAGAGTTCTATCTCTACCCACCTTGACTTCGACTTCCAAAGACTTCTTGATGGTCTCCAGCTTGACGATGCGCTCCTGCTCCTCATGCACCTGCTCGACGACATGCTTCAGCTCGACCTGGACCTTCTGGTAACGCTCGTCGCTGATGCGCAGCTCCTTGGACACCTCCTCGTAGTCGGAAGCGACAACAGACAACTCCTGTTCCAGCTTCGACTTGAGAGACACCAGGTTCACGTTGACAGTGCTCAGCTCGTTGATGCGTGTGGTGGCCTCCTCGTACTGGAGCTCCACGGTGCGCTTGGCACGGTTGGCGCTGTCCAGATGGGAGCGCACCTCCTCCAGCTCGCCATTGAGGCCGGCCAGACGACGCTGGGCAATGCCATACTGGTCGAGAGTGGCCTGCAGCTGGCGCTGAACATCCTCGTAGTGGGCCTGCAGTTCGGTCAGCTGCAGCGACTGCTTCTTGATCACCTTCTGCAGATCGATGTTGGTCTTGTTGGCCACATCCAGCGACATCTCCAGCTCGGTGATCTGGATCTGCAGCTTCTTCTTGATGCGTGTCACCTCGGTCTTCAACCGGGTCTCAGCCTCAATGACGCGAGCATTCAGCTGCTCGATCTCAATGCTTGTCTGCTTGCTAAGGAAATCATACAGAACAGATCAGATCAATTCATAAAGAGTTCAATCATTCGGTTGGTCTCTGCTTGGAAGTTGCCCCCATAAAAGTCGCTTAAAGCTAAACTTAGTCTTCACCTCGAAGTCGCTTTCATTCGCTTGCATTCTGCGCTTTATTTTTGGCCCCAATGCTCTGACCCACAAAATTGCATTTTTCCCAACACTCAGCATTCAGCTAGCGCGCTCGCTCGCCGATGTTTTTGTGGCATTGTCAAAAATCGCATTGTTCGGCGAAAATTTTTAAATTTATTTATACGCTTGATAAAGACATCGAACTTGTCACAAATAGCGCGTTTACATGCCAAGCATTGCTGCCTGAGTGCCCCATCGAGGGGCACACTGAATCTGCCATTCGCATCATGCGTCTAATTTTAGGCGTAGGTGAATTCTACTTTGGCTTATCGTATATATACTTGCATATGTCTATTTAAAAGCGGCTTGCAAATGCATTTGCCATGTTCTAGAGAGCTGCCAACAAATTGCAATCAAACTGTTGATTCATCTAATGTATTTCTATAGTGGGTGAGAGCTGTAGGTGTTTAGCTAAAAGTAACAGCTGAAGAACCGTGTCTCTAGGTACAGCCCTTCCTAGGTCTAAGAACTGTAGATCATCTGTTAGCTTGAAGTAGCACTTGAAGAACTCTCTTTTTCCAACTTCTGAGACTAAATCTCTTTAACTAAAGCTAAGTACTACTTGAGTACTTTATCTTAAGCTCATGTTATCTATATCTCTTACTGTTCAAAGTCTGCATGATCTTAACTGCTGTTTGATGAAAGACAAAGCTTACGTAGGTCTTTACTTAAGTTGCTTATAGTTCTAGTTTTACTCTGAGCTTATTTTAAGCATTACATTAGTAATTATATCTGCATTTGCCGTATCTATATCTATTACTCTTTGACAGCTCAAACTATCGCATAATCAATATCTGCTACTTTAGTGCTTACCTTTCGAAACTCTACCAGTTCTTTGGGTCAAGCTAAAGTTTAAGATTCATAGATCTTATAACTCATATCTGTATCATATATCTTTCATATGTCATATATATATTTAATATGTTTTTCATATACTTATAAATCTCTATATTACTATACTTTTAAGTCTGTGCAGTCTCTTCATAGCCATGACTATGTTCATTTTCTATCAATCTCATTTATATTCAACTTTTCAGTTTCAATTGCTCCCACCCACCTCCGCCTACCTTTGCTACGCATGAACAGTTCATCATCTTAATTTTGCTGTCTTTATTTATATTCACTGCCCATTTTTCTCGCAGTGTAGTAGCCCATTTCTTAGTTACTTAATCTATGTGTGCTCATTGTTGTCGCTTTGCCAAGGTATTTAGCTTGAGTTTCGCTTGCGAACGTAAGTATTTTTTCATTTTAATTTTAATTCTTTTGCTTTTCTTTCCGTTTTTTTCTTCTCGTCTCGTTTTGCAATGTTTATTGTCTACGCAGAAATATGTGATGAATTTTTTTTCTTTTCGTTTATTTTTTTTATTTTTCTGGCTTTCTGCTGTCATGCACATCAATTTTCAGTGCGAGAAAAACAAAGTGAGATATTCGCTCGTGAAGGACACGTCAAACAATGGCCAAACACTCTGCCAAACGCAGCCGACAGAAATACCTGAAAGGTATTTCTCTCTGTGTGCCTGCGCGGGTGGGCATACTTTAATGGATCTAGCATTAAGTGAATTATAAATGTACAGAGATAGAAAATATGTTTCTTATTTATTGAGTTTTATGCGAATGCAAAGACAAATTGGGTTGCGACTGGAATTCCAATGAAAACCGCAACAGATGGCAAATGTCTAAGCCGATGGCGTCTGCATGGAATATGGACTGCATATGTCAACTGGCTAATCGGACTGAATTGATTCCAATTGGGAAATTGCGAATACGAAGTTGTGTGCTGTTGGAATTGCTATATCATATCATATAGAACTAGAGTCTAATTGTAGAATTCTTATACTGATTGAGCTGCATACATATATCACATATCATAGCTATAGAGCAGCCCAGAGCTTAAGAGCTCTTACAGCTTTTGGATCTTACAACTTCATCTCAACTGCATTTCAGACGCAACTTTCTTAGACTATACGAGAGAGACTCAATGACATTCTACTCTCTATCTTTCGTAAATTAGAAATTTTACCCATTGGATTGTGACAATTATGATGGTCAGCTGCAAATGGCATTAGCCAAATAGTCAGCGTTGCAGCGCAATTAGCCAAGACGAAAAATTGTAGCAGAAAATAATTTCGACACGAAACAAGAAACAATGGACACAATGCCAGTGTTGAGCATCGGCAAACGCAGAAAACATTAGACAATAATTCAAGCCAAAAACCCAAGGGAACGAAGAAACGAAAATAAATTATTTGCAAAAAGCCCGCAGCATAGTGCCCAGAGGGAGAGAGACGCTGCTAGAGACACACAAGATTTGTGTGGGCAAAAAATAAAAAAAATTACAAATTTAAGAAGAAAATTGAGCTAAACGTTCAAAAGAAAAAAAAAATGAAAATATTCGCATTTATTCAGAAATTTGTCTGGGGCAGAAACTCAATTGAAATTCAGCCGAGATTCGTTCGTAGCAAACTTATTAATGATGACAAATTTATGAGATGCTGAGATGAGGGACTTGTATGGTGGGACTATGGACTATGATCAGGTCATTTTAGTTGGTTTGTATGAGGGGTGGTTAGGGGCTTTGGGCCTTAGTGCTGCCAATAGACATAGGTATAGTCCTTGAGCTTGGGATGTGTGCGCATCACTTTGCGACAGATCCAACACTTATCCTCTATACCGCACCTGCTATCCGCATAGAACTCGACGGTGCGCTGATTGAGGGTCGACAGCTGGCGCTTGACATTGTGCAGCGAGGAGGAGACGCGATGGTCGAGCTTGTCGACCAGGCGCTCGTCCATTAGCTCCATGTGCACGGCATGGGCGCGCAGCTGACCGCCACCGATCCCGTCGAACGGGGACGTGGAACGAGCACGGGACGCGGCGCGACTCGAACGAACCAGAGTTTGGGCTATATAGTCCTCCTCCTCCTTTTTGGCACACTTTATATTACGCTCGGACTCGGAGAGCAGCGCCTGGGCAATGGCACTGGCGGACTTGCCGCGTATCGAACGCTTGAAATCGTCGGACATTTTATCGTACTCGTTATCTAGCTCGATTTTGCGTATGCGCTGCAATATCTTTAACGTATCGCGCTTGATTAAATCCTCGAGCTCTTCCTGACGGCGACGACGACGCTGGCGCGATCTCTCAACGACTGTGTCCGGTTCAATGTGCTTGGCCACGCGCGTTGCGTCGACGAGCTTCTGCACACTGAACGGCGATCGTTTCTGCGCCCGAAAGCTAAGCAGAATCTCGTCAGCCCTCGCCGCGCAGGTGCGCGATAGGCGCACGATCTCATCGGCATTATACTGCCGGACGGCGTTCGAGGAGCGGTATTGCTTGAGGCCCCGCTCGCTCACCCACGGCAGGTGCGGCTGCTGCACTTTAAGGCCTTTCGCCTTTGCATCCAAGTAGTCTAGCATCGGCTGATAGAAATTCATCGTATAGCCGTAGTTATCATCGTATGTGGTTCCATGACGGAAGCGCGACGGACGCTGCTTCAGGGCGAGCGACATTTTTGGAGAGGGAGGGAGTATGGAGTATGAATGGAGTAAATGGAGGTGTCTCTTGCCCTGCTACTTAGTATATGAATATCTCTAATTAAAGATAGTAAAGGAATATGGCCAGTCGTAGCTTTGTAGCTTTGTCGCTGCTGCTGCTGCTGCTGTAGCTGCCGCCGCTGCTGCTGCTGCCGCTGCTTTGGGCTTCCTCAGTTTTGGCAACAGTTGCTGTTGCTGCTGCTGCCTCGCAAATAAATTTTCAAATTTGTCGAAATCTATAAAAAGATTGCAATTTCTTGTTCAGCTGTTGTTGCGGCAAAAAGGTATCAACATAATGACGACAATGTACGTGCAAAACATCATCATCAACATCATCATGAGCATCGTTTGAGTTGGCAGTCAATGTTTTGTGCTTTTCTTGGGCTATGATTGATCCATTTTGGCAGCCAGCGCATAGACTATGACAAAATGTCACACACTTTTTACGCAATAGCTGAGTGCCTTTGGCGATCAGTCAGAGCAGCAGGCAAAGCACCTGCCTAGCTCACCAATGCAGAGCCAGACTCACCTACCTAGCTGGCACTCGACCAGTCCTAAGACTGGCTAACTTTTCCTCCGACGGATCTAAGTACTTCCGATTATGTAATCACAACAACTGCGCAATTTTCTGTTGAAAATTTGTTTGATTTTTATGATTAAAGCAAGTCGAGTCTTTGACTACCTCATTCGGGTGTTTTTTTTTTAGTATGCGAACCAACTTCGACTTCAAGCGACTGGGCAGGACTTAAGGATCTGGCAGCGGTCTTTGGCGAAAACTGGGGCCGTTGCTGTGGGCGCGACTATTGAATTCGTACTGACTGGCTAAATGGGTCAATTTGATATCAATTGTTGGCAGCGGCTAGCGACGATTGCGAATCAATCGATTGATTTGCACATTGAATCGAAATACTTCCGTTTTGGCAGAGAAAGCCGCAAGGTTTGTGTCGTTGACAGAGGCGCCGTTGACAGAGGCAACTTCCACAGGGGCAGAGGCGACTGAATGTAGTCTTACTGAGCACACTTACCGAATAGCCTCAATCTCTTCGTCCTTCTCGGCCAGACGGCGCTCGGCGTCGTGACGGTATTGGTTGAAGTCAGCGGCCAGACGCTGTCCGCGCTGCTCCTCAGCCTTGCGACCCTATAGAGTGTATGAAAAGAGAACAGTTGAGTAAAACATTCGTAAGAGGCAAGGTCTAATGCTGCTTACAGCTTCGGCTTCCTTGTAGGCAGCGGTCAGCTCATCACGCTCGTTCTCCAAGCGACGCAGCTCCAGCTCCATCTCATGCAGACGACGGTTCAGCTCGTTAATGACGCTCTTGGCCTCATGCAGATCATCTGAAGAGGAAGGGAAAGTTCAATTGACTGAACAATTCAAGGCAGGCACTTGACTTACCGCCCAGCTTCTTGTTCTCGCGGCCCAGCTGACCGTTGGCATCCTTGACCTTGTCCAGTTCGTGGGTGGTGCGCACCAGGTCGGCGTGCTTGTTCTTCAGGTCGCGCTGGCTGGTCTCGTACAATATGATGGTCTCATCCAGACGGCACTTCAGATCGACGTTGTGCTTCTCGAGGGTGTTGACGGCCTTCGTCAGTTCGCGGCAGCTGTTGTTGGACTTCTCCAGATCGATGATGAGCACCTCAACTTCGCTGGCCAGGCGGGTCTTGGTCTTCTCCAGATTGTTGACCTTGACGATGAGGGTTTCGATGTGCTCTTCCAGTTCGGTGATGCGCACTTGGTACTTGCGACGAATCTCCTCAACCTCTTCGGCGCGGGCTGCCACTTCGGCATTCCATTTGTTTTGCCACGAAGTGGCATCGGCATTGGCCTTGACCAACTGACGTTCCAAGTCAATGCGCGCCTCGGACTCTTCCTCGAGTTGAGAACGAGTTGAATCCAAATCGATCTCAACCTGATGCAGCGAAGATTCGAGCATTGAGCGACGACGGTCTTCGTCTTCCAGGCGGCGGCGTGCATCTTCCAGCTGGGAGATGACTTGGCTCTTGGAAAACGAGACTGTGTCCAATTGAACTTTGAGATCTTGGACGTCCTTGATCAGCTCAATGTTTTCCTGCGAGAGGCGAGATTTGTGCGAAGTGATATCGATGACGGTGCGATTCAGCTCCTCGATCTTCACATTCAGCTCAGTAATGGAGATTTCCAGTTTCTGGATATGTTTCTCCGATACGATTTTCTCCTTGTTGTAGGATTCGATTTGGGAGAGCAGCTCGTAGACTTCGGCCTGGAATTTGGCCTTGTCCTTTTCGGCTCTGTAAGCATTCGATCAAATTTTGTTTGTGTTTTTCGAGTTCAATACAAGCTCAGTTCGCTGAAACTTTCAATACTTAGGCATGGTTGTGTGAGATCGGCATTGGTGATCGACCAAGCAGTGATTTCTTTAGATATATAATGGATAATAGAGCATGGCCAAGCTGAAAAGTTTTTGCTAGGAGCAAGCTAAGGTAGAGATCGGTGTAATCCAAGCTCACGGAAAGAACGTGACGCTCGAAAGCTTTTGCCCATCGATCGCTGAAAGCGATCTGTGGCCGCTTCGGCTGTTCTGTTGCTGACGAAAGCACAGGCTGGAGCCGAAGCTTTAGCCAGCAACACGTACAGAAAGCTCTCCGATCGACATGCAAAAGCTCTGAAAAGGTTTAAGGTTAAGTGCATGTGCCTGGAAGCAAGCTATTTTAATTTCAATAATAGAATTCGATTTCAAAAGTATTGAGGAAAATCCAAACATTTTTCGCTTGAGAGCCGTTGAAGCAATTAGATTAATTAACAGAAGAGCAATAATACTCTATATGTTTATCTGTTGTATGTATTGAACCAGCTACAAGTTGCAAAAGCGAAAAACGTATCGAATTTCCATAAAATTCAATTGGACGAAAAGAGACAGCAACAACAACAATCATCACATTTTGAATATGATTCAATCAAAGACATATTTGGATCGGGCGTTGGTGCAAATGAGAGAGCAATAACAACAACAACAACAACAACCGCAGCAGCAACAACAAAGAGACAAGAGCAATGCGGCTCTCTTCTACTTAACGCTCAAGAATGTAGATGAAAATTAAAATTTTTTCTATCTAAAAATAAATGCCAAAATATGCGCTACTCTTCTAAGTTGTTGCTGTTGCTGTTGTTGTGGAATAACATATGGTTGCGTGCGTGCGGAAAACGCTGAAAACTTTTCTTATATTTCTCTATTTTTCTTTTTCAGAAAAGCTTCCTTTAAGCTTTGCGGCGAGCGAGCGAGAAAACTGCTTTGTCTGTGGGCGAGAACTGCGCAAACTCGGGCGCACCTCAACCACAAGAGGCCGCAGTAGATATTCGGCCTATACAATGTATACCCGAGCACAGCGAACTGTTTAGGCTAAGCCCGACAGCTGTAACTGGCTTTAGCCAGGTGGGTTTGGTATGCCAGTTGACATTACGCATACGCCGCGTGCGCCGCTTTGGCTGTGATCGTGCGACAGCCTTGAATTTGATTTGATTTTGAAATACGAAAATTCCTTTGCAATTTATTTTTGGATATTTGATTTGGAAATATGAGTAGCAAAAGCAAAAAGTCTCTCGATGTCTGTGTGAGAGTGTGTTTTCTTCTGCTTTTGCTTATTTTACATTCGTCTGAGAAATTTGTGTCAATAGAACTTGCAAGCGATGCAAGTTGGAATATTTTCCGTAGCGGCTTTTCAGCTTTTCTGCTTGTCATGGCATTTTGATGAATTGTTTGTGATCTGATTTCAGTTTTGGTGTCAGCGGGGCAAGCAAGGTTGCCCCAACTGTTGTTGTTGGCATTTAGCATATTACTATTGTGAGAGACATTGCAGAGTCAGCGCCAGCTGACGGCACTTCATCAAACCCAGCATCAGAACGATAAACAATCAAACATGGATGGAGATATGCAATGTTTATGTGTGGCCAGAACAAGGTCAAAGCATGAGAAATTGAGGTCGTTAAAGATGAAGTGCAGATGTGTGAGTGTGTGAGTGTGTGTGTGCTTGCCTACCTAGCCTTATTTTTCGTTAGGATTTCAACTTGTTCCTGGAAATCCGTAATAATTTCGTTGTGCTTTTTCTTCAAAAGCGTGGCGGTCTCCTCCGATTCAAGATGAACATCCTCAAGCAGCTTGCGCAGCTTCAGCAGCTCAGCATCGCGCTTGCGGTTGGCTTCAAACTGAAAGTGTTTAAAGAGCTCTATAGTATGATGATTATAGTGTATATTGTAGTCAGTGCACTCACTTGATGTTCAGCACCACCCTCAGCTTCCTCGAGACGCTCGGACATCTGTATGACCTGAACGCTGAGGTCGGCTTTCTCGCGCTCGATCTGCAAAGGGGCAACAGTTGATATGTATTAAGCTATATATATCAGGTATTGTGTAATTGATTTGGACATAATTTATAGACACACTTTTCATAATTTTTCATAATTTTCTATCTCTGCTTTTTTCTGCCTCTATTTCTGCTGGCTGTTGCAGCCGTCCCCCACACGCAGAGCACAGACCATGATGCAGCGCGGCTGATTCAAACGGCCCATAAAATATATAATTAAAATTAATCAGTCAAAAATAATTATGCGCATGTAACACCCGAAATAACAATGGCAAAATGCCAACAGATCGCCTAAGGTAAGCAACTACCTATAACTGAGTGCAGCTAGATATGGATATATATTATATATATCTGTATATTATACAATATATATATGCATATACGTATACCTATATAATGCATTTCCAAAAGAAACGGCATTAAGGAATTTTTATTGGACGCTTTTCGGTCGAACTCTAAATATATTTCCAAAGAAGCAAAGCAAAAAGTTCCTTTGCGCTGACCCAATTTAAGATCTGCAAATTTGCGAATAGTTTTCCTCTGCTTCTTCGCGGTAATTAAAAAGAATTTTATATATTTTGTGTGTGCTTTTCTCGGGCAAAGCCAAATTGGGTGCTGTCAGCTGCAATTTTGTGGAACTGGAAGAGGTGGAAATGCAAAATATAAAGAATTTTTGCTTTTTCTTTGCAGGTGTTGCTGGCTAAGGTAAGACCTAAAGTTATATGGATTTTTGTGCTTCAAACAAAGTGTGTAATGTATCTATGTATGTGCTTAGTAAAAAGGCTGGCCAAAGGCCATGTAGGTACAAACGTAAATCCATTTGCGCCATATGTATCTTGTAGATACTTTTGCCGCATAGATACATTTGGGTGTGCATGTGTGTGGCAGACTCTGTCTGTGCTGTGAAAACTTTTAATGTGCAAGAAAATTATTTAATTTTCTCACACATTTAAAGGCAACACACACACATACACAGATCTGCGTGTATGTGTGCACAGCCCACATAGAAAAATGTTCAGCTGTGCCAGCGAATTTTCCTTTGGTTTTGCTGATGAGTAGGATGATCATCATCATAATGAACATTGCGGCTCATGATTATCATGTTTTTGTGGCTACTTTATTTTCTATTCTGTTTGCTGTTGTTGTTGTTGTTGTTGGTGTGGTTCATATTTTTGTTGTTTTGCTTCAAGTTAATCATTGCTTGTGTATTGAATGTCGTGCGCTAATTTTAGCCATTTTGTTCCATATTGTGAGTGTGTGCGTGAGAGTGTGTGTTGAAGTGTGTGTGTGAGTTTGCTGATCCATAAAGCAAAAGTAATTAAAATTATTTCCACAAAATATATATAAACACACATGTATATACTGTGTGAGAGATCGAGAGAGATATTTACAAATACTTGTGCCCTGACTATGCCCCTGCCTCCGCCTCCGCCCCTGCCGTTGCCTTCGCCTTTGCCTCTGGCCTGGCCGGGCCGGGCCGCATTTTCTAAATTTGTAAAGACCCAAACAGGAACAGACTAGGTGCCCCACCGCAACAACAACAACAACAAGAGCGCGTCGCCTGCAACTGAATGAAGTGCGCGCGGCAAATGCAAAAATGCAAAGTTTGAGAAAAGCCAAAAGCAATTTGCCTTTGCTTCTGCTGCTGCTTCTGCTGCTGCCTTTGCCTTTGCAAAGACACAGAAAATCAAATAAAAACCATTTATCAAATGTTATAGAGCCAAGCAGCGATTGAAGTTCAATGCACATCATTATCATTTGGTTCGACGCACAAAACTCTCGAAGGGTAATTTATTCTTAGCCTCTCTCTAAGTGCAACAATTTTTGGTTCTATTCTATTGTTTTTGGCCGCTTTTCTATTTCGACTTGTTTTCTTCTTTTACTTCTGCTTTCTCGTTTTTCTCTGCCTGCGCTTTTCCACATATTTTGCTGTTTTTAGGGTGACATTTGCCGAGCGACAAAAGTGAAATTTCGTTTGCGTGGCGCTTGCCCGACGCAGCAAGGAATTTCCAATCTTTGCCGCCTTCCAAAGCAGGTGAGAAAAACTCAATAGACAGTTGTTGTTCTTGGTAAAAATAGCTTAACTTATGCATAGCTTAGGCTAGTGGCAAACACTTACCCTTTGGCGCAGCTCACGTTCGACTTCAAGATCATCTTGGAGCAAACGGATCTTATCCTGCAAGAAAATTCATATTTTGTATTTAGTTTTAACTTTAATTTTTTAATACAATTTTTTTTAACTTTTTTAAAATTTTCTTTCAATTTTTTTTTGAAAATTTTCTTTATATATTTTCACACAAGTTTGCAGAGTTTTTTCGCACAAAATTTGAGTATATATACGTATTTTTTATCGCATTTTTCGATGTGTATCTCGTAGGTGCTCGTTACATAATTTTCACCGACGCATATATATGTATAAGTATATATATATACATAGGTATGTATATCTAGATATTTTTGCTCGCACGAATTTTATTTTTCCACGGCACAGACACACAGATACAGATACATACAGATGCGTACGCAGATACACATTTGTACGTATCTCAGATAGATTTTTCAGTCACAGATTCTTTTCAACTTTTCGAGATACTTTTCATTTCACACAGTTTTTTTGGTCTGATTTTTCTTTGGTTGTCCTGGTGGCAGCTGCTCTGATCCTTACCTCCAAGCGGGAGAGCGAGCTCATGTCGGTAATGTATTCGATGTTCACATCGGCCGCACCGGGTCCGGTGGATGTGGCCCGGTAGGAGTATTTCGAGGAGCGTACAGCTTGCGATGACGACATTTTATGTCAGATTTTCCAAAATTTGCAAATCGGATATTATGTTGGGTGTGTGATAAAAGCGCGTTACGCGTTCCTTCTCTATGATTTCAATTTGGTTGCTTCAAATGAAAATCTCTACAGCACCGCACGCAGTTGTGTAGTTGTCACCGAGTCACCGAATAAATTCGTAATTAACGTCGGAGTAAGGCTGGTGATCTACTGAACAAGAGATCCCGTTGTCGTTCGAATAAAGAGTATTTCGTTTATTTGGTCGCGGGTCGCTAGTGAATTCGTCTATTTCAACGAATCCGAACAGCTCGGCGCTCGGCTCTACGATTTTCGAATTTTCTTTTTATTTGAGTGCGCTTTTCGCCTGCCGCTCGGCGCGCGTATTTTCGGCAGTTTTGCCTTTGAGTGACTCTTGGCGTCGAGTGAGTTTTTCTCCTCTGCTATGTGCGTGTTAATTGCTCAGTTGTGTGGAAAATTCTTTGATTTTGAATTTTCTTTCTGTTTTTTTTTTGGCTGCTTGCCGCCGAGTGTGAACGTATTTTCACGTCAGTTGGCGGAGCAACCAAAATAAACTCCAATGTTGTTTTTGTTTTCTTATTTTCGCTTACCTGTAATTAGCCGATGTCATGCACACATACACCTTTCTCTCTCTGAGTGTGCGTGTGTGTGTGTGCTTTGCGGCTTTCATTTTGTGTATCTGCCTTTCCCACTGTGTGCGTGTGTGTGTGCACGCATTCAACTAGCTTCCTACATGATAGAAATATCGAACAAATTCTTTTATTTTAGTTTTATATATATTTTTGAAATTCTTTTTTAAGTTTAGGTATATATATATATATTTTTTCTAGTTATAACTTAAAGGTGAAATACTAAATTATATATATTATAAATAATATATACAAAAGTTCAGTTGTTAAATATATATATTATAAATTTAGAATCAAATATTTTATAAAGAAAGCAATCTTAAATATTATTTCATATTAATTTAAATATTATATTATATTATTTAATTACATTTTATTTGTTTTTAAATACATAGATTTTACTAATATAATTAATTTTAAAAATGTTTTTTCTTTTATTTTATTTTATTATTTATTACATACTTTATTTCCTTTTTAAAAGGTTTTTAGATTTCTTCAATTATTCTTTTTATTTTCAATTATTTTCCTTTGCTTATATATATATATATATATATATATATATATATATATATATATATATATATATATATATATATATATATATATATATATATATATATATATATATAATATATATATATTTTTTTTGTTTTACCTGTATATGTTTTTGACACATTCAATTTACTATTTATAAACTTCGTAATATTTTCGTTTTTGTTTTAATTTTAAACTTTTTCGTTCGCAAAATGTTGAATTTATTGCAAGGTCTGCTAAAAAACATTTGGCTACAGATACATTATTTTTTGCTCATAAATAATAGACAAAAAACATAAGAGAAGAGTTTGATTGACTGCACAATGCTCGTTCACAGGCTACAAATATGTTTAAGACTGTTCAAAAGTCAAATTTACACAGAGATTACAATGCACGATATACGATATATGGCATACGATCTACAGCATACGAAATACAAAATCCACTTTGGATCCACCTAATGCGATATTCGATATACGATATTCGTATATATGATCTTTCGGGTATAATCGATCTCAATTCTTGTTCAGAGTTTGATTTTCATACGTCTTCAACCAATACACTCCCATTTTCAGTCGATGAGCGGGCATAAGACATGCTGGCATGCTCGCACTGAGTGAATCCTTGGCCATGCCATGCGATCTGTTTGGCCTGGCTCATTAGCTGCTTTTATTGGCCAATATTGCCAAGCAGACAACTGGCTGTCATCTTTACAATTGTTATTTAATGGCCAGACGAAAAGATATAGATAAACGAACAGATTTATCTGTGTCTGTATCTAAAACTATATCTTTCTCCATATCTATTTGGAGTGTCATATTTGTTGGCTCAGTTTTCCAAAAAGAGCTTTTCTTTGAGTCGAATTCGCATTTGACTCAATGTTTGAGCAGACTCTCACACCTGTGCAAAGTGTGCTACACACACACACACACACACACATACAGGCGCACAGAAACTATACTTAAGAATGATTTTTCGCTTATTTTTAGCATTTTGAATTTAGCGTTATTTTCAAATATGTGTTTTTTCTCCCGCTTTTCGCTTTGCTCATAATCATCTACATTTTCCACACACAATTCACCTGAGTGTATAGATACACAGCAGAGGAGGCCATATAGACACGACTATAGATATATGTGGCTGTATGTATGTATATAGAGTTGGCTCGCTGGCTGGCCATTTCGTATCTTCTAGATACTTAGTGCTGGCCATAATTTTATTTATTTTATGCATGTGTATATACTTTTCTGGGCTCTCGAATAATATTTAACATTTTGTGCGCTTGCCACATTTTGGAATGTGTAATAATTTAAAAATAACATGGCGAATATGTAGCGAAGCACTAGAAAAAAGATAAATAAGTCAGCTAAATATAGCGGGAATGTTTTATCACAAAATCGAGGTGAGAGAAATGCGAGTTTGAAGCTAACTTGCAGGTGAACACAATCAGCTTTGATAGCGCACACACCTGTCTGCGGGCATCCGGCTCATTGCTCAGCATATTACAGCTGCGCTGAGGTCAGTGCTGAGCAGGAGGTGATGGGCAGCAGGAGGCGGAGTGACAGCAGGAGTAGGGGGCGTTGCTGTCTCCGCACTCGCTCGCTCGCTTGATCTTCTTTGTGTTTCATGTTTCGTGCGCCACGACAAAATTGGGTCAAAATTGTTATGATCACACACACACTCACACAGGCACGCCTGCTATGCAGTTATATATAGCAGACAGCTTCTATGAGGTGTTTTCCTGCTTTATAAAGTGTGTGTGCCCATTTGACGAGTGCTGCGCCGCGCTTTGCTTTTATTTTCTATTTCTTTTTGCACGGCTCACTAGAAGTCGCACTCACTTCAGCTGCCCCACCAAGATCACACTTGGGGCATGCCCCAACGAGCCGCCGACTAAGTGCTCAGCAGCTAGGCTCAAGTGGGGGTGCTCCACTCGGAATTCCAACAGACGCCATAAATAAACAGCTCATAATGCATTTGGGGAGGCAAACAAACAACATTCGCCCCAAACGCACCTTAATGCATTTTCCTTTTTCGCCAACAATTTGTTTTCCCTTGCGTTGACAACTTCAAATCAAAATTTCTAGATGATTCACAAGAATATATATATATATATATATATATATATATATATATTTGTTTATTTGACAAAATGTGGCTATTCGATTTTGCTATACTCTGTGACGTGTGCCCTGCCAAGGCGAAAGCCTCTGAGTCACTTGCGTGTAGTCGTGTCCGTATGGTTCAGATACTATATAGCTTAGTGGCTTGGTATAAATATCTAATGTCTATGTGGGTGCGACTGCTGCTAAAGACTTTGCCAACGGCACATGAAAATGCAATAAACAAATTTATACCGTTAATTGAAAATTTGTAAATTTTGCGAGCGTTGCAAATATAAAAACTATAAATTCCTTTTATAAATATACAAAAATATACATTTTCTATACAAAATAAATATTTTGGCTAAAGAAAAAAGTAGCTTAATATATATACCATTAAACATAAATAGTACAACTAAAACAATATTTTTAAACATTTAAATAATTCTATTAAAGTTGTAGCATTAGAAAAAATTACAAATATAAATATAATAATTTATATATATACATTTGATTTATTTTGCTTTTTATTTGCAACATGAACTAGAAGGCGTCAAACGGCATCTTCCGACCTCTGCTCATACATGATCGAACACACCGATCGACCCCACCGATCGCTCACTGATCGATCGAACCAGCAAAATAACTTCAGCAACAGGTCGACGAGCAGAGTTCGAGTTGGAGTGGTTGGCTCGCCTTATATAAGGGCGAGCATGCAGCAGTGCTTCTTCAGTCGGATGCCTGATCTCATGGTGGACAGTCGAGCAGTGGAACTCCTCCTCTTCAGTGGGTGGTAAGTGTTTAAATAGTTAATAATATTAAGCAAATTTGTTAATAGTATTAAGCAAAATATTGTAATAGTTATATGCATTGTTTTAAGGAATTGTTAATAGTCTTATGTTAAATATATATAAATATTGTGAGGAGCAGAGCCGAGCCATTGGGAGAGCCAGAGAGCTGCAACAGTTGAGCCAGAGCAGAGCCAGAGCAGAGCCAGAGCAGAGCCAGAGCAGAGCCAGAGCAGAGCCAGAGCAGAGCCAGAGCAGAGCCAGAGCAGAGCCAGAGCAGAGCCAGAGCAGAGCCAGAGCAGAGCCAGAGCAGAGCCAGAGCAGAGCCAGAGCAGAGCCAGAGCAGAGCCAGAGCCATTGGGAGAGCCTTACCTAAGCCAGAGGCAGAGAGCAGCCATTGTTGAGCCAGTTCTGGAGCAGAGCCAGAACTGGAGCAGAGCCAGAACTGGAGCAGAATCATTGGGAGAGCTATTGGGAGAGCTATTGGGAGAGCTATTGGGAGAGCTATTGGGAGAGCTATTGGGAGAGCTATTGGGAGAGCTATTGGGAGAGCTATTGGGAGAGCTATTGGGAGAGCTATTGGGAGAGCTATTGGGAGAGCTATTGGGAGAGCTATTGGGAGAGCCATTAGAAGTGCCAATGGCAGAGCCAGAGAGCAGCCACTGTTGAGCTAGATCTGGAGCAGAGCCAGAACAACAGCAGAGCCATTGGGAGAGCCTGACCTCAGCCAGAGCCAGACCTATTGGCAGATCCAATTGGAGCAGAGGCAGAACAGGAGCACAGCCAGAAGAGGGAGAGCAATTAGAAGTGCTAATAGCGAAGCCTGACCTCAGACAGACGCAGAGTGCAGCCACTGTTTAGCCAGATCTGGAGCAGAATCAGAGCAGAGCCATTGGAAGAGCCTCAGCCAGAGGCAGATCCAGAGAGCAGCAACTGTTGTGCCAGATCAGGGGCAGACCCACAACCGGAGCGAACCCACAACCGGAGCAAACCCACAACCGGAGTAAAGCCACAACCGGAGCAGACCCAGGACAGTTGAGCCAAATCAGAGTTCAGCCAGAACTCAGTCCGAGAGGAGCTACAGCTGAGTCAGATTTGGAGCAGAGCACAGCACAGCCAAAGCAGAGGAATTGGCAGATCCAAACATTATATTTATATATGATCTGTCAGAGGCACAGAGCACTCTTAAATTTCCCACAAATATATATACATTATCTAACTCATGTAAACACTATATTTTGTTATCTGCCTGTGCATCTGTGTGTTCCTATTCTGTATAAAAAAAAATATATATATATATATCTATATTTCTATATATCTCTATAATTCTATATTTAATATCTGTCGGATCGAT
Organism: Drosophila peninsularis; assembly: GCA_035047485.1. Lineage (NCBI taxonomy): Eukaryota > Metazoa > Arthropoda > Insecta > Diptera > Drosophilidae > Drosophila > Drosophila peninsularis. Next base: position 3,889,561 of record JAWNPN010000090.1, read on the forward strand.
GCTGTGCTAGCTGCACACATGTTGGATTATAAATTATATTTTTATGCAATTCGAATTCTCTTTGGCGCTGCATATTTTGGGACAGGCTGATTAATCATCAAAACATATTTGCGATTGTCAGCGATAAATGCGATGGGAATTTAATTAATGTCAACGGATTGCATTTTTCCTCCGTCGATTCGAATCAAAGTTTGATTTTATTTTTGTTTGTTTGTTGTCTCGGTTGGACATTAGCTTTTGCGTCATTGGACTATAAAATAGACTATGGCACATATATTTGGATTTGCATTGCTATAGAATAAGCAGGATATATATCGCATATAGCTGAAACTGTCTGTCTATAAATAGGCGAATTGAATAAATCTTTTGTTTATTTGTTCTATAAAAAGCTTTGCTAAAAATAATTTGCGAAATTATTGCTTTATCAAATATAGATATTTACTGTTTCTTTTAATATCATACTTGCATTTAGTGTATTTAAAATTCGTTGTTTCTTGGAATTTTTAAAATTAAGTTTATTTCACTTTATGAAATTTTAGCTTTGCAGGTTAAGCAAAGACACAAACCAACAGCTACGATTGTGCTGCTTGCAGCAGAGACAACAGCCCAGCGCAGTTCCACCATTGACACATAGATGGCGCTGCGCGGCCAACAGGGGCTATAGCCACAGCAAATATGTTTATTTCCCATAAAATCTTACAATATCTTAATAAACATAATATTTTCTTATTATCAACATGTTCTACTAATAATTTTAATTGAATACGCATAACAATTCGATATATTTAGCCTAGATTAACTAAAGAAAAACTCAATTAGGTTGGTCAGACGTCGCATGCTCACATAGTTGACCAGCACCACGTACGCATAGCAGGTGTAAATGTAGGCCCACCATTGAAAGTGCAGCGGATCCTTGGCCCAGCGACCGCCGCCGCCCATCAGGCCGCCCAGTCCGTTCGGCTGCAGCACATGAGCATGATGCCGCTCGGTGAGCAGGCGGCGAAACACGGCGCCGCTCAGGTAGACAACGGTGAGCAGCAGAATAAGGCGGCGCAGGTGAATCAGCAGCAGCACCATCGCCAACTGTTGGAGGGCAGTGTACATATAGAGATATATAGAAAGGGCTGTCACTGCTTAATTTACTTAAGATTTTCTCATTCTTTATCTGGCACGCACTTTTCCACACTCGACTTTTCGCAATTTCCTCGCCCAGTTCTGTGTGAATCTAGCAATTTTATTTATACTTTTCACGTTCTTTGGCTCATTCTTTTGGCTTTGCCATTTTGTTTTCGTCGCAATTTTCTCATTTTCTAGCTGGCAACGCTGGGGAAAACTTTTGAGAATTTCATTTTTGTGGCTAAATTTAAACAAAAGTTTGTCAAGCTTTTGGCGGCAGATTCGAGGTGGTTTTAAGGTGAGCAAAAGCTGCCTTGAGTAAGTAATAATGATATATAGAAGTTTACCTCATAAATCAAGAAGATCTAAAACTCTTTTTAGTGCCCCACATAAATCTCAAATGCGAATCGAAGCCACTTGAGGAAGGGCCGTAAGCAAAACAAACTTGAAGCGACTCAAATGCCTTTCGGCAGCCTGGCTGATCATCAACAAAGTGAAATAGAACAGAAACTAGCCGCGACTACGTTGCGTATGCTTAATGCGTATGCGCAATATTTGAGGCGAGGCACTTCAGCTCCAGCGCGCGGCTAACCTTGAGCAAATCCAAACAAATTAGACGCGTCGCCCATTGCAACACGGCGCGTGAGGCTGGTTAAGAACAATATTTAAATTAAATATTGGCACACAGCGGCGGAGGCAGCCGCCAAATGCCATGAAAGATGAAAATGTTGCAACGCCCCACCGAAAAAGCTGTAAAACCCAATGAAATGTTTGTAGTCCACAAAGAAGCATCAAGCAGACTATGTAAATAAAGCAAAGCACAGAACAGAGGCAAAAGCCAACAGAAATGTTGGTATTAACTGCATTTCTCGATTTTCATTTATTATTTTTAGCAGTGACACGGATAAATGGAACAATCGACACGCGGCGTTTTATCGGCTAAAAGCCAAAGAGATTTAGTCGACCTGCTTCACAGCGTGTGGCAAGACGAGGGCGACGAGGAGCTGCTGAGGGCAGGCAACTAGGTTAAATGAGGTTTGATCTTTGATATCTATGAATTCTTATGAAATAATGCTATGGATTGACATGCCAGAAAGCTAAGTCAAATGGGCGAGAAGAGGGCGCATAGATAATGCAAAATGTTTGCCAAGCGAGTTCTTATCAAAGACAACAGCAGCTCATAGACAACTCTTTAACCTGCATGAACTCAGTCAAAAGATATAGGTGCTTAAACAATGATTGTTCCTGCTCTATTGCAAGATATGAAGCTCGACTTTAAGCTAAGCTTTTATTAAACATTTAAGCCTTGATCCTTATGTTACCTGTTTTCATAGTCACCTGTTCTGCCTGTTCTCTCTGACGACAACTGCATTGTCGTGCGACCAACAATGTTACGACATCAAATACAACTTGAGGCAGCGATTTGATAGTGTTTTATGAGCAGGCAAACAAATTGCTGCAATGCCTCACACGCCCCCTGCCTCACGCTCCACGCTCCACCCTCCTCCCCTACCTCCTCTCTCTATTAGTTTTATTAACTTGTGCGTTGGGTCGCTTGATTGCATAATCTGTTTGCTGTTCGGCTAAGGCCAAACATAAATTACAAATTCAAAATCGTAGAAATGATTGAAAGGCCTGCGCCTGCCCGACTCCTCCGCCCCCAGGCAGCAGTTCCCAGCGGCCAACAGCTCCCGTTTTTCTCAGCGTTCCCAGATTTCCCAGTTGCAGCTCGATTGCCCACTGGCTGCTCCCGCGGATTGCCGGGTCTGACTTTTATGGCTGTCGGTGTATTTTTTATGGCCTGCCTAAAATTCATTTCTCGTTTTGAGGCAAACGATTTTTTGTGTGTTGCTCGTTCGCGTTGTGAAGAGGGTATATTGGTTTTAGAGATTTTATATATGGTATATATACTTAGGTGGAGCAGTGAATATAGAATGTAGTGTATAGAACTTTTTAGAATATGCCTATAGCGGGCGTGGCAATTGGGAATTTTTGAGATTTTCGAGCTTATTAACAGAAACTTGATCTTTCAGGTATATAGATATATATATTCTTATATATTAACCAAAGATAAAGCTTTGAAGAGTATACAAAGTGGGCGTATTCACCTGAGGGCGTGGCAGATCATCAAAATAGCTGTAGCAGTTCAAATCCCACAGCTGAAATCAACCGAAGCTGCAGTTGACTGCAGGTAACGCCCACTGGGGCGTGGCATATTATATAAGACAGCATTACTATTCAGTTATCATTTATAAATTTAACTAATTCTATATCTTGACAGAGCATCATGCAGTCAGGCATGCCCTGCCACACAGTTCTTACTTGTCTTCTCTTTGTTTTTTTTCCTTCTCAATTTTTCGATTTGTTTGCATTTATTTCTGGGGCTGCGTTGGCGTTGCATTTGTTGTTGTTGTTGTTGGCGTCTCTCACGCACTGTTAAAAAATATTTGTGGAAAGCATGCAAAATGCACGCTCTTTTTTTTTTTTTTTTGACTGCAGCGCTGAAAGCTATTTGTATCTGTCGGTCAGATTAGGTTAAGTTTCCGCAGCCCCGGCGTCAGCATCCACTGCAACCACTGCATGTCTTTCATCAAAGTGTCGAGCCACTTTGCACCGCCCCGCCCCCCACGGCTCCCTGTTCTGGCTACCCTTTCCACTGGCCGGCTATTAGCTATCGATGGCCGCTTGCCTCTGGCTTCAGCTGCGGCGTCAGCTTTTCTCTTCGACTTCTCAGGCAATTTAGCGTCTTTGTCGCGGCGTCTTCTGATTTATGTGCAGGCCAGCGGCATTGGCTCGCGTTCGTTTTTGGCACATATTTAGATATTTAGTATTTAAGCATATAGACAAAAAGCCAAATGCTCGCACGTTCGACTCGAGCCGTTCGCCATGTGCAGGCCAAAAGGCAATCTTTTGTTTCTGATATACCGAATAGCCAAACTTTTGAATGGACGTCATCTTCGCTAGCCGCATGCTTCCGGTGCCCCATTCAATATGTATCTCTGTGTACGTGTGTGTGTGCGTGTGTGTGTTTCTCTTCTGGCCGGCAAAAGTGGCACACAGTTCGTTATTTTTAAATGAAGAACAAAATATCAGTGCAGAGAGATGCGATTCTATATGCACGGCTGTCTGTCTGTGTGTACTTGTTGCTCATATCATATGCACGATATTTATATATATATATTCATAGCAAATATGTGTAATAAATTAATGACACTTGCTCTGGGCGGGTTGCGTGGATCTACAAAGATATATATACACAACTATGAGCTGACTTGTTGATGGAGGCAAGAGTTTATAATAGAAATTGTAGACGCACTGAGTTGAGAGAGCTGAGTTGATGTAGAAGCCGAGTGACTCTATAGCTATGGCAAGCAATTGCAGCCACTGAGAGCTAGGCTATAGATGACTTTATAACTGAGTCTGAGCTGAGCTTTGAGGGGCTGAGTTAGTGAAAGGCTTAAATGAAGCTACGATCTTATGGCTGAGGAATGCGCTTTGATTTAACTAAAATAGGCTCAGTTGAAAGTTCTTGTGAAGTATTTCAATACAGTTTGCCAATTTCCAGCTTAAGCGGTTTCAATCCTATCTAGCTAGCTGGTGTTGATCTTCCAGTAAATTATTGTCCCCGATTCTATATATATATACATATAAATATATATATATATATATTCATGTTATTCACTCTCGCCCACTCATTGCTTACTCACGATCCCAAATATACTCAAAATCATATATAGCATAATATTTAATAAAATCTAAATAAATTCAGCGCTATTTTTAGGCAAATTTCGATGCTAATCAGCAGCCAAATTAATGCAGAATTTGTAGTTTTAATTTGGAAAACGTTTGCAATTAAATGAATTCGAGCAGATGTTGAAACAGAAGACGAAGCCCCATTACGTACGAATTTTTTGCCAGATCTACGCGTGGCTATATACAACAACAACAACAACAGCAACTGAAATTTGTATTTATTTGTTTCATTATTGCAATTTACAAACGCAACTGAGAGCGGCAGACTGAGAGAGAGAGAGAGGCAGGCAGGCAGGCTGACTGCCTGGCCGCTGAGCGCGAGAGGGCAATGGGCGATCTCTCGATACCAAAATACACACACGCACAACTCAAATACAAATGAGGAAAACAACAACAACAACAAGAACACACACCGAAATTTTTGTTGTCGGGCTAAAAATCTCAGCGCAAGATTTTCCACAACAGTTTTCCTTTGACAACGCGCCGAGTCGCACACGAATCCAACTCAAACGCGCGACAATTTCTGTGCTGCGTTTTTTGCTAAATTTAAAAATAATCGAGAAAAAAAGAAAACCAAAAAGAAAAGTAAAATTGAAGCATAAAAAAAAGGAAATCGAAGCAGATGAGCATATATATCAGCGCATAAATAAAACGAGCCCGTGACGTGTTGCATTTTGCCTGCGCCGCTGCCTCAGCCTCAGCCACTGCCTTCGTCTCCGCCTCTGCCTCCGTCTCTGCCACTGCCGGCTGCATTCTGTGCTGCTCCTAGGGCATGGCTGCCACTCGCTCTCCTTTGGCTCACACTGCCGCTGCGTGCCGGCGGATTATGTAAAGTGCAATACGTTTGTCACAGTGCCTGCAAAAATGCAGTCGACGCCGTAAATCGATCCAATTCAGTTTGCATCTCGGGCAATTGAGGGCCCAGCACTAATTGTCAACGCCAGTTAATTGTTGTGCGTGTATATATGTGTGTGTGTGTGTGTGTACAATAAGAAATATAAATACATATATAAATATCTAAAATATCTTTAGCTGTGTTAAATGTCGCCAATCGCTGAATAAACAAAGCCAGCAAAAAGCGAAACGTAAAAAAATAATTGAAAAGCAAACGCAATTGCTGCCAGAAGCAGATGCCAAAATAACGTAATCAGCATGTCATCCTATCGCAGTTATGTAAGTCAATTTCAAACTCTCTGTATCTGTATCTGTATCTCTGTATCTCTGTATCTTTTGTATCTGCATATGTATTTTTTTGCTTTTTTGTTTGCTTCTAATTGCTGCTGCAGCTCATGTATTTAGTATCTTGTTTTTGCGTCGCACACCCACACCTACAGCCACTCTAAAGCATATTACGTATACGTCTGCCCCAAACACTCGTCTAATTGTATCTATAACAACAAATTCAGTTTTTCCTTTGGGCAACTTTTGTTTTCGCCAACTTTTGCTGCTCTGAGCTGAGGCGTGTTAATGGCCCAGTTCCATGATAAACAATTCCCTCACCCTCTCCCTCTCCCTCTCCCACCCAGTTCGCACAACTTTTTGCATGCTAGTTTTTCTCTGATTTTCCTCTTCGGTAATTGATATTTTTTGCTGAGCGAATTTAAATTTTCATCGGAAATTGTTTGAAAATGTTTCGGCGAATCGACATAACATGAATGGTAATTGTATATCATTTGGACATTGGAATGATTTATGATTGATATTTGTTGGACTTTATTGGCTCTATGGCACGAGTTCTAGGGGCCATAGTTGAATGTTGTGTAGTGTATACAAAGTTACAGTTATGACTGATATATATTTACTTATAGCATTATATAATGACAGCTAACTGCATACTTTGTCTATAACAAACAGTTTTAAAGCGCCTTTCTATGCAATTCTCATAGCTACAAGTGGGCATAAAGCCATTTGTGTTTTCTCTGTAAATGCTTAGATTGATCTATAGATCTATGTCTATAGACTTCCATTTTCTTCTACTTCTATTTCAAAGAAACTATATATATCAGAGATGGGTATTAAGCCCTGTCTTTATAGTCTTCCATAAGATTTAAGGCACGTACCCATGCCACTATCTATAAGCCAGTCATATCATATATCGTATATAGTATAGTATCGTAGAGCTCACTTAGTATTCCCCGTCCTACCCAACTATGCCTCCCCAGCACGCACCTCTTTTCACACGTTCAACCCACTTAGGACAGCATCCTATTATCGCCTCAGCATCTGCAGTCTTAAATGTCTTTGTTCACGACTTTATGTGACCTTTTGGCGCTGGCTAAACTCTGGAGCCATAAATCAATTAAAGATTGCGCCCGACAACTGCCCCGATTGATGGGGCACCGACAAGTTTTCCGAGTTGGAGTTTGCCTCGATTTTGGAGGCTGTCTATTTTTAGACAGTTTCGTTTCGAAAACTGCTCGAAAAAGGGAAAAAATTAGTTTTTTATTATTGCCGTGTCGCTTGTGAGTCGAGTCTTCGTCAACTGTCCTGCTGCCGCGCGACTTTTATGGCCCGAAGGAAGCTGTAAATGTTTATGGGGCACGCATAAAGTGGGCTGGAAAATGGAAGTGGATTGCGGCAAGTGGCCGCCGCATTGGCCACCCAATTAATAAGCCAAAGTGTGAATTCATATATGTATATACCGAGTACTATATATATATATCAGAGACATTCTCCAACTGGTGCTCCAAGCATGTGGATGGGGGTAGGCCGGGCGACAGTTAACAATTGTTTCTCAAATCTATTTGAAAGTCGGATTTCAGTACACAACATGCCCAGACGACGACGACCCCGTTGCAAGGTGAAACCGCTGATAGCGCTGCACGAGGATGCGGTCGGCGACAGCGAGGCGAGTCAGGAGGAGCAGATCGAGAGCAAGAGCGACGATGTGGAGATGCCCATCGAGGCCCACGAGGTGCCCGTCAGTGTGGTGCCCAACGACTGGGAGTATCGCCTGTTTCCGGAGCTGCACAACCAGCTGCCGCCATTGCCCACGTTCACGGATATCTTCGGGCAGCACTCGGATGTAATGTATCAGGAGAATGTTCAAGCGATGCTGCCAGAGGCAGAGCCGAGGCAGGTATCTGGCCAGCAGCAGCAGCAGCAGGAGCACCAAGAGGCGGAGCCAGCTCCGGCCAGTCCTGGCAGCGGACCGGAGCAGCTGCATGGAACGACGCGCACTTTGCTGCCGGACATCTTTGGCATTGGCGGACTCGTGGCCAAGTTGCGCGCCTCGCGCGACAGCAATGCCAATGCCATACAGCTGGTGACCGGCGAGGATCTGACGACGTACGGCCTGGACCTGGCCAGCCAGGGCGACATCTACGTGCACTTCAACGGACCATTCACCCAGCAGCCGGCCGGCCGCAGCTCGGCCAATTGCGCCCTGGAGCTAGGCATGCGCGGCATGCGCGATGCCATGGACAAGTATCCATCGAGGCCGCCCGTCTGGGAGCCCTTCGTGCCGGAGACCCGCAACCTGGGCCTCATCATGCCACTCAACTCCGCCCAAAAGCTATCCATGACCAAGTTGTCGCCGGCGTCGTCACACGAGAAATCTGCCTAGTTTTGATATCAATGATTTGGCAAACTTTCAAATTGCTGTTCGCTTGTTTTGGTTTCATGTCACAGCAACAACAACAACAACAACACCAGCAACATCAACAACATCACCAACATCAACAACAACGACAACATTCAAACTTAGCTCACTTATATACTGGACTGCATATACATATATCTATATAGTATATATCAATACATATATATATATTTGTATTGCATCTATATCTATATGTGTATGTGTATATATGTATGTGTGTGTGTACATCTATATCTATATGCATATGTATATATATAACGGTTTAACTATGTAACGGAGCGCAACGCTGGTGAGAACTGAAACAATCCAATGAACTGAGTGCAATAGAAGAATTTTAATTTTAATTAACTAAATATATGTATATATGTGTATCTATATGTATGTATATGCATGTATATGTATATGTATGTGTACGTTTGGGTACCCTTTTCCTATCTATATATACTATGTATATATATATATATTTTATACGATCTCAATCACTCTTTTACACTGCCTTTTATACCATCTCCCTTTTGGCATTCGCTGTTCTGCTTCTCTCTTCCCCTCCCCCCTTCCCTAATGTATCTCAGCCTTTCCCTTAAATTCAACTATGTCAAATACTTTTTCAAATAATAAAACGTAAACAGATAATAATTATCTATCATTCGATCTATTATAATTTATAGAGTGGATGTGCTGTTGCTGCAAAGTTTAGTACGATTCTTTAACGTTTTCCAACACTTTTTTTCGAATATAATAATTTTTCTGAGAAATTTATTTATTTACCATAGTCTCTCTCTCTGAATTTTCTAATCCAATTGTTCCAATGGATCTTAAATCTAGTTTTAGGTAGAATCATCGCACCTTATAGACATCTGCTTTTAATTATACATAATTTATGTTTTTATTTATTTTAAAGTTCCCTTTTCCCTGTATGAAATATATTACAAAAATGTGTTGTGGAATGCCATGAAAAAGTCTAAAATATCGGGGGAATGAAGAGTTTTGCATATAGATCAGCCCAGCAATGTCGGCCTGCTGGTCTAAAAAGACTTTTAATTCTTTAAAAGCCTATTCAAATATCTATTATATTACTCTGTCTCCCTGTCTTTCGTTTCTTCCACATTATTTGAATTTAAAAGGTATTTCATGGTCTATCATACTAGCTTTGATAACTTTGCTTCATACCCCTTTTCAAATAACTAGTATATTGCTTTATTCTCTCTCTCTCCCTCTCTCTCTCTCTCTCTCTCTCTCTCTCTCTCTCTCTCTCTCTCTTGTTCTTCTCTTCAATTTTCATTTACAGGGTATTTCGTAGTCTATCACTCTTGCTTTACAAAAACTTACTCAGAAACCTATTCAAATGTATATTGCTTAGTTCTCTCCCTCTCTCTCTCTCTCATTCCCTCTCTTTCTCGTTCTTCTCTTCAATTTTAATTTACAGGGTATTTGGTAGTCTATCACTCTTGCTTTAATACACTTACTCAAAAACCTATTCAAATGTATATTGCTTTACTCTCTCCCTCCCTCTCCCTCTCCCACTCTCTTTGTCGTTCTTCTCCTTAATTTCCATTTACAGGGTATTTCATGGCCTATCACACGATGCTCACTTGCTTTATTACTTGTTGGCGATTGCGTTTATTCAACTTTTTATAGCACTTTGTATTATTTCTACGCCGCTGGCATCCCAGCAGATTGTATCGTGTGTATATCCCAGATGTATATATATATACTCTGTGCATATCTATCAGATACGCGCGCCTATATATATGTGTGTCCATTTCTGACACCAAAACTAAAAATATTTTGAGAAACAGAAGAGAAAATAAATCATCTGTCTGCTGCGATGGCACGCGAATGTTTCGTCTTTTTGCTGTTTGCCGTTTGCCTTCGAGTAATTTGATTTCGTTGGCCGCATTCGCTGCAGTTGGGGCCGTTGCTGCCACATTTTGTTGCATTTGGCTAAATGCACATTTGTAACATTTGCTCGATCTCTTCGACTTTATGGGCATTACCAACTGACAGATAGGGCCGACGTTTTATATCCTGCGCGGGCAACGCCTAATTGAGTTCGCATAATAACGCTGTCAAAAGGGGCAGTGAGAGAGAGAGAGAGAGGAGAGAGGAGAGAGGGGGATAGAGACAGAGACTGAGAGTGCTAGATAGTGGCTGAGACAACACTCTCTGCTTGTGGCATGCCACATGGCAATAATCAGCTGCCGCTCCAGCTTCCTCTTCTCCCTCTCCCTCTGCACATTGTTGCGCTATTTGCGTTTGGCATTCCATTTCGCTAAAACAATTAAATGCCCCTCTTAGCCCCCTCTCCATACGCCCACCTCATGCTGGGCGGGCGGTACTTAGGCGCTGCAGAAATATGCATTTTTTATGGCACATGTCATTCGGGTGGGCAACCGAGGCGCCAGCCCACAACTGCAGGGGGAGCTAACAGAGGGGTAACAGAGGCAGAGCCTAGCGCCAGGCGAGCTAACAGCGGGATAGCAGAGGGACAACAGCATAGCAGTGCCCTAACAGAGGAGAGTGTGAGGCGGAGGGAGTGTGGGGGCGGCAGGGGCACTCAATAATCATCCAGACTGGAATTTCATGCACGATTCAGAGTCGAGCGTTCGCTATGGCATTTCAGGTAAATCGTTCAGTTTTATTGCCACTTTAAACTGCGACTTCATTTGCCCTCGGATTTTCCACGTGGAATTTTCATTCGAACATTTTTCCGTCGACATTCCGACAGATTTAATGGCTCAGGCGCATCTAGAACCTAAGTACTATTAATATTAATTGAGGACTCGCTTGCCAAAATTCTATAAAAAGCTGACATGGATTTCGCAATATGAATTCGCTGTCTGCCAGAGATGTGCGAAGAGAGGCAGAGAGAAAGAGAGAGGGGGAGAGTGGGGGAGAGGGCTGGGATTATCTTTCTAATGCACGCAGATGTGGAAATTTCGATAAACGAATCTGTTTACACGTCGAAATTAATTGAAAAAAGGGAAAATAGAAATAAATGCGTGCCGCAGCGCCATTTAATTGAAATCGAAAAGAAAATGCGAGCGAGCAACGAGTTCAAAGCAAGCCAAAAGCCCATGTGGGGGACGTTGCGCCCTATCGACGCTTGTTGGCGTTGATGTGTCTGCCTTGCCTGTCCCCTGCCTCTGCCCCAACCGCTGGCCCGTTGCAGATAATGAAATGAGCTTGCGAATAATTGTCGAATGCATCTCAAGTTCCCAGAGGGCAGCGCAGATCGCAGCGATTCCCCTCCATGTGGAGCATCTGAGTGCGCCAATCAATCAAGCTGAATTGCAGCTCGATCTGTAGAGTAAATCTTGTAAGAAATATGTAAACTTTGATTGCCTGATGAATCTTATTTGAATTATGGGTTTATCTGGGCATTAAGTAGGGCGAATTGCAGGTGGCGAAGGAAGAAAGAAAGAAATTCTCTAATAATCTCACAACTACATGTATGATCTGTTTACTGCTCGCCCTCTCTCTTTCTCTAACTTTCTCACTCCCTTTCTGTATGTCTCTCTCTTTTTCCTTTCTCACTCAATCTTGCTCCATCTCCTCTATATATATGTCTCTCTGACTCTCGCTCTCTATCTTTCTCTCTGAAAGTCTCTTTCTGTATATCTATCTCACTTTCGCTTTCTTTCTCTGTATCAATCAATCTTTCCGCATCTTTATTTCTCTCTCTCTCTCTCTCTCTCTCTCTCTCTCTCTCTCTCTCTCTCTCTCTCTCTATCACTCTATGTATCTCTCTCCCCCTCTTTCTCTGCCTGTCTCTCCTTTTCTCTATCTAGTTCTATCCCTATTTCTCTCTTTTTCTCTCGCTGTGTTTCTCTATCTCAATCTATCTTTTTCTGCATCTTTCTTTCTATATATATCTCTCTCTCTCTCTGTCTCTTTCTCTCTTTCTGAATCAAAGTCTCTCTCTCCCAAGCTTTCTCTCTCTTTAAGTCACTTTCTCTATCTATTTCTTTACCTATTATCTCTCTCTCTCTTCTTCTATTTCTCTGTCTCTATCTCAAACTATCTTTCTGCATATTTCCTTCTCTGTTTCTCATACTTTCACTCCCTCTATCTCTTTATCTGTTCATTTATCTAGATATATAGATAAATTCCATGTCTAATATAATCCTTTTCTCTCTCTTTTACAGGCGCCCTGGAAATCGAATCTGGGCAGTTCGTACAAGCCGACCAGCTCTGCAGTAAGTCCGTCTCTTTCTTTCCTCTCTTTTCTCTCATTCGCCAACTAATTCCCTCTCCTTTCGCAGTACACTCTGGGCTCGGACTTAGGTAGTGGAGCCACGTCTCGCTACACATCGCTGGCCACGCCCAGCTCCTACAGACCCTCGTTCTCCGGCGGCACGTATCGCATCAAGCGGGATCCGCCTGCCCCGACGCCTGTCAGCAGCTACGTGAGCCGCTATGCCAAGACGGAGCCCAGCAAGCCGGATGCCGGCAGCAGCGATCGCAGCAGCCCCATCAAGCGCTTCACGGGAGCCAGCACAAAGCTGAGCAAGTATGGACGATCGAGGGATCCCAGTCCTGTGGCGCTGGAGCACACGAATCGAGCGACGTCAAAGTCGCGAGATCCCAGCCCGCAGCTAGGCGGAGCTGGCTATCGCAGCAGCGTCTCGAGGAATGGCTACAACAGCCGCTATGCTCCGAGTGGGACGAGACTCAATGGAGCCAGCAGCACGCTGGACAAGTCCATCTCCTACTTGACCACGAGCGACTTCCATGCGAGGACCGCAAGTCGCAAGGCGAGCAGGGAGAAGGAGGTGGAGGAGCAGCAGCCAAAGGCGGAAGAAGTCAAGGACACGGAAGCTGAACTGAACAGCAAAGAGAAGGAGCAGAAGGAAGAGGAGAAAAAGGAACTGGATCTGGAGCAGGAACAGGAGCCCGAGGAGTCCTTCGTCTCTGTTGTGGTGGTGACGAGAGCCACTTCACCCACGCCACCAGGCAGCACCACCGTGCAGCGCACACGGCGCATCGACATAGCCAAGACCATTGAGAAGACCATTCAGCGCTCCACGAAGAAGCGTCAGATGCTGGAGAAGGAGATCCAGTCGGATCGCATGGACGACTCCACGCGCTACCTGCGCTACAGCGCCGGCGGCAGCAGCTCCATCAGCTCCAACTACAGCTCGCACAGAGATCGGATCAGCAGCCTGCGCTACAGCGCCAGTCCCCAGGCGAGCAGCTCGCCCAAGTCCAGCACGCCCAGCGTGGAGAGCAAGAGCAACGGAGCCGTGAGTGGGGCGAGCAGCAAGTCCTCCAGCAAGTCCAAGCTGTCGCCGCCCAAGGCGGTTCGCCTGAACTCACGCCAATCCTCAGTGGAGAATCTGGTGAACAAGCCGCCCGCAGTGCCCGCCAAGGCGGAGTCGCCCACCAAGAGCTGCAACGGCACGAGCAGCTCCTTGGCCAAGTGGCCCTGGCCCAACAAGGACTTTCGCAAAAGCTCGCTAAACGTGGGTCCCACGGACAGGCCGCGGCAGTCTCGGACGCCCAGCAGTGGCGCAGAGTCGGAGGAGGCAGTCCTGGAACGCTCACCCAGCGCAGGATCCGACTGCGGCGCCACAAAGCCAGCGAAGCTGAGCAACGGCAAGGCAGCGAGGCAGCTGAAGGCGCACAAGGCCTGCAATGGGAGCAAGGAGAGCAAGGAGAGCCATGGCAGCAGTGAGAGCAAGGAGAGCAGCGTGTGCAATGGCAGCAGTAAGAGCAGCAAGAGCAAAGAGAGCAAAGAGAGCAAAGAGAGCAGCGAGAGCAATGGCAAAAGCAATGGGAGCAAGGAGAGCAGCGTCAGCGGTTCGGCCACCTCCGCCTGCTCGTCGTCGGACAGCGAGCAGCGCGCGAAGCCCACGAAGAAGCAGGGAAAGAAAAAGTCGCCAGCGAATGGCAGCCAAAACAAAGGCAAGGAGAAGGCCAAGCAGCCGAAAGAGCGGGAGAGCGAGCGTGGGAGCGAGAGCGAGAGCGCAGCATTAGCATTGGGCAACCAAAATAGCAACAAGTCGTCGATTGACTCACCCGATGGGGGGGTGGTGACTGCGTCGCCGTCGCCGTCGCCGTCGCAGCTGCGCCTGCAGAAGCTGTCGAAGGTATCGAATTTTTTGGCCACTCGTCAGCAAGACGCAAATAGTGAGCCGATCTTCCTCGAAAGCTCCGAGAGCGCCGGCAGCGAGGCGGAGTCCCAGCCAGCTTTGGCCAGTCTCTTGCTAGACACGCAAACGAACGAACCTGCGACAACGACGACGACGACGACGTCCAAGTCGACGACGACAACGAATCCGACGACCAGTCCCAACCAAACGACGACCCGGCAGGAGAGCCTGACCAGCGAGGCGCAGCAGGAGGATACGGAGGAGCCCAGCTGGTGGCAGGACACCAGCTTGCAGATCAACACGGCCTCCGCCTTGGACAACAACAATCGCAGCGAAATGCCCTACAGACTGAGGCACATCGATTCTGGGGAGGACCACGCCTGGTGGCTGCGGCCCGACGAGGATGACACGCTGGCGGAGACGACGCTGAATCCCTTGGACGATGAGCAGGATGCGAGTGCGGCGACCATGTCGCAGGGCGAAACTGGCTACAGATGGAGCAGCAGTAAGGAGAGGGAGGAGCAGCAGGAGCCGGAGCAGGAGCAGGCGCAGGAGGTGCAAGTGAAGCGCATGCCACGCAGCCGCATATCGCCCGAGCAGGATGCCTGGTGGCTGGACGAGGAGCAACAGCAGCAGCAGCAGCAGGAGCCCCAGTCGAATGGCTACCACGAGGACTGCAACAACGTGGAGGTCACCTTGAAGCTGCCCAGCAGCCACAGCAAGAGCACCAGCCAATCCTCCGCTAAGTCTCCCTCCTGGTGGCAGGCAGGACCCGCCAAGAAGCTCTTCAACGTGCAGCGCGTGGAGTCCGGGGAGCGCGCCTGGTGGCAAGAGCAGGAGCCGCAGGTGGAGCCGCAGCCACAGCCAGTGAAGCTGCCAACGCCACCGCCCACGCCCCCACCGCGCATCATCAAGCCCTGGGAGTCGGGCGAGCGCGCCTGGTGGCTGGCGGAGGATCAACCAGAGCAGCCGGAGCAGCAGGCCACGAATGGCGACCAGGTGGATGCACAGGTGCTCAGTCAGCCCTGTGAGATGAGCAGCTCCTTCGACTTCGCCTACTCGGTGCGTCCGAATCCGTTAGGGCAGTGCGCCAGTCCGCTGCCGGCAGAGCTGGCCGAGCAGCTCGAGCAGCGAAAGCTCTGCGCATCGCCCTACGATAACATTCCAATGTCAAAAGTTCAAATGGCAGCGCCGCAGCTGCAGTTGCAGTCGCCGCCAACGCCGCCGCCGCGCTACTCTTATACGCCGCCAGCGTGCCGCGTGGGCGATAAGCTTTTCATTTCGCGTCATCAAAACATTGACGAGCTTTTGGGTGGCGCATGCCGGCCGCTCAGCCCGCTCTTCTACAGCGGCGGCGGCGCAGCCGAGAGCGAGGCGACAGCGCTGCCGCTGGCGAGCAAAAATATGTTTCTGCTGGAAGAGATAACGCCGGATCAAGTGCGCATTCACGATAGCACAGCGCAGTTGCCGGTTATACAGCGCATGCAGCGGTGAGTACGAAGAGCGCGAAGAGAGCGCGAGAGCGCTTGCTTCTGTTTGTTGTGTGGTGAGTTTCGTTCAACATGTGGTTGACTGCTCTCTCTCTCTCCCTCTCTCTCTCTTTTGATCTTGTAGCGATGTGGAATGGCTAGGCAACGGCAGCAGCAACAGCAGCAACTTTTACGAGCAGCAGAAGCAGCAACCGCAGCAGCGCAGGGTAAGTGGTATATCTATGTATGTCCCTCTCTCTCTCTTTTACACACCCTCAACATATTGCAACAATTTTGATTTTGGCAACCTGCCCAGCTCGTTACGTTATCGACGGCGCGTCGCCAAAGACGCCCACGCGTGGGTTTATTTACCAAAGCAATACACTAGCTGGTGGTAGAGGTCTATTAGCTATGACAAGCAATTTGTAATAGGGGGAAATTTTGATCTAGAAGCTGTTTTATTCCCTGACTCATGTCAAAGTACAATATATTCTAAATTTATTTATAAAGCTCTTGAATATGGCGAAGACCTTAACTCTTAGTGTATACCTGGTCCAGGTAAGCCCTGCCATACAATTTACGTGTGCTAAACGATCTCCGATCTGTGTGATATGCCAAAGGGCACACCCAATTCCTTATCTCTTGCATCTGCCAAGTCTCAAGTGTGGCCCTCGCGCCTCAGTGAGTCACAAAGCGCAGCACACGATATGCGGAAGAGTAAAAATATTATCTTAATTACATGCAGGCAGAGGCAGGCAGCAGCACGAAATCAAAGTCGAACTTAAGTCGAACTCGAATTCGGCTACAGAATTCTTGCTTCTGCTCCAGTTACGAACTCTTTTCTTTCGGCGAAATGGGTCAGAAGCCAATTAGCATGTAATCACAGAGCGCAGAGAGCAGAGAGCAGCGAGCTGAGGTTTAACTGTAAAGCCGACAAAGGTTAGCGCCGGCAGCGGCGGCGGCGTCGGCGACTTCATTAACTTCGCCTTGGCACGAAACAAAAGACGAAAAAAACTCATAATGATTGCAAATATTTATTTTGTTTACGCTCTTGCGCAATTGTCTTGACCATAAAAAAAAAATTTTAAGAAAAAACTGAAAGTGCATTCAACTTACAGAATCGTCGATTGAGTCAGTGAAACCATTTGAGCTATAAAAATAGATGGCTGGCATTGATGCGTGAAAACAAATACCCAAATTACATTATAAAAGACATTTTGTTTCAGTTCGCACAGCTGCCATTTGCAAAAGCTGAGCAACAACAAAAGTTCGTGTGTGTAAATACGCAATTGTCTCTTTCAATGACATCAACAGCAGTAGTTGTCTATCTCGCTCGCACTAGCGCATGACTCACTCGGACTGAACTTCTTGCGGCTCAAGGCTTTTTATTTAAGAGAAAAATACTTACTTGTACAATTGCATATCTTCATTTATGACAAATATTTCCCATTTTGGTAAACAACTGTTCAAAGCTGTGTCCGATAAGACGTCAGGGGAATTTCCTAAGAGTATTTTGCAAGAGGCAAATGTACATTTGAGCTGCATATTATTTATTTTCATTGCTCGCTTCTTAAATCTTAGCAGTTAATACTTAACAAATATATTTTTTTAAATGTGTATATTTACATACATAAAATATTCATGCATCTACAAATATCACTTCTCTTTACTTTAATTTTATTGCATATCAATTTCCTCTCAGAATTTCCCTTCGCTCTCTTCTAAAATCTCAACACTTAATCCAAGTCACATGCATGCAAGCAGCCACCCCTGTAATGTAGAACTCAATTGGCAATTCAAACACTTCAAACACACACACACGCACACAATTTAAAGAGCAAAATGTCCAGATAATGATAGGCTAACGCTCAATCAACGATAAAACTAAATTGTGGCACACGCGCCTCCAAAGCTCCGAGGCGCAGCTATTTATAGCTGCGCTGCTAGCGCGAATGCGAGTGCGAGTGCGGGTTCGCCTATCAGCTGCAGTCTCAATGCACGTTCAATTAAAAAAGAGCAACAACAACAAGAATATTCTTGCAGAAGGTGCAGCGAACGCAAACTCACCTCGCTACTAAACACGCAGTCTGTCAAACTCACCATGGCGTTCCAACCTGCCTCAAGCAGCCTAACGTCACGTCACCTACCTTTGGCTAGCCACCTTAGGCACCTTACGTTACGTTACGTTACGTTACGTTTGCTCTTGCACATTTTGTCGCTGCGCCGTCTTCTGCTTTGCGCTGCCGTGGTGTATTGCTGCTTTGACGTTTTTGGCGCTTCGTGGGGCCCACAAGCCGCACGACAATATTTGTGGCTTTCAGTTGCTAGCCGAACGCGCTTACGTGTGGACGTACGTCTTTCGCAGAGAGCTGAAGCCGTGTATAACAGTCTAACGGATATTCCAGCTGCCGCTCAGCTGCGCGCGTCGCGCTCTCCTCTGTGTGTGTGTGCGTGTGTCGTTACTAGTGCTTGTTTGTGTATATTTATTGTCGTTGCTACCATTGGCAACAGCGTTTATTAAGTATTTAAACTGCATTAGTGGCTAAGCAAATTGGTAATTATTTGTGTGAATAAAAAAACAAAAGGAAAGACAAAAAGACTAATTCAAATATTTATTTCGTTAAATGGCGTTAAATAGACAACATTAGCAGCCAAATAGTTGAATTGCAATTTATTTCAATTTTGATTTTTGCGTGTCACTGTGTCAGTGTCAATGGCCAACGCGTCAAATGAAGTGCTTAAACTTTAAAGTCTTCATAGAGCGCGGCGCGGTGTGGGCGCCTCTTAAGGTTTCAGTGTCAACAAAATAATGGGAAATAACTAAAAGAGAGGAAGACAATGCAGCAACAACAAACAGCTGTCATCGATTTGGTTGTTTTGTCTGCACTTCCTCTTTGACAACTGCTTCGCCTTGTTATCATATGCACTCCTGCAAGCTCAGTTTTTCTCTCTCTCTCTCTCTGTCTGTCTCTGTCTCGCATGGGCATCTCTGGCTCGTTCTTTCGTAGGAGACATAGAGCAAATGTTGGCACTAAAAAAATTGAAATAAAAAGCCAAACGAAAATCCCAAAACCGGAATTGTGCAAATAAATCTCGATATAAGACTTGGATGGGCCACTCTGTCTGCGTTTCCTGCTGGCTGCTGCTCTTCGTGTTGTGACTGAGAAAGAAGAAGAAGAAAAGGCAGCAACAACAACAACAGCAGCAGCACCATCGAAGCCTCGTACAAGGAAGCAAATCTTTCGTTGATTTGGCATATTACGAGCACAGAAATATTATTTATTTTCACCCATTAACGAAATTGCCGTTTGCCTAGGGGAACAGTCCGATCGAGTACTCAGCTCAGCCCGCCGCCCTCTCTTCAACTCTTTCTCACTCTCCCACTCTAACGTGTTGGCAATTTGAAAGTTTTGCATCTTAAATGGGCTGGCTGAGCGCTGGGAACTGCAGTAAAAGCGTCGCCTCGTAACCTACAAAGAGTAAATTATATATAGATAGATGTATTTTGCCTGCAAATTACCAAAGTACTTAAACAAGAGCAAACACTGTTCCCAATTCCGCTCTCTTTCAATTAGACATAATTGCATTATCAGGCACATGACCAACTGAGCTAGCTACACAGGGAACTTCCGCTCTTCCCCCTATTCCTCTCCACTCGCTACTCTCTTAAGCCAAATCTTCTGCCAGCTGCACACACGAGCTCCAGCATTTACTTTAATATGCAAATAATGCTGTGGAATTTATAATGCCAAGCAAAATAAAACAGCAGAGAGTCGACGGCAAAAAGCAGTGTGAAGCAAGGGGCGGGGGCACAAGGGCATAAACCCCATTTCAGCGCTAAGTACGTACCTAGTGACTGCCACTAAAAAAGTGCTTCTATTTAGTTATAAAGAGAGTGCGAAGTGCGGCGAAGGCAGAGACAGTGAGAGAGAGAAACAGCAATAAGTTCACAGTACGTTAAGTCAGTATGCTTCAAGTGCAACAAAAAACTAAAACTAATTTGATGGCATTTGAGACAAGTGAAATCTTTCTCTCACATCATTTGTAATTTTTTTTAAGGGGCAATAATAAAGTGTGAACATTTATAGAGTGGGAGGGGGAAGGCGACATTTAAAATGGGTAATTGTTGAAAAGTAATATATAAATAATAATAGAAATATAACAACGAATTTGGTTTATTTATTTTTATTCATTTTTAATTTATTTTTTATTATTTATTATTTATTATTATTTTACTAAGTTTTTATTTTAGCATGCGCTTACTTATAGCAGGCACTGCACCCAAAACGTAGTTACAATTTTAATTATCTGTCAGCGTAATCTGTGCCCAGGCGTTCGCCGCGACGCCGACTGCGCTGCTGACGTGCCAACGGCGAAACACTTCAGCTTTAGCTTCGGCTGCACAGGCAAAAGCAAACTCTTCTCATTTTTTTCTGTTTTATTTTCTTTTGCTTTGGCTGGGCTTCTGCAGCGCTAATCCAATTTTTTAATTGTGTGAAGAGTAGGGAGAGAGAGAGAAGGAGAGCGCGGGCTGCATTCAACTAAGGAACAGTGAAGAGCACTTGGCTTACGCTAACTAAGAGTGTGAGTGGGAGAGAGAAAGCAGGTAGAATTTGCAGTGTGCATTATTATTTCGCTCTACTGTATTTGAAGCACATTTTCTTTTCTTTTCTTTTTTTGTTGTTTGTTTGTTTGTGTTAGTTTTGAGCGTTATCTCCACTGCGCTTATCTTTCAACTGGGTTTCTTACTTAGGCTACAGTTGCTCTTGTTGTTGTCAAAGTCAAGGTGAGGCGCGTTCTAATCTCGTAACTCCGGTTCTCGAACTTCATGTCAAATTAACTTGAATGACGAACTTTATGGCTCGCCGAGTTATTTTCGGGTTTTTTCAATTTGTAAGCTGCTTTTGGGCCCTTGTCAATTGTGCGTGGGAAATCGCTTCGCGGCTTACATAAGTCTAATCTGTGCGAAATAGCCAAACTCCATTTGTTTCTCTCTTTGGCTCATTAGCTAACAATGAAGTCGCTTGCAAAAGCGCATTAGCGTGTAATTTGCTTTTTGCATTTCTTTCTTCACATATTATATATATATAATGTCTTAATATATCACATACCGCATATATAATGAAAGTGTTAGTGCTTATATGTGCCACGCCCCTCCGCAATAGTTACGGCCTTTCGTTCACAGCTTGAACACCCTGCTAAATGGTATTGAGGTCAGTCGCTGCTTGTTGCACGCCACCGAAGCTCGAAAGCCGTATCAGCAGCAATATCTTTCCATGTCTGGGTATATCCATGTCGGGTATGCGCCACAGCGAAAATAGAAATAAAAGAAATAACTTATTAGCACGAAGGTTTTTCTAGTGCTTATTGATTTTTCCTGCACTGCACGCAATTCTCTCTTTCTTCTTCCTCTTTTACTTTCGCTTCGGCATAGATCGCCGCAAGCAATTCTCTAGTTCTTTAGCATTGAGAAAAAGCTTAAGTTTGTTTATATAAATATATATGTATGGATTTCTATGCATGTACTTAACGATTATTCATCATTCCATCTCTATTATTCATATGCTTCGAGCTCATTTGCGTACCTTTTTCTTTGACTTGTTTTAAATGTGGGTCAAGTGCCCGCTGGGCGGCGGCGGCGACTACTTAGAATATTTCTGTCTTGTAATTTGTCAATGTTAAGAATCGTTCTTGATTCTCTCTCTTTTGCTAGCAAGCTCTAGCCCTAAGCCAAAGTTCCAGTTTCTAATTGACATTACAAATCGGACAAGATCCGAATACTTTTGTAGATAAAAGATATATATGTACTAATAAGATATAATGATAGGTGTGGTGGATAGATAACTTGAATGTGTACCACTTAGGTACAATGCTAGATGTACTACTTAGATAGTTATAGTGATACATATATCATATGCTATACATATATTCCATACGAATTAGGTTTTTTATAGGTACAATGAAATGTGTACCTAATGTATACATTTATATGTGTACCTTTTGTATATGATATTTTTATACCATATACGTATACCATTTATATATATTTAGGTACAAAAATCAGCAAAATCAAAGGTACAATGATTATATTAAATAGCAGATGTACTACACAAGTCAAATTATATGTATATACATGTACCATTTAGGCACACTCTTATGTACCATTTAGGTACACCATTATGTACCATTTAGGTACACACTTATCTGTCAAAAATGCAGTTTACATTAATTTTTGTACTATTTACATAGGTATATTCCAACACTCTGCTATTCAAGCACTGTTTTCATTCTATTTTATTATTATCTTATAAAGTTATTGCCCACAAATGGCGCCCATCAAATGCTTTATTATCCAGTCTTTTGCCTTTCTAAAATATTTATGGCTGCTGCTTGGATTTCTAGTTGTTGATGCTGTTAATTATAATTCATCAAGAGTTCTTAACACCCAGCCAGACGCTTGACGAGCTCGCCCCCTCTCTCCCCCTCTCGCCCCCTCTCGCCCCCTCTCGCTCTCTCTCACTCTCTCTGTTTCTTAGCCCGTCTTAGCTTTGGCTAATGAAGTGATAACTCGACTTTTGACGGTTTTCATGGCTTATCAGCAAACTTCAACAGATTTTCTGTGATTTTTATCGCCTGTAAAAATGCCTTTTTCAATAGTTGTAATAAAAGTTGATTGTGCTGGGGAAAAGGCAGCGTAAAACGCAAAGCAGTTTGATTGTGCGGCCAATAAAAAAGTTTATGGCAAGAAAAGTGACCGTAAAAACAATTAAGTCAAACGTTGTTCGACCAAAATCGATAGATATGGAAAGCCTAGCCACACTGGCCGTACTCATCTGCCCTAAGGCTAACTAAACTGAAATTGGTTTCGGCCAATCAACGAAGCTATTTCAAAACGATTTTGCGGTTTTACGCAAAACAATAAAACTCGCATTGAGCATCATCGAGTATCGAATATCGAGTATCGAGTATTATGCGAATATAATGGAGCATTGCGTTTATTGATCCGCGTTGCGAAATTGCTGCGACCTTGAGACGGGGCATAAAGAAAAAAACTGGAAGATATTCGAACGGTTCGTAATGAAAGAAATTTTGTATGGGCATGCAAATTGATATATCGTGAGGTTGCATAAGGTCGAGTTGAATCAGAGATCTTTAGCTCCTTTGTATTGTGTGTCAAGAAGATGGGCTCATTGTGGGGGATAGAGGGCAGACTTTGGGTGAAGTGAGCCAAAGGAACATTATACCTATTATATATGAGCATATATATATCAAATGTTAAAAGTTTCAGATAGGTATAGGTATTGGTAGCTTAACTGCTCATAGAAGCATGAGTTAAGCGGCATTGTCCGGCCAAACTTTGCCAGCAATTTATTGAACTGCCTTAAAACACTCTTATCACACAATATTTCCTTTTCTAGATTAGAAATTCGATTATTCATCAAACACTATCGTCAAATATCAATCATGAATCAGCTGCATAAACCACAATTCTGAATAGGTCAGTGCGGACAAACATTTCTGTATAAACAGTTATTACCTGCCGTCATATATCAGTATTCGATATAAGCAGTGGAGTGAGTAGAATTCCAGTCTTTGTGCTCCTTAAGCATAGCATATCAATCAAAAGCCCATCAATCTGCTGCTCCCATATAATTTTCATTTGAATACAGTTTGTATGCGTTTCGAATTTGTTAACGATAAAATTGCATTACAAATCAATCAAGCTCAACTTGACCTTGCCAGCGTAGCTGGGCCATAAATTTGTGAACGGGCTCTAATCAAGTGGCAGCTGTCAGGTTGCCAAGTTGCTGCAACACCAGCAGCAGCAGCAGCAGCCGCAGCAGCAGCTACCACGACTTGCAACTCGTACAAATTGCAACACATTTTTCGCACTCCTCCAAGAAAAATGAAAAACGTTCGAGAAATACCCAAATGCCGTGGCGATTTATCAAAGGCTTTGCAACATTTGTGAACGCTTGAGCATGAAATCTGCATAAAATTAACGCCGCGTCACATTAGGCGCCTGACCATTGACCACGGCACGGCCCATTGACAAGCCGGCGGAACGGGCTAACTGGCGGCGCATCGTATCAGCTCTGGCTCCGGCTCCACCACTCTCTAGTCGGGTCTGCAGTCGTGTCTGGCCAGCTCTGTGGTCTCTCTCTAAATATTTATCATAAAATTCAATAAATATATTGTCTGTGTGTGTGTGTTCGTGCGTGTGCATTATGAGTCGTCAGCGTTTGATTTATGTCCCAAAATGCAATGCTGCTGTTTGATAAGAGATAAAGTACGCGAGTGATGGAGTAGTAGATGCCCTGTAATATCTTTTGTTTGACTAATTGTAGCCATCACTCACATCTATGCTTAAAATACTTAATCTTAATCCAACTCTCTAATGGAATGTATCTAAACTTCTTTTATCTGTATGTATAATAGATGAATCTAGTTTATTTGGGCCTTTGGCATAGATGTGGTAAGAGCTATGGCGAAAGAACTAAGCAGATACTCGATACTTATCGATGATGAGTAATGAATGATGGTACTAAAATTCAGCCAGTCTAACGATATTTATCGATTATATGTAAATTTGGTATAGACAACGATAGGAGAGTAATATAAATGCTCAGATTAGTCACAGTCAGCAGATCGTACCTCTCTATAAAATCAATATACCCTCTCGATCTCATGCAATGCTGCTACAGGGCATTTAAACAAATTTCCAAGCTTTTCATTTCTTGTCTTCTGCTCACTGAAGATGCAATCGGAATGGAAAGACCAACATTCGAGCTGGCAACAACCCGCAATCAACAATCAACAATAAACATGTGCAATTTATCATGGCCTAAAGTGAAAACACGCTCGAAGAAGAAGCAGACGCATTAGACTTATAAATGATATAGAAACTGATGCTGGCTGCGGCATCGGCTGGCTCATTAGGTCAGCAAATTATAGAGAAATTCCGAAATTCGGGTAGCTGCAGCTGCAGTCGAGTGCTGAGCCAACATTTCTGATATTCCTATAAATTTCCTCACTTTTTTATACCATTTATTTCACGTTTCTTCCTCTTCCTCTTCTGTGTTCACACTGCGTATGATTAATGCGCTGTGATGTCGTCACAGAAAACTATTTAAGAAGCGAGAACAAAACAAAATAGATATTTGCTAAAAATAACGGGGGGAAATCGTGCAACAAATATTCCAATTTAGAAATGTGAAAACTGTCACACATACAAATTGAAAATGGGCGGGGAAGTGGGAGTGGGGGTAGCATAGAAATGTAGGTCATTTACCCAAAAGTTTTTTCAAGCACTGCCAAAAACCGAAAAAGAGTGAAATAAATGTGAAACCAATTTTTGCTTTGCCTTTATTATTACGTTGATTAGCGGGCCTTAAGATTGTTGTTGTTGTCATTTGTTGTTATTGTTGTTGTTGTTGCTGCCTTTTTCGATTGCACAAGCGTTTGCATCGTGGCCAAGTTTTTTGGCCCAGTGCAATCAAAATATTAGTCACGCACTCACACACACCAACAACACTCACACACACACACACACTTGCTCCACTAATTTGTTGTGTGTGTGTGTGTGATATTTTGTAAGAATTCATGTCGCCTGCATTAAAAATAACCACAAAATGTCCAAGCAGATGAGCTGCAAGCGAGAGCAGAGAGAGAGAGAGAGATCGAAGACTCTGTTATATATATCTTTATATCTATAAATTTACAAATTTAGATTCAGACAGGAAGATCTATCAAAATGACCAAATATTTAACAGGTAGAAGCAGCTTATGGCTTTAGCCATCAAAATTGTCAGCTAAATTTATTTTCCTTCCTGCCGTCGGCCTGAGCTGCTCGTAAATATATTTTAAGTGCATTCATACACTTGCAGCGGGCATTAAGAAATTTGAATGCAGCGTTTAAGGCGACATCGTGTGGCTCATAAAAGAGCATATATACATATAGCAAAGGCATACAAAATCTGCATTTACGATCTGCATTAAAAATTTGTGGTTTACAAATTAACTGACTGAATTGAAGACTTGCTTCTTTAGCCAGATTGGTCTTTGAAAGTGAAATAAGTTCAAAATGAACTGAATGAGCATTATGAAGTTCTTGAGTGTAGCTTTGGGCGGGGAACTAGTTCCTGTTGTGGTCGTGCTAGGAACTAGTTCCTATATTGTCAATTGGTTAGTTTGGTTTTTGATTCGCTGTAAGATTCAACATTCACGATTCCCTTCCATTTCATGAACTGGTTCATGAACTAATGGTTCTATAGCCAATACTGTCTGGTTCCTCTTTCTTCTTCTAGCAGTTATCTCTAGCCCCTGCAACTTCATTTTCTTTTAGAAAACTTCTTCAATCTTCACTTTTTCAATCTTAAAAACTTGATTCGAATAGTTGGGCACAAATCTGGAACTGTTATAATCTCTGCTGGCTAATGAATTATTTACGTTATCTCGCATTTGATGTCTTCTAACCTAATTTGGCTTTATTTTTCTTTCTTTCCATTTTCCATGGACTTCTTTTTGTGCGTGAAACACTTTCATCTTTAAGCTGCATAATTTATACAATTTTTTGGAGTGCCACATGCTCCACAAAGCTATTGTGATGCTTAAGTGCTACCGTTTTATGCATATTGTGAATGCAGTTTCGCCCTCTTTACCTCTGTCTCCCTATCTCTTTTGTTACGCTTCCTCCATTAACATATTTCTATATATATATATATATATCGAGAGTTCTGCTCTCGTTGACCCAAATCCCACAGCCTCTGCAATTAGCGCCTTGACACTTAGTTTGACAATAGCTTTGACATTAACTTTAAGCCTAGGAAGTGACATTTCAACACGTCGCACTCATCGTTTCCGTTTGACAATTTGCTATAATTAACTGTGAACCGTTCTAACTACTTTGCCCAGCTGCTGCTGCCTCTTCAGCTCTCTTGAAATTCTTGGCCCATTGCACGCATACAAAATCAGTTAACTATACCTCTCTCTTTCTTTGTCTCCATCTGTCTCAGTTTATAATAAATCAAATGTCCAAGTCAAGCTGGGAACACGCACATTATGCATTGGCATGCCAAGTCGGTTGATGGGGGGCATATGGGGCTTAGGGATCTATCTATATAGCGCGCTGCAACTGCGTCTGCGGCAGCAACAACGTGACACAATTTTCTAGCACTCCGTGCCGCACAAACTCGTTTTCGAGCCCTATTAGACGAGCTCTTGTTGTTGTTATCCACTTTTATTGGCAGCTGAAATTATTTTTAAATGCAGCCGCTTAACAATTTTATGTGCTGCATTCGTTCAATCGTCATGCAGTCAGTCAGTCAAGAGGTCAAACAACTTTTTGTGGTCACAAATTGTTAACCCAACTCCCCCACCCCCCAGCTGGCTGCATCATTCTCTCTCTCTCCCTCTCTCTCTCTAGCTATGTCTATCACTCTTCTTAGACTTCTCTAATTATTTGGTCATTTGCTTTGTTTGTTTGTTTGCACCTTTGGGTAAGGTAAAAATGCATATGCTTAACTTGTAGCTGCCTCCCTCTCTCTCTCTCTCTCTCTATCTCTCTGTGCCCCTTCTAGCTGCTGCTGCTGCCACAGGCATGACAAATTGTCTTGGAATGTGCCTCGTTTTCAACTGCCTTTCAGTTATTGTTATATATCTTTACCCCCTAGCGCTCTCTCTCTCTCTCTCACACTATTGCCCTCTCTTTCTATATACACTCTGTTCTGCTTCTGTACATATATGTTTTGTGCTTTTCAAGTTCATATCTTCCTCAAAAATATTTGCCATTCGCTCAAGCGGAACTCGCCTTCTTCCAAATGTGATTTTCACTGTTTTTCTGCGAATATTTTAAGCCTATTTTGGTTGTTCTTGCTGCTTTTTATGTCTTTATTTGCAAAATCGATAAGTATCGAAAATTGTTTGTTTTATTCGTTTGTTATTTATGTCTATATCTGAACTCTTGTCCATTTGTGTAGACATTTGATGGCAGATAAGACAAGCCCAGTACAAGAATTCTAATGAAATTCTACACCGAAATCAAATTGAACTTGAAAATCAAACAAGAGACACGAATATTATCTTTTACATAACAGGGACAGCATGCTGAGGTACGGTAAATAGATAGTTTTATTTAGATATGTCTTAGAGAGAACCCAGAAGAAGATTATCAAATAAACTATAAAGACTTAAGCTAAATCTTATATTTAACTAGAGTTCTTTGAAGGGGGAATTTCAGGCTGAGCAATAAAATTTATTTGTTAATGCTTTCTAGATTAGAGTGTCACAAAATTGTTAGAGTGTCTCAGAATATAATATATATAAATATAATTTCCCAGTAATTGCAATAAGTAGTTTTCTTATAGAGATCTGTTTATTTTTTTACTAGAGTGGACCAAAATTGCATAAAATCTTGCACAGAAATATAGAGGTTGCCACATTAGAGTGGCCCAAAATGCCTATACAAGGCCAGTGCATATTTTAATCCAATTCATACCTACAAAAAGTATTCTCTGAATCTTAACCTTCTTTAGAGTGTAATCTTGTTAATCTCTGAATTCCTAGCATTATATATTTTCAGTCTATAATGCTTGAAAATTTCATTTAGATACACAAATCTGACTTGCTATCAGCCAGAAAGATTTCAATAATAATTTTTCAAAAATATTTCTCTTGGCCTGGCTAACAAATCAGATAGGAAGCAAGGCAAAGCTATGTGCTGATAAAAACTTCCTGTTGTCATTTCCTATCAGCCAACAGCAAGCCAAAGAGACAGGTAACAATGTGAATGTTATGTTTGTTATTATCAAATCGACATCTATTGTCTATGGCTGAATTGTGGGCGTGGCCAACAGACACACGTAGTGCACAGTAGCTGTCAATTAACTTGACTTGTTGTAAACTTATTAGCCAAAAGCAGCAAAAAATGAACAAAATTTACATAATTGATGGCACACAATCAGGAGCTGCCAGAAGCAGCAGAAGAGTAAGCCAGGCGGCAGGCAGGCAGCCAGCCAGCCAGCCAGCTGTAGTATTGCAACATGCAACACAAGAAGAAGAAGAGAAAAAGTGAAAGTTCATTTGGCCAAGTCAAGGCGAACAGACAAAGAGGAGACCAAAGAGCCGTAGCCAAAATGTTTCCTTGAGCCAGCGGGCGGGTTTCATTAACTGACAAGTACCGTTAACTTTTTGGTTGTGGGTGCCACCAGTCTTCTCTGTGTGTGTGTGTGTGTGTGTTGCAAGCGCCGCTGCTGCTTGCAACATTTGCATAAATTATTTACCATTTAATATGGCCAACAGAAATTGTCGTCATTTGTAACTAAATATGCGACATTCAGCTGCAGCAACAACAACTTGCAACAACTATCAAAACTTATTTAATTTCATTAAATTTCTGCACGTCGCCCATGAGGAAGTTGGCCAAATATTCAAAAAGCGTTTGCCACTCAACTGCTATTTTTGGCCACGTTACAAAGCCCTACGAATTGGCGCAGGCAGGTTCCGCTGTGCGTGTCGCCCTGTCTCTCTCACTCTTACACACTCTCTCTCTCTCGCTCTGGCTTCGCCTGTGAAAGTAAAACTTCCTCCATTGAAAAGTTATTTTCAATTTCATTTGGCTAAAATGCCGAAGCCAAGAAAACTGCTGAAATACAAATCGAGCTGCTTCTGACTTTCGCATGATGAGAACAAGTTGTTGTTGTTGTTGTTGTTGTTGCTGTTACCTTCCTGCAAACCACTTTTGACACACCTGCCCACAGTCGGCCGGCAGCCACCAGGCAGCAGCAAAAAATGAAGAAGAAGTGTTTTAAAAAGTAATTCAGCAAGAATGTAGACTACGCAGCTGGAATACCCTGTAAAAGAGTTGAGATTGGGGTAGTGAAGCAAGCTAAGCTCGGGCCTTGACTGGGGACTGCGCTGAGGCATTTCTTAAATGGAAATTTTACTGCTTATAGAACTTTTCGAGTCTTATATTATATATTTATGAACCAAGAATCAAACTACCCAGCGCTTGGCCAGCGCCAAGAACGGCTAAATACCGCAACGGCAGCTGCCTGTGTCGGCCGCTCGCCCTGCCTTCATTTCAGCTTTAAACTTGGCTTTTTGCTGCGTGTTTTGTGCGCACTTCCTTTGCTTTTGCTCTCGCTCTTTTTCCTTTTTCTTGCCCCTTTTCTCTTTCTTTTTTCTCTGTTTCGCTTTCTGCTGCCTCGCGAAGCCTCGACACTTAATGACGCGCTTTTGTGTTTTTTTTTTTGCTTTTTTAAGTTTTTTAGTTTTATTTTATTTTTTAATCGCATTTCTCAAGAATTTCTCAGCTCCAACAGCTGTTTACGTTTGTTTAACTCTTTATTTCATTCTGTTGCTCTCCCTCTCTCTCTCCCTCTTTCTCTCTCTCTCTCTTGTGCCGAGTACTTTATTAGCTTTTTATGGCTTTCGTTTTAATTTGTGTTTCGCATTCGCTTCGCAATGAATTATTGCAATTAAGCGCAGTTTGTTGTTTCTTCTTTCTCTCTCTCCTCGACTCTCCCTCTCTCGCTCTCTAGTTTGTGGCTTTTTAAATGCCGCCTTTAAGTTTTTGAGTCAACAAGTGGCAAGAGCTAGTAGCAAATATTTATGAAATTATACGTTGGCTCACACAAATTACCAAGTGTTTGGCTTTAACAAGCGGGCCAAAACTACGCGAATTGGTAATAGAAGCAATAAAAAAGATTTAAGGCTCTCTGTGTATAGAATTCCAATTTTGAATTTGATTTATGGTTTGTGAATATTTTCGGTGCTTAACCAACAACTAGCCAGCTAATTGTAGCCAAGCTTTAATTAGCCTCCATTTCGGCTCTGACAATGACTTATGCATAAAGTTTTTATGGCGCTTCAAGCACTTTTGATTTGAGATCAGGAAATAAAAGAAGTGGAAGTGCTTGAGCTTAAGAATATTAAGGTATATAACAGTTGCAAACAAGTGTAATTGTTGTGAAAGCTCATTAAAGCAGTTGAAGAGATCATTGAAGTTTAGCAAAGCTGTTAAAAGCTAAAGTCGAAAGCAAATATGTTTTATACTCTTTTTAATATGAAGAGATGTCTCAAAAGTCTGCTTGTAAACTAGAACTTTGGGATGTGAAAAGTTTATTGATTAAAACTTTAAGCTATTCTGTCCATATAAAGCACATGAAAGCTTTAAGGAAAGTTATATTACAATAATTTATTATGAAAGTTCTGTGAATTGAGAAAGCTCATTAAATATTCATTTTAATTTAATATTAAATATTATTAGCTTAGACTCATCTAATTGGAATGCTCCAAGCACTGCTTCCCTCTTAACTTCCTCGCTCTATGCCTTCAACAGCTCTAGCTGCATTTCTTTCAATAGACTCGCTTCCCATTTGTCTGGCCAGGCTGACTTGAACCCTTCGGCCAAGTGACGTTGCCCAACCATTTGCAGACCCGCCACGAGTTCAATGTCAGTTAGACAAGTGCTCGGTGTCTTTGGGGGGCAGTTGGAGCAGAGCTCATTAGAGTCACGTTATAAGCAATTATGCGGCACAAAGAAGCCAGCAGTCAGCCAGGCAGGCAGCTGGCCATAAACCACAGACGAGCAGCAACACCAATTCAAAGCCAGACTACATAACAAAGAGCGAGAGGAAGAGCGAGAGCAACTAGTACATTTGCATAAACAACTTACGCACATTCCGACAGCCATTTAGCGGTACATGAAGAGCGCTTCAAGCCGCTGACTTTTGTCTGCTTCTGCTCTTTTCTCTTTGTCATGTTTTTGGTTTGCTTTTGATTTTGATTGGAAGCCAATGCGCTATGCATGCTGAATGTGTAAGAGCGAAGGTGGGAGTGGGAGAGTGTGGGGGTGTGGGGTGAGCTAGAGGCGAGGCTGTTAACTGACATTGAATTGAAAGTTACACAACCGTTAGCTGGCGCTGAAGGAGGGGAGCAAAGCGAACCAGAAATCAAGGCAAATATTTACAGAGAGCGATCCGGTTCGCATGGCAATTATATATGCCACATATGTTTGGATATTACGATTAGTTGTTGTGTGAGAAGTGGGCGTGGCCTGGGGCCAGCAATTTGCAGCGTTTAGCATAAGATTGCGCAACGTGCGTGTCTCTCTGTGTGTGTGTGAGTGAGAGCGACAATTATGCAACGGATTTATAAATTCCATTTTGGCCCGCACAGACATAAAAATCAAAATTAAAATAAATTGCAAGCAAACAAATCAAAAATGTGAAATGTTCATTCCAGCAGCAGCGGAAGATAGCAAAAAAATAATAATAAAAAATAAGAAATAATAATAATTACAAAGAAATGATGAACTGAGTGAAAATGTGAATAAAAGTGAATATTTAAAATCAAATCAGCAACGCATCAAAATTGCCCGAAGAGAGCGAGAGCGAGAGCGAAGAAAGTACCGAGAGTCGATAAATCTCAGCGAACATTTCGTGCCGCAAAATGATTGTGAAAATGGAACCCGACGAACTAATCACCTTTCGTGTGCAGTATCTGCTCGACAGCGATCCGCTGTCGGCGGCCACCGCCTTCCCCATACCAGTGCGTGCCCCGACGTACGCCTTCACCACCACCATGCCCCTCTCCACGCAGCTGGCCACCATCTTGAGGCTGCTCAATGCACCGCAAAGCGTAAGGATCCCAAACAATAAACCAAATTTCCCATTATTCCAGCAAATATCCCCATAGTACGCGGGCAAACAAAGCCCAGCGAAAAAAAAGTACTCTGCTTGATTTATCTTATCTGCATCTTCCACGTTTCTCTTTTGTTTTGAGTTAGCTTAAACGCTATTCGAACGAGGCAACAATACTTTGTTTTTGTTTAATAGCTGCTTATGAGACACATGTATGGAGCTTATCTGCAGATATATGTGTGCAAAGCTTATAGAGATTACATTTTTTGCATAGTTTCTTCTTTTTTTTCTCATTTCTTGTTTGTGGCGTAGTGTAGAAGGTCTTTTATAGACTTTTATAAGAGCAGATCGACTACTGGTCTAAAACTGGAAGCGATTTGCAAAAAAACAGCTGTTGAGGAAAGTATGTGAATGTTCCATTATAAAAAAATAATAAAATATTATTTAATATATAAAATATAAATATAATAATAATACTTTTTATACTTTTATAATAATATCTCAAAAATATATATATAATATATTTTACTATATATTTTGTATGTTCACAAACTTTTCAAACTCACTGTTTCCTTGACTTCCCTTTGTCATATTAATTTTTGCGCTATTTCGTTTCCCAGACCGCATTTGCTCACAATTTACATAGCTTGTCTGAGCTCATTTATCGATTATAATAGATATACATATTAATTTAGATATATGTGTATGTATTATGTGAGTCTAATTTTTGCATAAAATACAAGTTCAAAGTCATAAATTTCGCACGAAAATCAAAGATCAAAGAATTTTGAAATATAAATGAACGTAAACAAAAGTCGAAACTGAGCTAAAAATATAAATGGCGACGATCTTTGGCAACAGTATTTGCGCGCAGTGTAGGAAAAACCAAAATGAATAAGTTTTCAGCAAAAGAAACTGAACAAATATCCATAACAGCTGAACTATTTACACAACAATAATTGATAAGTATAAACATTGTCTGACACATGGCAGATGAGCAAATATTCCATGGAGATAGATGAGATAATCGAGCGACATTGCGGCAGTCAGAATTCTGGGAAAAGTTAGCCGAATATAAAGAAAATGACGTCTCGTGCCTAGCTTACAGGGTATATGCAGTCGGTTTGCCTAAGACTTCTCTCGCGTGATCGACATGCTGTTGTTCTAGCTGCCACTTATTATATTTTATTGTTGTTAATATTTAACAAATGATGCATGGCCAGCAGCTGAGGCTTAACCTTAGCCGCACTCCTCACGTCAGCGTCAGAGACAATGGCCAATGGACAGGCTTGGCTTTGAAGATGGGGCCCATGCAGCCGGCATTGTGGGCCTGCGGCTAACTTATTGCTATCGCACAATCTGTTGCAACTAATAGGAAGTTGGGGCACAAAGCAACGAGGGATAAAACAACTTGCAGCACTTTTCATTGGCATTGTGAAAGCCTTGGTCAGCAATTATCTAAGTCGAGGCATTGTTCGTACCGCCGATCTTTGACTTTGACTAATTTGCAAGAGGCAAGCGAGCAGAAGGCAGCGTGCAGCTTGCAGCTTGCAGCTTGCCGCCTGCCACATGCAACCCTATTGCCTGTCATCTGTCATCTGGAGCTCTGTGGCAAGGATACGTAAATCTTGACAAGCGGCAGCAATAAATTCTAATGAGCAAATCGCAAAAGGAAATGCAACGTTCTCGTTTCTGTTTTCTATAAATACCCTGTAACTATTGGCAGTGAGTGGGTGGGGTATGTTGGTTGCCCTATTCAGATTCCGCTCACAGTAGTACAGGATGCTTGCGAGTCGCGCACTCCCTGGAGCTGGAGCACTCTGGGCTATCTTGCCTTTGCAGCTCGCTGTTCGCTCTTGGCTCAGGATGTTGTCGTAGGCAGATTTATGTGGCAGGCGCGGCAGCTGTGAATGCCATTTGTCCAATTAGTCAGCGACTCGACTCGAACACCAAAACAGAGACAGGCCAAGCAGGCACAGGCCGAGGCAGTCAGACTTATCTCTCTGTGTAGAGGGAGACTTCGCATGCAACTTGTTAAATTTAGCGCATTACAATGGATTCATAAATTTTCGCCTCTCAATTGCTGATTTCTAATCTCCGGATGATGTCATGTCCGATTCTAGAGGCTAAAAACTAAATCTAAAAATACAACAAATAAATAAATAACAAATAATATAAATAATCAGTTTTCGCTGCGGTCAATCGACGCAGCGGTTTTTCTTGTTTTGATTTTATTTTATTTTTTATATCGCTCTCTCTCTGTTTTTTGCCAATTGTTGCTGCTTTTGGCTACTTTTTGCACGTCACCTCGTTTTTGTCTAGATAAGCTCAAAGAGTGTGTGCGCCAATCAATTTTAAATACACATATATCATCAGGTATATATATGTATATATAAACAAAATAGAATCGAAGCGAGCTCTGAGCACAAATAAATTAAAGTCAAAATAAAACGATTTGTCTATGGCCCAGTAAACAGCAACAAAAGCCAAAGTCGGCCCTAGTCTAGAACATATATAGTATATCTGTGGTATATCTCTTGTATATATTTGAGCATGGCGTCATTTGCCTATATCAAAATCAATATTAATTCAATTTGTGTTGCCTCCAATTGTGAAATCAAAAATCTATATCTATATAGTATTTATATCTATATATATTAAGTATACGCACTGCCAGCTGACGCATCATTTTCTATTTGCTGAAGTCATTTGCATAGATTGGCGAAACTTTTTTTTTGCAGTTTTTATTGTGTTTTGTGTTGAGGAAGGTTTCCGAACCCCAATTAGCATGCCACATTCTGTGGCCAGCCAGTGGGGTCAGTTAACCCTTGGGCCGCGGCGAGGGCACTCACTGGAAAGCAAAAGTGTGAGCCATCCATCAAGATCACGTTTCCCAGCGGCGAACAAAGATCCATTTAGTTGCCAAATAAACTCTGAAATCAATTAATTTATATGGCCAGCTAATGTGGCAGGTATATTAGTTTATGCTTTCTATTAGTGTTCAGTTAAAAAATAAATTTTAAATTAGTTTTCACTCTCCTTCACTGCCCCGCCATATAAATATTATTTCCGATTTGTTTGCTTAGTTCGTAATTTTTAGGCTCGCATTTTCTCCCCACCAAAATATGCTCGTTCGCCTTATCTGTGTCAATAGCCGAGTTTTATGTGTTTGGCACTCGCTCGCATGGCCAGCAAAAAATAAATAAAAATATCAAAGACCAATGCGAATCTCAAATTGATTAAAACTCTTGTCATGCTTCACTCAAAACATCAACAGCGGCAAAGCAGAGAAAAAACTATAAAAATTTGCATAGAGCTGTGAATGAATATTCGCATGTAAAAAAAAAATAAAGATAAATAAATAAATGTAAAGAAAAATGTATTTAAATAAATATTTCGAACGAGTCGATATAGTTTCTGGCCTTACCTGAGGTTATTTACGATTTCTTTTGTGGGCAAACACTTGGCTCGCTTTTGATTGCCGGCGAGCGCTTACATAAAAGTCGAGAGGAAATAGTTTGTCACACGTCATTTTCATAAACATCACGCATTAGCAGTGCCAAAAAAGGGAGCATTACTTATGTTTTCATATTGATTCAGTTGATTCAGCCTCTGCCGTCACTCGGTCTAAAAAATAACATTTTCCTCATTCAATAAAGACGAAAACTAACTCGCGCGATAAGCGGAGGGCAGGCCAGACGGCTTGGTTCCACTTCTCATTCACACTCATCTAACAGCGTGTGACTAAACTATGCGAATTATTATTATTAGTCAGTCAGCCACTTGCAGAATGCAAGCGAAAGCTATAAATGATAAAGTTTGTTGCTTTTAGTTTATTTTTAGACGCTTGACTCTTCTTGCTGCTGAGGCATGCCTGTAATCAACAGCTGTTTTAGCTTGAAATATCTAGTAGACCTTTACTATAAATGTATTTATATATGTTTGCTGGAGAGTCTGATATTATTGTAAGAGCAGATTCATCAATGAAAATATATAAAATATATAAATGTATATATATTCCATGATATTTGCAACTGTGATGAATCAGCTGGACTCCAATATAACCTATACTCACATACCACTCTACTCAACAATGGACTCTGTCCTTAGCGACTCCCTGCCCTCTCTTATCACATGCCAAGTTCTCTGTTTCATTCTGTGCTGCTGCATGTGCTGGGGCAAGAAACAAAGTTTCTATTCTTTCTGGGGCTCGCCCTACACACAAAGAGTCATTGGCCATTCATTGGCTGGCAGCTTTTAATTTGCCAAATGGCCTCTGGGTGCAGCGTCAAAAGTTATGAAAGACAAGAACCTTGGGGCACGCGATGTGGCTGTTGTGCTCTCCTTGTTGTTGTTGTTGTTGTAGTTGGGGGTGTGTCGCGCCAGACTTGGGAGCAGCTCTAGCACCGACTGTGTGGCTACTCCTCTGCAGCGTTAATTCCCTTTTGGTCTGGGCGTGGCCTGGCCGCAAACGGGGCGTATGTGTAATCTTTACCCGGATGAGCGCTGGCCAAATGATTTCTTTAGCCGCTGCTGCGGCGGCTGCAGCTGCATTTTCTGATATTTCTTCTTTCATTTTCACACATTAAGCAAGCGTCGACACACATAATTCCATGTTGTCCGGTAATTGTTCTGTAAATGCACAAATAATTACTTTCAATGCGCCAATAAAAAACGTAAACAGACAAGACAGACGGATGGACAGATAGCAGTGTGTGGATCGCAGCAGGAGCTGAACCCAACTAAGTCGGAGCTGAGCTCAAGATTTGATCAATCAAGCGCTTGGCCATGGCAATCAGCGGCTTGAAAACTGAAAGCAGCCCGGTGAAAAGTAGGTGACCAGCCGTCGCAGCAGACGACAACATCATCAGCTCCAGCTCAGCATCGTCATCGTCATCATCATCATCGGTTGCAGCAGCTTCTTTGTGGCAATCATGTCTGCCAACTTTCAATGCAACCGTCACTCACAAAAATGTTCTATGCCCCGCTGTGGCATCTGCATCTTTCTCTTTTGTTGCCTCAGCCCCAAAGTCCGGGCCATAAACAACTTTTACTGCGTAGCTCGGTAGTCTTACTTACTTTTGCTTTAATTATAATTGCCTGAACTCCGCTTGTTGCTTCTTTCTTTTACAATCCACTCTTCTGCTTCTTCTTCTTCTTGCAGATTGATGACGCAGCTATTCAGGTGTACAAGGATGGCGACTTTGGCGCTTATCTGGATCTGGAATCATCGCTGGCTGAGCAGACCGAGGAAATTGAGGGGCTGCAAGCCAGGTAAGCAGACAGACGACGCCCACACAGCTTCTAATGAACACACCTGAGCTCACCCACACACCTCTAATTGGCAAAGCTGCCTTTTGATTTATGCTTTTAAGGCGATTTTCACTTTTTTCGTGGCACGCGCTTACCTTGAACCCATTCGGGCGGGAAAGCTCTGGCTTTGACTGAGTGTCAGGCTCAGGCTCTGGGTTTCTGGGGCAGCTGCTCGTGGGTGGCTTGGCACTTGTGAGCCTTTCACCACACACACACGCACACACACCTAGGCGGCCGCCTTTTTCCATTCGCTAATAAAGATATTGGCGGCTGGCGGCTGGCGGTTGGCGGCTGTCAGGCTCTGGCCATAAAAAATGTCGCTATCTGTGGCACAGGAAACAGCGCGTCGGCTGACTACCTGGCTAACTGCTTTGCCTGACTACCTGGCCAAATGCCTGCCAGTTGCACAGTTGCACAGTTGTTGCTCACTCCGCCAGACAGCAGGCCTTTGCATTTGCCACTGCGGCATCGTCAACGTCTCACGTACGTGCAACTTGTTGCCATTTCATACGTACCTCGCTGTCTTTTTATTTCGGCTGCAACCCATTTGCATTGCAGCAACAAAAGGCTTAAACGTAGGCAGTCATATTTCGGCTCGGCTATATACATTCGCGTATAGTTCCCATGGCTGAGATCGGGCCAGATTCTGGTCTAGCCGTCAGCTTGGTATGCGCTGCATGATCTTTAGTGGCATGCAGCCAACTGCAGTGGGCAGCAGCAGACACACGTTCTTAACTGATTATAAGCCGTGCACAGACATCAAGTTTTTTCATATTTATTATGTCATAGACGGGAATTAGAATGAGTGCAGAGCCATGAGAGTGAATATGAATTGAAAATGGAAGTCTTGGGCAGAACGTAATGTGAAAGGAAATGGAAATAACGTGAGTTCTAATAGGAGTTGAAGAAAGCAGCTAACGGTGAAATGAGTATCGAACGGGAAATAATAGCAATGGCAGCTGGAGGGTGAGGAATATCGCTTGTACTTAGCATAATGGCAATGATACAGTTAATCGCATTACTTGGGAATCGATCAGTTGCAAGTTGAGAATACAATAGTTATCGATAGACATAGTTATCGATTGCTATCTCAGCAGAAGTATTATATATTCCCAATGTTTACAAAGTGCATCTGTTACTCAACTATTCGCCTAAGCCCCGACCGAGTGGTAGAGTATCTCGTTTCTTTTTATTTTTTCGGTTGCCCATCGACTGGGCAAGGAACGTGATGTCAGCTCCGCGATCAGCGATCCAAAGTAACTGACGAACGCGTCAGGCCATGGGCCAAGCTCGGTAGCTGGGAGCCAGCTACTCTTTGGCCATGATGCCCAGTCAGGCAGAGCTCAAATAATGGGATTAATGTAAGCAAGGCGTGCGCAGAGAGAACCTGTCAGAGGGCGAGGGGAGTCAAGGGGGGCCGGCAGTTAGCTAGTAGTGTCGTGTGTCTATTTCTGACTTTCACTGGCTGCCCGCCGATCCTTGGGCATTATAAAATTATAATGTATATGTCGCCGGGGCAGTTAGCGTTCTAGCAGCACTCCAGTTGCTGGCGCCAATGAGTGTGTGTGTGCTCTAGGAGGCGCAGGGGAGGCGGAGGTGGATCTGGTTGGGTCTGGCCACTAATCATGCTTATCGTATTAGTCATGGAAGCGCGCTCGCATGCAAATCATTCGCTTCACTACGCATCAAAATTCCGCAGCAGGCACGGGGCCCGCATGGGTCGATGGCTGGCTGTTGGCTTGTCAATCTGCAACTGAGTCCACAGCCAAAGACACTTGAGTAACAGTCAGAAACACACGCACACACACAGAGCATGCCACACCTGTGTGTGTGTGCATTCTGAGTCGAGCTGGTGAGCTGAGCTGAGTCTAGAGTCTCGGCTCGAGCCAAGTCGAGTCGAGACCACATTTCATTATGAATTCTTGGCTCGACTTATTGGCGGCTACGTTCGTTCCTCAGATGCTTCATAGTCCATTTTCAATTATCTGCGTCGTTTGTTATTACTTTTATTATGGCCAACAACTGGGCAGCAAACAGCGGGTAATCAATGTTCTTAACTGGTCAATGAACCACCAGCACGCGGTGGTGCTAACCCATTGTGCTTTACTTTTAGTTTTCTTTTCGCCTGTGCCTTTGTCTTTGTCTAGCTGCCATTGCTAATGAAATTACACACGAAATTAATATCAATTTCTTCCACAACCTGGCTCTCTCTCTCTCTCTCTGTCTCTTGCAGTCGCAAAAATTCTTTGGTTGTTCGCACACAGCTGAGCGTTCGCGTTCACGCCATTATAGGTAAGTTGGCTAGTGGAAATTGAAGTTGCGCATACGCCTCATTGACCCTGATTCTTGATCTGCAGAGAAACTGCTGTCATCGGAGGGCAGCGATCTGCGCCGTGCCCTGTTCTCCCTCAAGCAGGTGTTCCAGGAGGACAAGGATCTGGTGCACGCCTTTGTCGCACTGGGCGGTCTCAATTGCCTGGTGCGCGTCGGCAACTGCGCCGATCAGAACTATCAGAACTATATACTGCGTGCCCTAGGCCAGGTAAGTAAACAACGATCACTGTTCAGTGCTCGCCACTCCTAGCTAATCATTGTTTCTTCTATGCGACAGGTCATGCTCTATGTGGATGGAATGAATGGCGTTATGAAGCATCAGCCCACCATGGAGTGGCTCTACTCATTGATCGCCTCCAATTACCGTTCGGTGGTCAAGACGGCGCTCAAGCTGTTGCTCGTGTTCGTGGAGTATGCCGAGACCAACTGCTTTGTGTTGGTGAGCGCCATTCATGCAGTGGACGCAGCTCAAGGCACATTGCCCTGGGCCAATATAATGAGGTGAGCGATCACAGATCGTTGTCTAAGCCTATATATACTATAA
Source organism: Drosophila peninsularis (assembly GCA_035047485.1). Classification (NCBI taxonomy): domain Eukaryota; kingdom Metazoa; phylum Arthropoda; class Insecta; order Diptera; family Drosophilidae; genus Drosophila; species Drosophila peninsularis. The sequence continues at coordinate 3,930,429 of JAWNPN010000090.1, forward strand.
TATTCGTGCTCTTCACAGACTGCTTAAGGACTATGATAATGCGGACGCAGAGCTAGTGATCTATGCCACTTCGTTGATAAATAAGACTCTGGCCGGTCTGACAGATCAGGATAGTTTCTATGATGAGAGTGATCTGCTGGAGCAGCAGGGCATGGAAACGGTTATACAGCGTTACATGTCCAAGCCAGGCACAGATCTGGATCTGCTGGACCAACTGCAGCTGTACGAGGCGGTGTTGAAGTAGGCATAGGTTTTAGATAACTGAGATATATATAACTGATCGCTAAACTTTCTTGACAGATTCGAGGATGGTGAATCGGATGGCCAGCGCTTGCCCCAGAACTCAATGCGTAAGACTCAACGTTATCGTCCGGGCGCCAGCACCACGGAGCGGCGTAAATCGCGTCGCCACAGCACGGACAATAGCCCGGCGCCGCTGACCAAAGTGCTGCCCACGCAGGTGCTGCGCATGACGCCCACTCAGGCCACAGTCGATGAGGACGACAGCTCTGGCTCGACCAACTCTACGGAGTTTAGCAGCGGCATATTTCAGGAGAAGAAACGTAGGCTCTCAAAATATATAAGAAAATTATAAATTTAGCTAATTGTGATTTAATTCTAGCACGCGATGGCGCTGGTGTCACACCTGGATTAAGACGCCGACGTGAGCGCGCCGAGCGACACAAGAGCTTCCTCAAGGAACAGGAGGAGGCGGCGGCCAATGGCATCTTTGCGGCGCGGGAGCTGCGTGAAAGCTATGGTAAGTATTTCCGAGTTATCTCCACATGCGAATCGCTTAACGCTGGGGCTGCTTTAAAGAAAAGAAACCGAAACTAACTATGATTCTCTCTCCATGCTCCATGCTCCATGCTCCATGCTAATCGCTGTGTATATCTGTGTCTGTCTCATTGTCACCCGCTAACCAAATATGTCACCCACAATTGTCATATGCCAAGGCCAAATCGTAACCGCCATTCCTGCAACCATACAAAGCGGCGACAGTCCGCCGCAATCGCTGCAATCGGTGCAATCTGAGCCGCCTGAGCTGCCACAGTCGCCCACGCCCTGCAACAACAACAACAATAGCCACAATAACAACAACAACAACAACAATAGCAATAGCAATAGCCATCACACCCACAACAACCACATTGACACGCCCAACAACAGCTTGCTGCTGAGTCCCACGAAGCAGCTGTTGAGTGGCAGCCAGAGCATCTCGATCATCAACAACAGCTTCGACAAGGCCAACAACAACATGAACAACCAGAACGAGTTCCTTACCAAAAAGAATCTCTTTCGGGAGCGCAACGCAACTGTGATCAACGGCATCATGAAGAACATACAGCAGACAGACAGTGCCTACAAAAAGTATGAGAACGATGCCAATCGACTGAACAACTACTACACGCAGCTCAACCAATCGCCCAAGCACCTGGCGCTCACGGCCCAGGAGAAGTCTCTCAATGGCAATGGCTTTGAATTTGTGCCCGACAGCTCGACGCCGCTGAAGGCGGATGCTTTGCCTGCGCCCGAACCGCTGAGTCCCATACACAAGCCAGCGGCAGTGGCGCCTCCACCGCCGCCGCCGCCTCCGCCACCGCCACCACCTGGCTGGTGGCATATACCCATAGCCACCAATACAAATGCAGCTAGAATCCTAACCAGTACTAACCAAGAGCCTCCAACAGCAATGGATGCAACAGGTAGGTGCAGCTTCTATCTTAACTAAAATATGTAGCATACTTTTCAGGGCTGCCAACCAACTGCATATCATTCTAAACAAAATTTGTAGCATACTTCTCAGCGCTGCAAATAATTCAATTATTTCATTTGCTGCTGTTGCATGCCTTAAGGCAGCTGCTCGAAATAAGTTGTAATTGCAATTAAATTTCTAATTGAATTTATATATTTATCTTTTGCTTAGATCTGGAAGACAAGGAAATGCTAATGCAGCTGAAGCGTGATCATACCGTCAAAGACTTGACACAGAAACTATGCAATCTGCCCACGAGCCCCACACAGGAGCCAGGCAACCGCGCCATTGTGGGCGACATGTCCGGCCTGATTTCGAAAGCCAAAGAGGGGCTTGCCAAAAGCAAGAGCAAAGGTGAAATTTCACGGTGAGCAACATCTAATCAATTATATTCCACTCGATATATATCTTATCAGTGGCACACTATCAGTAAAAGTAGTTTAATCTTGTAGTTTAAAGGCCAAGCTGATATCAGGAAAGTTCCATCGAAAGCTGGAAAGTCTAGAAGTCTTTGAGCAGTTAGCTTTTTATATCAATTTATCATTTATTTAAGTCAATCAGTTGAAAGGTTTAAGCGTATTTGGGAGCGTACTTCTCGTAGGTGGCAATGTAGGCAGCCTTGGCGGCATCCTGGGACAGGCCCTTGTTCTTGGTCCATGCATTCCACTTGGCCTTGGCCTTCAGGTCCAGTGCGCCGGGCTCAGCAGTGGTGTTGTCGCCGACTGTGGCCTGCTTGTAGAGGCCGTAGAATTCCAGGAACTCGTCGTTCGTGGGGCTCTTGGTGAAGGCCTTGGCTTTCTCGGCGGCGGTGTTGAACTGTCGAGTAGATTTCCCATATAGAAGCAGATTCAGAGTCATATATCAGCTGCTGTATACTCACATCCATTATGTCTTATGCTGCGGCTGCTAATGAGTGCTAACTGTGGCTACTCGGAGTCTATTTATACTAAACACGGCCAGCTGATAGCGATTTATGGCGTTAGAAGCCGTTTTTAGATATCAATATGTGATAACCGCCAGTTTCCCTAGGCGGCACAATAAGTGTCACATAAAACTTTAATTGCTAATTATGAAAGCGAACATATCAAAGGTCTCCCATTTGGGCAGTTCTAATCAGCCTTGCAGGGCTGACTAAGCGCATAGTAGATGGTTACTTAGGAAACTTTTTATTTATATTCATTTATTGCCAATGCAATTAACAGAGTATATTTGCTGGGCTTATGTGTAGATGGGGGCGTACTTCTCGTAGAGAGCTACGTAGGCTGCCTTGGCGGCATCTGTGGACATGCCCTTGCGGCTCAGCCAGGCTTCGTATTTGGCAGCTCCCTCAGCATCGGCGGGCTTCTCGATGTCCACGTCGCCGAAGTACACCTGCTTGTAGAGGCCGTAGAACTCCAGGTAGACCTCGGGGGAGGGCTTGGTGGAGAACTCCTTGGACTTTGCGATAATTGCTTCGAACTGCAGGGCAATAAAAGTCTTAGATTAGCTCAACTCTATCTATATGGAGCGCTTTGCATAACTTACATCCATGTTGCTCGGGATTTAGTGAAACACTATGATTTCTAGTGCTCAAATGGCGCCTTTTATAGCTCTAGCCCGGGCAATATAAGTAAATCTTATCATAATAAATAAGCGCGGCAGTAAAATAGAAAAGGTTTCTGAGTTATGGCTCCTCCATTAAGTTATGACTTTTATTTTTTATGCAATTGCTTTCCAAATTTCTGCAAAGTTTAGCTGACTGCAAAGTTTTAGCCATATCTAAGGGATCTTGCAATGTAGAAAGTCTCTTTTTTGTTTTTGTTCTGCCTCTCTTCCGTATTACTCTTTTTGCTATCGTTCGAGTGTGGTTATCTTGCTACTAGGCCAAAATTTGATAAGACTAGTTCTATGGCAAATTGGCTGCAATCGGACGATCGTAAAAGCGATCGGCGAAAAGTACAGCTCACTTGACCGGCAGTGCAATAATCGTGATACTTTGTATTATCTCTGACGCCGTGACAGCTCATCGAGCGTCGATCAGGAACTGAAGAAGGCTGAGCCGAAGAAATCGGAGAATGAGCTGCACTGGGAGGAGCTGGTGCGCAACATGTCGCGACCCCTGAACCTATGTGATCTCGACTTTACCGATCTGCACTCGGACGATGAGAAGGATGTGCTGGCGCCGCGTGGCCTCAGCGCTGGCATACCGCCACCGCCGCCGCCACTGGGAGGCGGCATGGTCATGCCACCGCCCATGATGCCGCCCTGCCTGATGCCGCCGCCCATGTTCAGCTACGCGGGTTACGGCGCGAGCAGCCTGACGAACAGCGTGAACAGCTCGCTGAACGGCTCGATCAACGGCGAGCTGGCCAATGGCAATAACACCATCAAAAAGAACAAGAAGACGGTGAGAACTCAACTTAGCGTAGCTTTGAGCATGCTCAAGTCTAAACTCTTGCATCTTTCAGGTCAAGCTCTTCTGGAAGGAAGTGCGCGAGGACATGATTCCGCAGGTGGTAGGTAAGACGATCTGGGACGAGCTGCCCGATGCCAATGTGGACACACAAAAGCTGGAGCATTTGTTCGAGTCGCGCGCCAAGGACTTGATGACCAAGGTGCGTTCTCAATATACATTTTGCTAACACTAGGGGTATGCCCTTGATAAAAAAGAAATAAGTCTCTTAGCTATTATCTTTTAGTCTAAAATGTTGCATAACCCACAAACCAAACTTTTTGCGAATGATATTTGTATTCTTTTCCCCTTTTATCTCTGGACATGTTTACAATAATATTAATTCTATATGTCAACGGTCTCTGTTATGCGGATATATCTACAAAACCAAAAAACCTAAATGTTGTGCTAAAACAATATATATATCGACTCAAATTTCTCAATACCAATAAATACATATAAATATATCAAATAAATGTTCTATAGGAGGTGAGTGCAAATAATATGTTTTAATACACTTTTACTCGCTCTCTCTCTGTCTATCTGTCTCTCTCTCACCTGTCTCTCTGTCTCACTCTCTGAATGTTGCTCAGTCGGTTTATGTTTAGGCTTTCTATGTATACTTTGGTGTTGGTAACACACACACACATAGACATACACACACACACTTATACACACACAGTAACACTTGTCCACAGCAGTTGCAGTTAGTTACATTACGTATACGCCCCACCCACCCACTTCTACCCCCACCACAACAACATAATCACTCTCTCCCCGCTCTCTCTTCGCTTAACTAATGCCTTCTCGCTCTTGCAGAAGCAACAGGAGCTGAACAAGAGCAAAGAGATCATCGTGCTGGACCACAAGCGCTCCAATGCCATCAACATCGCAATGACCAAGCTGCCGCCGCCGCGTGCCATCAAGGCGGCCATTTTGAAGATGGATGCCACTGTGGTCACCCGCGAGGGCATTGACAAGCTGCTGAACATGCTGCCCACGGATGAGGAGCGTGGCAAGATCCAGGAAGCTCAGCTGACCAACCCGGAGCTGCCGCTGGGCAGCGCCGAGCAGTTTCTGCTCACGCTGGCCTCCATCACAGAGCTGGGCGCGCGTCTTAAGCTCTGGGCCTTCCGCCTGGACTTCGACAACTGCGAGGTAGGTCAACGAGTCCTTGAAATATCCATTTTCCCATCCCCTTCTCATCCCACAGAAAGAGATTGCCGAGCCGCTGATGGATCTCAAGCAAGGCATTGAGATACTGCGTCAGAATCGCACCTTCCGCAGCATCCTCTCGACGCTGCTCTCCGTGGGCATCTTCTTGAACGGCGCTCCCGTGAAGGGCTTCCAGATTGAGTATCTGGCCAAGGTGCCGGAGGTCAAGGACACCGTGCACAAGCACTCGCTGCTGCATCACCTCTGCCACATGGTCATGGAGTCCAACAGCGATACAACCGATTTGTATTCCGAAATTGGACCCATTACGCGAGCCTCCAAAGCCGACTTCGCCGACCTCGCACACAATCTCACCCAGTTGGAGTCGGAGTGCAAGGCGTCCTGGGATCGCCTCAAGCTCATCGCCAAGCACGACTGTGCGCCGCCTCTGAAGCAGAAGCTGGTCGATTTCCTAGCCGACTGTGCCGAGCGCATCATCAGCCTGCAGACTGTGCATCGGCGCGTGATGAATCGCTACCGCAAGTTCTTGCTGTGGCTGGGCATGCCCCAGCACAGTGTCTCCGAGTCGCGCCCAAACGAATTCTGTCGCACGCTCTCCGAGTTCGCGCTGGAGTATCGCACGACCCGCGAGCGGGTGCAGCAGCAGCTCGAGAAGAAGGCCAATCATCGCGAGCGCAACAAGACGCGCGGCAAGCTGATCATTGATATGGTCAAGTTCAAGACCAAAGAGGATGTGGCTGACGCCGAACTGAAGTATGTCTGTCTTCTGTAGAGCAGCTACAACAGTTACTAATCCCATTCTCTATCCTTACAGACAACTCCTAGGCACCCCAAGTCCTGACCAAGCTGATGGCACACTCACCTGGCGCCGCCGCCGAGCCGAGCAGCTGCGCTCGCCCATCGCCAGGCAGAGCGAGGAGCAGTTCACCGACGGCGATGATGAAATACTCGAGTCGCTTGTGAAGACAGCGACAAAGGCCTCCGGCACGCGTACCACGCCGCGCGAACGCAAGCGTACCCGCCATGCGGATCGCAAGTCCTGTAAGTTCCACAAACGAAGCTGCAGCAACACAAGCTGTTGATCCATGACTGAGATCAGTTTTAATCAAGCTGTTGGTTTATCTTTTGGAATACACACACACACACACATCCGTACGACGCACAGCGCGCTATGTTTAGGCACGACCTCACACACACACGCACTCGAGGCTACAACAACAATTCCAAAAATGAAATGATAAAACTAAAAGCTGATTTTTCCCGTACTTAAATTTGATGACTTCCCCACAACCCCACAACCCCTCGACCCCTACTCAAGCTTTGGCACTTTTTCAGTTTCCCGCTTAGCTTTAAATATCGGTTCGCCTATATTCGGTTTTTAATTTTATGTTTTCTTACCATTAACGCACCCAACAACAAACAATAAACCAATCAAACAATCGCATACTGAAGTGAAGCGCAGCCGCACGCGCGAGGGATTCACAGTTGAAAGAGCACCGTCGCCCTAGAGCCGTTTGCGCAACCTTTTGGCAGCTAAAACAAGAAACCAAACAGTTTTAGGTTTTTACCTTTCTTTTTTTGGTTAGTGTTCCATGTTGTATATATATATATATATATACGACAGATGTGTGTATATATACAATAATTTTTGATTTTTGTTCAATTTGATTTCCTTGTTGAGTTTTGTTTTTTGTCTGGAGTAACATTTGCTGGCATCTTTCGATCGCATTCCAATCAAAATTCTTTTTGCTGGCAAATGTCGCTCGCTCGCCACGTTTTGTTTGTGCACTTGAAGCGCGCCTGGCTCGAATCCCAGTTGAGTTTAATATATACTAAGCATGCGCCTAACTCAGATTGCATGTGAGCGAAGTCTTAAGTGGTCTTCTGCTATTTCCTTATCTATTATTTTTGTATTAACTTTGGTTTCCTGTTTTGCAGTGCGCCGCACGCTGAAGAACGGCCTCACCGACGAGGAGAAGCAGCACGTGGCTGCCTTGATACAAACCTATTAGAGCTAAGTTCGAACTGTCTGCCCCCGCTCTATCCACACCCAGTGACGTCACAAGTCGGGCTATGCACAGACTGAAATTGGCGATCTCACGTGCAGCAAATCACCAGGATACAGCGCGTATCCCGCCCCTCACTCACCCAAAATCTCCCTCTGATAACGACGCAGTCCTGCAAAGCAAAAAGTTCTCTTAATTAGTTTTTTCTGTTATTCGATATATTTTATTTTGTTTGTTTTTACTTCGTCTAAGTATTGCAATTGAGAAGGGAATTATTTTTTATTGTAACAGCAACTGTATTAATAGCCAAACAAATTGTTTAGACATATAAAAGTAATATATATTTTAGAATTGCAAATTCGTCTTTAGTTAACCCAAGATTTTAATTTGTACCGATCTGCGAGCTTACGAAATTAACTTAAACTTTAATCTTAGCCTTAGCCTTAGCCTTAACTACGAAAATAAATAAAATACTACGGAATATTTATTAAAGAAACGAGTCGGAGTTGAAATCTCTTCTAGAAGCCATTCGTGCAGGGCTGCTGCACGTAGTCGAGGCAGAAGCCGCGGTTGTCGATGTCGTTGGGCGCCTCGACGCCGTCTGTGTGGAAGTACAGGCGGAAGGGGCGCACGCTGGCTGCAAGTAGATAAAAAGACGTGAATATGCTGTTCAGTTGGAGCTCCGAGTGTTACCAACATTGCACTGTCTTGGCCAACATGCCCGCCTCGGCGCTGAAGGTGCCGCCGCACACGCGATCCTCGCAGCCTGGCAGCGGCGGTATGCGGTCCGCCGAGCGTATGCAGCCTATGAGCAGCCAATCGCTGATGCAACCACTGGTAGCCGAGGCACCAGCACCACCACCCACCAGCGTGGGCACCGGATTGTTGGAGTTGCCCGATATGGTGAAGGCCCTCGAGCGATTGTTCTCCAGATCGGGGCACGCATTGTACTGGATGCCGCAGAAGTTGCGCTCGTTGCGTATGCAGATGCTGTAGTCCTGGTTGGAGAGCTGTCGCCCGCCCACTGTGTTGTAGTTGAAGCTGCGCACGCGCCCACTGATAGCCGTGAAGTACTGCAGGCAGCCCTGGTCGGCGCGGCTAATGCTGCCGCAGTGGATCTGGGTGACGCGCACGCGCCACAGACGCGGGAAGCTGGCGCTGGTGATGACCGACATCACAATGGGATTGCTCTGGCCCAGACCAGCGTCTATGTACACTGAGAGAAATCACTGTTAACTACTTCCGGTCGCTTTTCCTCTCTCTCACACACTCACTGTGATCGCCTGTGGAGCTGCCGCAGATGGTGGGCGTTGGGCTGCCGCCCGATATCAGCAGCTGATCCTGGTTGCACAGATGATTGGCTGCCTCGGGCGGCGCTATGGAGAACATGTCCAGGTCCAGGCGCAGCTGGCATATGTCCGGGTGCAGCTTCTGCACGGTCACCTGGCAGCTGCCGGTGCCGTCATAGACATCTGGATGATTCGGATTCACAAAGTATGTGGAGTTCTCGCGTATGACGCCGCCGCAAGTCTGCAGAACTGCAAGGCAGAATGGAGTAGCTGTATATGGAGGGAGAGAGGGATGCGACTTACATATGCAGCAGACGCCGTAGCCGCCGCCGCAGGGTCCGGCTGGTATGCCATTGCGCAGCAGGCAATCCTTGCTGGCCATGCAGTTGCCCAGCTCGCCGGACGGCGCCGCGCAGCTGCTCGTGCCGTAGGGCATGACGACATTGAATATGGGCAAAACTGAAAGATTTGTTGTTTGAAACTGGGCTAAAGTGAAATTCCAAGTGCTGCCCACCCACATTTCGATTCCCTGAGCCGCGAGGGGGGCGCGAGCCACTTGTTGCCGAAGAACAGATCGCGCCAGCTGTTCGTATGCGTATTGGCGGGCACTTTGCCGGCGGCCAGGACGAAGAAGGACATCACGTATACGCAGCGTAGCTGCAGCTGCGCGTCGACCATGTTGGAGTAGCTCTTGCTGGAGTTGCGCACGCGTCGCGCTTTGTCACTGTTGTGGCACGCCGCCGCGCCGGGGCGACAATTTATTCAACTTGCCGTGGAAATAGGTTTAATGACCGCAATTTGTGAACGAGAAACAGAAAAACTTCAAAATTTAGTTGTTTATTAATTGCAATAACAAAACGTGGCAAACAACAATTAGTTGCGCCACAATCAGCCAGCAATGCAGTCAATGGCATGGGTGGGTGGTGCACACACATACATCTAATATATATATTATATATTCACGTTTCGTCAACGTTTCTGTCTGTGCTTCCTGTTGCGAATTTGTTTTTCCACACCTCCGCATCGATTATATGTTGGGCAAGGCACAAAAAACTCGAGCATGAAAGTGGCAAAGGCAATTTGTCATTGCGACATAAAAGAAAACTCAGCCGCATAATAGAATAATAGTAAAAGCTGTGGCAACACCTGCCCAACTCGGCATTTTGTCTAATTTGATTAGAGCTGCACAGAAATTGGGTCAATGTTAGCCTAATTTAATATATTTATTTATTTTCAACAGTTTCAGCTCAGCTCAGCTCTCAGCGAGTTTATTGGCCAAAAAACGGGGAAAAAACAGTTGACAAGTCTGATAAGCGCTTTATTTATGGGGGTCTTTAGCAAAATTCATATTTCAGGGTCGCCACTTTTCACGGGAATTGTTTTGAATGGACGGAGAGCAGAAGATCCGCATGTGCTCTTTGCTCTCGGCCATATTATATAAGACTAATTTAATTAAATATAATTAAAATATATTTATATATTATATTTATAATATAAATATATATATATGTAGATATATGTATTGATGAATGTAGAGCTTAAGGCAAGCCCAACGATCTAGCCTTATCTTAAGCAGAGCTAACTAAGTGAGCAAAAATAGCGTATGGAGTAGGAATATTTTTTTATAGAACTTAAACATGCCTAAGATCTTTTCGCTTTTCGAGTTGGCTAGATGCGTAATGAGCAGCAAAAGGAAGCTTTTGATGTGATGGAATAAAAAAATATATTATAAAATATTTAAATATAATATTTATGATGCCCTAAACCCATAGAGAAGGGCGTTGAATTTATTAAAATTTTTTAAACTATCGGAAACAGAAGCTGGAGCTAACAATGTCAGCTTCTGCTTATGTTTCTATATAGAGAGTACATATATTTTGATTAAGAATAATCAATTCAAACAAATTTACCTGTTTTTCGGGCTTTCTGCCTGTCCGTTCGTCCACCTCAATGTCTAGCTGTCTGCCTGGCTGGCTGGCTATCTTTCTTTCAATCTACATGTTGTCTGTTTATAAGTTTGAGCCTCATCTACGCATCTTTCCGAGGTCTTTCACTTTATATTATTCTATTTCAATTGATATTAAGCATAATTTATTTGAGCATATCTTAAGCTCTCTCCAGCTGGCCAAATGGACATCTAGACGGACACAAAACCCTATATAATCCTTTTCCCTTTCACCTAAGCAAGCATTTATACAACTTTTTGAAGACTTCCCACCAACTGCCCAGCTCTAGTTTTATAAGACACATATCCACGTTTATTTGCATTTCAATTTATTTATCTCTCGGTTTCATTTGACATTTAAACATTTATAAAGACTTATTAAAAATATGTGAAAAGCGGCTGCGCTTCCCTAAGCGCTTCCCTAAGGTAGCGCCCTCGCTACCTTGTCGCATTCGTATTTTCCGTTCGGCAGCTTGCAGCTCTTCACGCAGAACTCGCCGGAGTCGATGGAGCAGACTTTGCCGTCGGGGCAGATGCTGATCTCGGGGCTCAGCTCGGTGCCCGAGCACATCTGGAAGGTGGTGCGACTGGTGCAGACGAACAGCTGGCTGCCATCGCACTCCCTGCAGTTCACATCCTGGCCGTTGCAGACTGGCTCGACGCCATCTCCTTCGAACGATTCCCAGCAGCGCTCCATCAGATCGGTGCAGATCTTGCCACGGCCACAGCTGAGCAAGCCGCCATCTTCAATGGGCGTTTTGTCGACGCAGACTCTGTAGTGGGTGGCGTTGACACAGGCCACGTTGTTCTCCATGCAGCCGCCGCAAGTAGCAGCGGCGGCCGTAGACAGCAGGCAGCTGAAGGCCACGAGTAGGATCTTGGGAAGAGACGGCAAACAGTTGAAGGATGAAATTCTCTTTGCTCTGCCAGCTCGCTTACCAAGTTTCTCTGCAGCATTGTGAATATCTTGTTGGCTTTGCCTGACTGACTGATGAGACCTTCCCTCATATGCCGCACATTTATATCAGCCGAGCGCCGCTTGTGAAACTCCCCGATGTTGTTGTGGCAGAAAGCGAGAAGCTGGCAGAGATAATTGCCTGGTTTTATGCTGGGCTTAGCGTGTTGACAGCAGATTGCAGCCACACGGTAGCCAGCATATTTATGGATGCTGTAGCATTGAGAGATAAGTGAGAATGGTGGCTGCCTCTCCGCTGCCATAAAGATAATGCTGCGGCCACCTGAAGCAGTTCAGCATTTAAAAGGCATGGCAACGGCGTTCACCTAGCTCAATTGCAAACTGAAGATGTCGCAGCTGCTACGCGTTGGGCTTTTGGCTCTGCTGGCCACTTTGCTGGCACCGGCCGCCTTCGTGGCTGCCACCTGCGGCTATTGCTACGGCTCGCACACCTGCGTCAGCAACACCACCTTCCAGTTGTGCTACGACAGTAAGTTAAGGCATACCATTACGCTGATCTCTAACCACAACTGCTGCACCACCCACAGAGGTGCCCTATCCGGAGCACAGCTTCACGTGCCCGGACGATACGCCCATCTGCTCGCCATACGGCGACATTTGCATGGCCGAGGATGTGGCGCCGGCCTGTGGCGATACCTCGATGTGTGGTCAGTGCAGCGCAGGGCAAGTCTATGCCTGCGCCTCCCTCAACACCTTCGGCAGCTGTGATCAAGGCGTGCTGATGCCGGAGCGCAGCAAATGCCCCAAGGACTGGTTCTGCAGCGTGAAGAATGCGGCGCTTGGAACTCCCTGTGTCCTAACCTGCGATCCGGAGGTTGGCGACACCTGCGATCGTGTTGAGAATAATGAGAATGATAAGGATAAGGTAACGACAACACCTGCTCCAAACACCTTCGATCCGACTGCCTTTTGCCAAAGCACTCAAAGAGTTGGCAACTTTGCCATACCCAACGACACAGTTTGCACCAGGTGAGACACATGGAATGCGATCTATATTTCGATCAGCAGCAGTAACTTGAATTTATTTGCAGCTTCGTCTACTGCTTCTTCCGGAGCAGCGTTTGGAACGCTTCCATACGCAACTGCAACGACGACTTCCCGTACTTCCACGCAGTCGGCGGCTGTGGTGCGACGCGACCCACCGGCGTGGGCTGTCAGTAATGAAATGCTATCAAATTCCTATAGTATATATAAATATATATTTGAATATCGATTCATACCCATATTCACATAACTCTAATTGTATAATAAAGAGTGGCTTACGCCCATTAGCTATAGTCAGATTGTTGAGCAAGTTTATGATTTCATGTGATCAGCACAATGCTATCAGTACAGGGTATCTGCTAGTCGCTCTATTCTTAGCCCCCAACTAAGCCTATAATCATTGCCTAATCCTATTCTTGGAATTTGCTTGGAAATTCTTTTTGGTGCCCCTCATTTCCCCAGCTTACCTTAAGCGAAACTTTTCTTGGCTGACTTTGAAGATTTGGTCAATGGCCCGGCTGCTGCTCAGGTGTATCATTATGATAGTGTTATTCAGCTCATTATCGCAGTGTTAGGTTTTTTCTTCTTTTGGCTCTTATGTTACGATCATAAAACAGCGCCTGGCAATCAAGTGGAAAGCCAAAGCAAATAAAGCAATTAGCATGTCCAAAACTATATAAAGAGTAGATAAAGAGTGAAAATTTCACTAAGACAGCGTTTATAACGCAGCCGACAAGAGATTAATGTTCTTTAGTTGAGGCAAAACCTTGACAGTGAACACAGCTCATTGCCGGAACACAAGGTGAAGCAACAATGGCCAAGGATCTAGCAAAAGTGCTGCAAATTGCCGCCCTGGTAAGACAGACTATATATATATATAAAGAATAGATCATATATATATAAATCTATTATCTTTTAAAGCTTATTTTCGTCTGTCTGCTGGGTCAGGTGGCAACGGACTGCAACGTTTGCCAGACGAATCAGGCAGCCTGCATTAACTCCACCTCCTTCTACCTGTGCTTCGGAGGTATTTATAAACCAATCGAGAGTTCTTTTGGGGATTGATCAAGACATATCTCATCTCCTAGATGGCACGCCGCATACGGACCACATTTACAGCTGCCTGGAGGGCACCGTTTGCACCGCTCGCACCGCCATCTGCGTGCAGAAGAATGCGCAGTGGCCAGCCAGCTGCGGCGACACGAGCAAGTGTGGACAGTGCAGTGCGCATCGGAACTATAAGTTTGCCTGCCAGAGCCGAGGTACGTTTCAGATGTGCTATGGGGCGGCGCAGCCGACGGGCCCGCTGGGCATCTGCCCGCCGGGCCATGTCTGCGATGCCAGCAGCGATGTGGTCTGTACGCCCGAGCGGGCAGGCCAAACTTTTACCTGCGACGTCAACGATGAGCTCGTGACCAGCAGCACTGCCAGGCCGACGACGACTGGAACCACAGCTAGCACCACTGCGAAGCCCATGACGGCGCAGCAGCTCTGCGAGCTGAAGGCCTACACAGGACTCTACGAGACCAGCCCACGTGATATCTACTGCAAACGGTGCGTAAACTTTGACAGCCAAATGCCAAATGCTCTCTCGCTCTAATCTCACCTTATCTCCGCAGTTATATCAGCTGCTACTTCAACAAGGCAGGCCAAATAAAAGCCGTGGAATATGAGTGCTCTGCGAACTCCTACTTCGAGGCGGCCACCCAGCGCTGCGACTACGTAGCGCCAGCTAATTGCATAGCTAGAGCTTAAGTTTATATAGTGTATAAATAATAATAATAAAAAACATAATAATGGAAAGGATGATCATATAATGATAATGATTGCAATGGCAATTGCATTTATAATAATACTAATCGTAATATTAATAATGCTATTATTTATTTATCTTAATATTTTATGTTTGACTCCGATTCCATAACAATTATCGCGCTGCATGGGAGCGCTGTCCAGACAGGCGAATGGCCATCTAAAAGCTTAATTCTTACAGGGGTATTCGTATCCATACCAAACACCGAAGCGATTGTAGCAGAAGATGCGCCGCCGACAAGCTGTCTCCACATCACTGGCCACGACATGGACGCCTGTGATTTGTTTAACCGAGCAGTAGGCGTCGGCTGCATCCCATTCGTGGGTGACTGCTGTTGTGGTTGTTGTTGCTGCTGTTGTTGTTGTTGCTACTGTGGTTGTTGTTGCTGGTGTAGTTGTTGTTGTGGCTGCTGTTGTCGTCGTTGTCATTATTGTTGTTGTGGGATCATCTGCATAGGAACAGGTGGGCATGACCTGCGACTCCAACCCACAGATCTGTGGCTCATTTATGTTGCACACATAGCCCTTCTCACAGCTGCCAAACGAATTTTGAGGCGTGGTCGTGCCGAGGCAGAGGGCAAAGCTGCTTGTAGAGGTGCAGGCAAAGGTCAAGCTAGCATCACACTTGTTGCAGTCCTGGCAATCGGCTGTAGTGGTGCTGTTATCCGGCTGGCAGAGCACACCACCCGCCCCACTCACGCACACATAGCCCACAGGACAACTCGTGGGCACAAGAGTGGGCAAACCATTTGCATCGCAAGCCTGCAGTTGGGTGGACGAATAGCAGGCTATGTTGTTGACTGTATTACACACGTTACAGGTCGCCCTGGCTGTGGCGAACAAACTGAGCAACAGCAGCAGGCAGCCAAGTAGTTTGAACCCGGTTGAAGGCATTTTCACAATGCTTCATTCTTGGACTCCAGTTGCTTAAATATAAATTTTGGTAAGCAATGGCAAAGCTTCAATTTAGATAAGCCAGCGTTTGCTTGTCTTATCGGCAGGCCACTCTGAAAAGGTATTTGCTCTCCCAGTTAGATTGCGCTGAAATGCAATTGCTTTTTTTCTTTTAAGGGCTGCTGCAATGCAATTTGCATTGCAGTTGCAATTCGAGATGCGGTCTGTGCTCATCACAATGGTCCTTGGGAGTTTGCTATGCAGTCTTGACTGTCAGGCTGCTTGCTCTGTGTGCAGCTCGGATAGCAATGTGGCCTGCATCTCGGAGAGCCAGTTTCAGTTCTGTGTAAACAATCAGATCGTTGGACCCATCAACTCCTGCCCCGCGGGCAGCTACTGCACCAGCCAACCAACGATTTGCGATACGAACGCAGCACTTAGGGCCTGTGGCAGCTGTGGCGAGTGCAATGAACAAGGCATCTTTGCCTGCACCGGGCCACGCACCTTTGCCCTGTGCCTGGGCAGTAGTCGGCCCTCGAACATAACGGTCAGCTGTACTGGCGATCTGGTGTGCAACATTCATCTGCCGGAGATATGTGGCAGTGCCGCAGGGACAAGTGCCACCTGTGGCGAGCAGACGGCAACCACTGAGCCAATCACCACAGAGGCCACCACAACAGAGAGCACCACCCTTTCCGTAGATGCCTTTTGCCGTGCTGCCTTCAAGGGCATTCCCATGCACGCCATTCCCAATGACACCGACTGCACCAGGTAACATAGAACTTGCCCTCCATAAATTTTTACTTACATATTATTTCTCTCTGCTCTACTTTAGCTACATCTACTGTCGTTTCTATATAAATGCATGGGTGGGTCGCATTATTGATTGTCCTGTTGATAAGCCCTACTTCGATGGCTGGACGCGGTGCTGTGGCGCTGTCAAAGCCACTCGTCCGGGCTGTCTGCATGGATAAATATTTGTTGCATTGGTAAATAAAACTTACTTTAGACAAAACAAATTTTTTTTAAATAAACACTTTCATATGCCTACTCACTAGCACCACGAATTAGACACCAGTTAAGATAAGATAAGATCCACAACTTGTGAGAGTCATTAAGTTTATCTCTCAAATGGTACAAATTGCGAAATGGTATAAAAATATGTATGACAAGTGATAAAACTCTCCTTGATTTTCTTCTAGTATTCATCTAAATAAATATGCTGAAATGCTTAAATATAGATCCGTTTCTGGAGTCCCGTTCAGAAAATGATAAACTTGCAAAATTAAGTATACGCATAATTCGCAAGGGCAAATCGGCTTTAAGTAAAAATTTCATTGCATACTTTCAGGCGGCGACTTTTATTCTCAGCACTCAGCGCATATTTGGCAACTTAAATGATTATTTCTTTAATACTAATAGAAGTGATATGCGTTTATTATTATTATATTATTATTTATTATATATATTATTTTTACTCCAATTCTACACCGTTTAGACTTAAGGTAGCTATGCGACTAGTGCAGATGGCGGGCAGCGCTGTGACGCACTGCTTGGCAGCGCTGCTGTAGTAGGTGCTGCCCGGACAGGTGTACAGGTGGCCCAGCCAACTGCTGCCCAGCCGGTAGCAGTAGATGTACTGCCGGCAAGTGCTGCTGGCAATGGTGCCCACGGGGAAATAGTCCTCGGACTGCATCTTGGCACAATAGGCATTCGGATTGCTGGTGGTTGGAGCCACTGTGGTGGTGGTGGTGGTGAAGGTAGGTGTATAGCAGTTCGCGGGCATTGCGGTAACGCACAGACGCATAGTTGGGCTGTAGTACGTTCTGCCTGGGCAGGTGTATCTCTGTCCTCGCCAAACACCGTTCAACAAGAAGCAATTGATGTACTGCCGACAAGTTGTCTCCGCATAGTCGCCCACGGGATAGGAGCCCTTGGCGCGCACAGCCGAGCAGTAGGCGTTGGCGTTTTCGGGAGAGGGCGTGGCTGGTGTAGTTGTTGTTGTTGCTGCTGTTGTCGTCGTTGTCGTTGTTGTTGGATCATCTGCATAGGAGCAGGTGGGCATGACCTGCGTCTGCAGTCCACAGATCTGCGGGTCATTCATGTTGCACACATAGCCCGGTGCACAGCTGCCAAACGAATTTTGAGGCGTGGTCGTGCCGAGGCAGAGGGCAAAGCTGCTTGTAGAGGTGCAGGCAAAGGTCAAGCTAGCATCACACTTGTTGCAGTCCTGGCAATCGGCTGTAGTGGTGCTGTTATCCGGCTGGCAGAGCACACCGCCCGCCCCACTCACGCACACATAGCCCACAGGACAACTCGTGGGCACAAGAGTGGGCAAACCATTTGCATCGCAAGCCTGCAGTTGGGTGGACGAATAGCAGGCTATGTTGTTGACTGTATTACACACGTTACAGGTCGCCCTGGCTGTGGCGAACAGGCAGAGCAGCTGCAGCAGGCAGCCAAGAAGTTTTAGCTCGGTTGTAGACATTTTCACAATGCTTCGTTCTTGGACTACAGTTGCTTAAATACAAATTTCGGCAACTGTTTTTGGGTTCACCTTGTTAAAGACTCAATTTAGATAAGCCAGTGGCAGCATCAACATTTGTTTGTCTTATCAGCGGGCCATAAAGAAAGCAACTCAATAAAATCTATACAAGTGCTTTGGCAAGGATAAACGTCTATGTTGCATTGACAAATGTCATTAAACTTATTCTAAGGTACCCGCTGACTAGTACCACGAATTTGACTTCTGTTAAGATTAGATAAACTAACTTATGGTAGCTGTTAAGTTAATAAATCATAGTGGCTTAAACTATGAATAAACGTCTAACAAGATGTTAATCTAAGGATCCAAACACAGATTATGTTGTTTATCAATATGCAGAAATATCGACAATTTCTTGTAGAGAGAGAGAGAGAGAGCAATATTCTTGCAAAATTCTTCGTATTGGCAAATGGACTCCAAGCAAAAATTCATTGCATACTTTCAGGCGGCAAATTTTATTGCCTCTGACTGCAAGTCGTGCAATCTAAGCGATTATTTCTTTGCACAGTAATGGAAGGCGAGCTCATCAGATACGTCTGCGATCTAGCGTTTGCCTGTTGTCTATGTCTCATATCTGCAGCTGCTTCCCTATCTACCTTTGTCCATCTTCCAGCTGATAATTTCCAGCTATGCTAATTTACTGAGCTAGAGCCAATACGTAATTTGTAATTAAAATATCTGTAAGTAAACTGTACACACTAAGCTCTCAATACGTAACCTGTTGCAATGCCTGAAATTGCGTTTGCCTTGACTGTGAACGAGAGGTCAGAGCCAATGGCAAAATGCGACAAGCCACGCGTTTGCTTTTGCTTTGGCCAGCACACTTCATTCATATAACGGAACCGTGCGTAAGCGTGCGTAACTCGTTTCGCGCATGTTGTAAATGTCAACGGGGCTTGACGCTTGCAGCTTGACCAATGCGACTACCTAACTAGCTTCAAACTAGCGCAATCGAAAAGATAACATACCCTAACATGCAGGCAGTCAACAGACTAACAGACTGTTAGCGTTACTGTTAATGTTAACTAAGAGTGTGGCTTGAGCTCTGTTATTAGCTTTGTAATGAATAGGCAAAGGTATAATAGAATTTCTAAAAATATAAATAGCCAACTCGCTCTGGTAGCTAATATGCCCGATGGCCACATTGCGTGCCTTGCGAGGCGCACACATAAATAGCAAAGCGTAACTCAATTCTATTGGCCAGCTGCTGGCCGAGAAACAAGTTCGTTGCCTAAAAGTCTTTTGTTTTTCCTTTTTTTGATGAGTTTTCGAGTGCGAAATGCCAACGCGATGCCACAGCTGCGCTGCGCTGAACTTGACACAATTGGTGGCGCTGCTTGGCACAGCGGGTAACGGATTGTTGCAGCAATTGTTGCTGTGGCTGTTGTAGTTAGTTGAACTAATTGCGGGCAGTGCAAGTGCCAAAGTGACAGAGCTTAACTCATTACATTATGTCATTAGTCATTAGCTATGGCCCATTAATCATGCAATCTGTCCATGCCCAAGTTTCTCACACTGCCTCGCTTTTGCATGCGAACATAGTAATCAAAATTGAAAGTGAGGCTTAAATTATGACTTAGAATTGCAGCTCAGCACGGCATCCATTTTGGGCCAACGCCTCGAGAACGTGAACAACACATAAAAGATCTTTTTTAGAGGTGTGCGCGCTGCTTTGCTGTAATTAATGAGAGCTTAGAATTTATTAACCATAAAAAGTCAAAATAAAAACAAAAAACCATTTAAATTAGTCTGCAGAGGCGAGAAATCCACTTCCTCATTCCATTTAAAAACTCATTAATTTTTTACACTCTCACTTTTGCCTTTCAGCAAGACGGAGTTTCAGATCTCGTGAGTTATATATATAAATATATGAATAATATATATATTAGCCAGGCAAACAAGAAATTCCAAATTTAGTACGATGGGAATATACATATATATAAATTTATTTTTATTTAGTGTTTTTTATCTTTTTTCAATTGCAAATTTGTTGGCCAAGTCTTTTGTTTGCTTAGCCAACTCCAGCCGTGCTTCGTCCGCCAACCAGTTCATGGCGACTGCATAATGCAATTGCTACGTCACAGCGAGTGCTGCTTGCATGCCTTGGTATACATTCACCCACTAACCCACAACTGCATTGGATAGTCGCGCATGCTCCCAGCTGGCTTTGCCCACTTTTGCCATTTTCATTCACACAATTGCTGGGGCTGCAGCCACACCCAAAGCCGATCGAATTTACCAGAAGGCAAATGCAAGAAAACCAATTCAAATTGACTCACGACTATTTGCTTTGAAGTTCCTCGAAGGCGGCAATGTGCTGTGGAAGGCTCTTACGATACTTGTGGAGAGTATAGAGAAGTCGAGATATTTATATAAGAAAAAATTAGCATCATATACAAATTTGAAGTGGGTTTCTATATTGTCCAGACTAGTCGCAGCTGGTCAAGGAGGGGAAGCTAACCTCAAGTGTGGCTAATAGCCCAAGCTGGACATGGCAACATCTCATCGCTTGGCAAATTGAATTTAGTTCGCTGGCTGGCTGGCTGCTGTTGACAACCAACCACCCACCCACACACGCACACCCACTCACCCACATAGAAACAGCATAATTCCAAGTGGTGTCAAAGTACACGCAGAGAGCCCTCAATCTGTGATTATGGCAGCAGCCGCAGCCACACGTCAGTTGTGTAAGCGATTGCCAACAACTGTAGCTGTGGTGAACGAAACGAGAACGTCAGCAGTGGTGCACTGTTGCAGTGGTGTCGCAGATCATAAGAAGCGGCATGCCACATAGCCCAGCAATTGAGCCATAGGAAATATTTATAGCATTCGATTGCATATTTTCATTTGCACCAGAATAATTATTATTGATTTATAGACGAACTCGAAACGGATATACAAAGCTTTGATAATGACCTGCATTTGCGCGAAACGCCTTTAAAATCAATTAAGCATTATCTGGTCGGCGCTTTTGGTCAATCTCTGCGGCATTTCAATTCATTTAACTCGATTCATTTCTAATCGTAGCCGCAGCTCAAGGTCGACCAAATAATCAATTTCGAATTTCCAGCAGGCAATTGGAAATAATGCGAAGAGCAATTGTTAAACTGAAAACACAATTCTATTGCTCCAATAAGTTGGTCTTTATAATTTATACATAATTATTTTAATTTATGGCTTGGCTGCGCTGGCTACCTGAGCGAGCTCGCTTCAACTTCAGCTAGCAGTCTGATGAGCAGCTTATGAAGATGACAGGCCAACCAGGTAGCCGACTAGCCGGGCTTAAGAAAAGTCAACAATGGTTAGAGTCAAGCAGCCGCTGTTAGAAATATGCCCCAGCTGGAAGTGTGGGCAGCATCCAGCTCTGTCGGTGACAGCATGAGAGGGTCGATTTGCATTTCTGGCCAGGCTGTCGCTTCCACGAATCCGGCTGCCACTGTGGTGGTCGTTGCATTACGCAGACCGGATCTAACGTGCACACTCGAGTGAAAAGGAAACGTGCAATATGTGGCCAAAGTGTAATACCAATGGGAGCAACAGCCACGAGAATAAACTTGTTGCTTGCGCAAAGTTTGTAATTGTCATCGTCGGGCTGCTGTCTGGCTGTCCAGCCTATAAACACTGTCCGGCTGCAAGGCACAGTGGTTGTAAAGCTATTTGCTCATAACATAAGTCTATCAATATGCAATGCGGAGCACAGCTAAGATACTAACCACAATAGCAGCAGCAACAACAGCAGCAGCAGCAGCAACAGTCATAGCCACAGCAGCAACAATGTACACGCCACTTACTTAAAACTGACTGAACTTCACTCTCGTTTTCAAAAAAGCATAAAATAGTTGCTAGACAGTCAACGTCAGTGTTGACGTGGCTGTCGTTGTTGTTGTTGTTGTTTTAGCAACTTCTTAAGCTTCACTTGCAAATGGCAATTGTTGCTGCCATCGCCGCCGCCGCCGCTGCCGCTGCTGTTGACCGCTCGCTCGCTTGCTCGTTAACTTGGCTCGTTCGGCTCGGCTTGAGTCGTGTCTCTTTTGGCTTGATCGCTCGGGCGTTGTCTTGCTTTATAAAAGCGGCTGAGTCTTGGTTCTAGTTATCAGTTGAATCCAGCTCAACGTCTCGTAAACACCCCACAAGCACAACAACTCTAAAACCCTTAAAATGGCTTTCGTCAAAGTGAGTAGGCGTGAGGCGCTACAGTGGCAGCCCGCAATATTGTGCCTAGTGTCTGTCTTATAATAATTGTGCTCTCTTTTTGCGGCAGTCTCTGATCTGTCTGGCTGTCGTGAGCGCTGCCTCCGCCGGTGTCCTGCATGGCGGCCACGGCCTCTATGCCGCTGGTCCTGCTCTGGCCTACGCTGGTCATGGACACCCCGATGAGGGTCTGGACTATCATGTAAGTGCCATTAGGGCTGTGTGGGAGAGTCATATGTCATGCTCTGCTCTCTCTCTCTCTCTCTCTCCCTGCAGGCCTATCCCAAGTATCACTACAACTATGGCGTTGCTGACTCGCACACCGGCGATGTGAAGTCGCAGCATGAGGTGCGCGATGGGGATGTTGTCAAGGGCTCCTACTCTCTGGTGGAGCCTGATGGTTCCGTGCGCACCGTGGAGTACACCGCCGACGATCACAATGGCTTCAACGCAGTCGTTCACAAGAGCGCACCCACTGTCCACGCTGCGCCCGCTGTCCATGCTGCTCCCCTGGTTGCTCACGCTCCTGCCATCGCCCACCATGTGTCTGCCGCTCCAGCTGTCCACTATGGCGGCTCTCTGGCGCATCATGCCGCCGCCGTGCCCGCCTACGGCTACGCCAGCCACAATGCTCATGCGCACCTCGCCCACTACTAAGGAAACTGCCTGGAAAAAACAATAGACCACCCCACCTCCCCGCGCCCCATCTATCACGCCGAATCATATTTATTTAACACACGTTGACACGACCAGCAATCAGCATCGCCTGCGCAATACTCAAGTCATCAGCCATCAAATTGCATGCCTCTTGCTCGTCTCTGTCTCACGCATACCCATAAACTACTCACATACGAATGATGATCTTGAACTGGAAGATGATGATGACGAACAGAAGAACTCCGCTTGGAATATCCACACACAAATGTAAATTGGGAATTTATATTTTGTAACATGTCTCATAATTTCTGCCTTAAACTTAAGTTTTAATTGAAACTGCGATAAAAATGCTATAAATATAAAATGTAGTGAATTACAAAAATCCAAAACACCAACAACTTTTACTTGATCATCAGATAAACAAGTATATTTATATATATATTGGCACGTTCTTCATCATTTATATAAGTATTGGGTTTATTTATGTAACTAGCTAAGATATGATAATAGCCCAGCTGTTGACCATAATCATAACTATATGATTGACAATTATGGGCTAGCTAATTTGTAGTTGACTTTCGAAAGGCTGAAAGAAACCCATAGAAGTAATAGCGTCACTGAAAACTTTGATAGTAAGCATCAATAGTTTATTTATATAAACCATTACATATTGAATACAGGTCAAGTCAAGGCAGTTCTCTTCTCTAAAATATATTTATTGATTGATCAGGCGTGTTGCTAGCCACAGCTTCTAAGTAGTTTGCTATTTAATATTTATATTTAGTCAGCTTTTACGCTGAATGAATTTTTAATTTTACTTACAGTCTACTTTCAGCCTAAAGTGTGGACTTTAAATTTTAAATATTTATCTTCCACATTGTACAAAATTAAGTATACGCAGCTTGAGGTGAGAAAATTAAAACAAAAATTTCATTGCATACTTCCAGGCGGCAACATTTATTGCCCGCCATTGCAGAAGGGCTTACAATTTAAACAACTATTGCTCTACACTGCAACATTATAAAAAAATTTCTAGCAGTCAACGACTAATATTAATTAAATTAAGTATACATAAAGTTATATTAATTAAAAATTCAGTGTGTGCTATAATAACTCACTCTTGAAGCAAGCAATTTCTAAGTAAAAATTTCATTGCATACTTTCAGGCTGCAACTTTTTAGAACCAGCTCATGCTTAGTTGTACAAGTTAAACAACTAATGTTTTGCTGCTAGGCAATTAAGGCTGCAGGTATGTAAACTTCTATACTTCTATAATCCCTTTATGATTATGCTTACGTATCTCTCACACAGCGATAAGATAAAATTAAGATCTTAAATGCAGTTGCATTGCCTGGGCACGCTGCAGTCGTGTTCGAAGATGTTGCGCGTGTTGCTGCTGTTGCTGGCTTTGGGTGTCCTGGATTGCCAGGCCGATTGCAATGTGTGTTCCGCATCCTCCAATGCGGCCTGCGTGTCGCAGACGCAGTTCATGTTCTGCCAAAATAATTTACCAGTTCAGCCAGTGAATAGCTGTCCGTCGGGGTTCTACTGCACGGCTCAGGCAGCAATTTGCCAGGGCAACATCTCGTTGACGTCCTGCGACGGCTGCGGTGTGTGCAACGACGCCAGGCACTTTGCCTGCCTGGGCGTACGCACGTTTGCCCTCTGCCTCGGCACGAACCAGCCGTCCCAAATCACAGGCAGCTGTGCCCCCTACTACGTGTGCAACAGGGACAATCCCAACATTTGCGGCACTGCTGCCACTGGCTCCCAGGCCACCTGCCCGCTGATCGATGACGAGTTGTCAACCACACTGGTTCCGGGCTCGAATGTCGATGCGAACACTTACTGCAGATACATCCAGCAGGCGGGACGCTTTCCCTATGGCAACACGCTCGAAACCACCTGCAAAGAGTGCGTACGACGGGCGAACTCTGCGCTTTTAACTGCTCATCATCTTTATTTATTCCAGATACATCTATTGTTTTGTGAACAACACCATTTGGTATGGCTCCCTCTACAGCTGCCCGGGCTCAACCTATTTCCAGCCCAGCTCGCACCTCTGCAACACCTCGATTCCGTCTACCTGCAGCACGGGTGTGCGCAGCTTGCAACTGCTCAACTTGCAATTGCCCTAGGGGATGATACTCCAATCGGAGAATTAAATAGATCAAATGTTGTTTGTATTTGTAGAGAAGTCTTTTAGTCTATTAAATATAGCCTCTGCAGCCGCTTAACGTCTTATTCTTGGACGGCTAATGAGTTCTTTAGCCCACTTTATTAAACGGTGTTATTCATAATTCTTAGCCTTGGCTAAAGTGTGTCTACAATGCTTAAAAGATCTTTACACGCCTCGATATGCCGTTTGTTTGCCCGACATTATAAATCACTGCGAAAAAAGCGTTTAGTTGGCAAAAGCAAACGCCTACAGCGAGATTAACACATTGTCAGACGAGATATAATCTCGCTCTCTCTCTCGCACTCTATCTCCCACTCTTTCTCTCTAGACTATATAAATCCTATTAATACGCGCATTAGGCGTTGTTGTCCACAGGCCGAGGCCTAAAATTAAATTCAACGCGAAAAAATTTATTTTTTGTTCGACATTTTTTTTTTTGTGTGCGCGCCGACCGCAAACAACTGCCACATGGGGCATGCCCCGCCCCAGTCAATTGAAATGCGCATTGTGCACGTGTAGCTGGAGCCGAGCTATGCTGATGCGTGTTTGGCTGCGGGCTATTGGGTTTCGCATTCGAGGCGTGTGAAATCGAAACCAACGAAATTGAAAACACTCAATGAAAAGTTTTGCGGCTCAGCCTTGGATTGAATTGCATTTCCCTAGCCGGGCCCAGGCCCAGGCCCAGCTAGACCCCGACCAAGCTTCTGTGGCCCCTGTGGCCACGTTACTGACCCACATCAACTGCAACACACAGAGAGAACGAGAGAGCAGGCCAACTTACTCGCTTCCTCTCTGTCTCTGTCTCTCTGTGCTGCCAAACAATTTTTATGGCATGTGGCAAAAAAGTTCTGCCTGAACCACAAAAAAAAGTGAAAAAGATTGAGAGCGCATTTCATAATTGTGCACGAGCTGGTTGTTGGGGCAGGGCCAAAAGTTTCCAGGGCCAGGCCAGGCCAGGGCAGGGCAGGGCAGGCCAGCAGCATTTTCAAGGTGCAGCGCGGCAAACGCGGCGTATGCGTCATAAATGCCATAGCAGGCAGACGCTTGTCGCCTGGCAGGAGCCCACCAAAATTCTAAAGGAATACAATTAAGTGAAAATGGAAAATTTTGGTGGGAAATTCCACTCGCGTGCCTTGCGCTATTCATGCACAGTGCAAACTGCAAGCGAAAGGGCGAAAGTTTCAATTGTGTTCGATCGAGTTAAAGTCTTGGAGACTTCAGCTTGCCAGCTCTTTAAGAGTCTTTGTGTGTGTGTGTGTGATTATGTGTGACTATCTGTGTATGTATGTGTGTTACCAAACGTGCAACCTCCTCGTGGAACTGCATCAGCTGCAATGCAATAATGAGTTATCAAATCTCTCTCTCTCTCTCTCTCCTTCTCTGTCTCTCTTCCATTCTGCCTCTGCTGGATCTGTTTTCATCTTCCTTTCCCTCTCTCTCTCTCTCTTTATCTCTCTTACTCTTTTGTAATCTCTCTTTCGCAATGTCTCTCTTTCGCAGTCTCTCTCTCAATCTATCTCTCTCTCAATCTATCTCTCACTCTGTCTCTCTCTATTTATCTCTCTTTCTCTGTCTCACTCTCTCTCTCTCTCTCTCCGTCTCACTCATTCTCTCTCCCTCTACCTCTCTCTCTAACTCAAACTTGTCTATATCTATCTTTATCTCTCTCTCTCTCTCTCTCTCTCTCTCTCTTTCGTTCTCATCTGATGTCTCTCGCTGTTTTCTCACTCAGACTTTCTCTATGTCTTTTATAGTCTCTCTCTCTCTCTCTTTCTCTCTCTCTCTCTCTCTCTCTCTTTCTCTCTCTCTCTCTCTCTCTCTATTCGCATCTCTCTCATTTTCTTTCTTTACTTCTCAGTATGTTTCTCTCCCTATCTCTCTATCTCACTCTTCTCTCTGGCTCTTCCTGTATGTCTTTTTCATAAGTGTTGCTTTGCTGTCTCTTTCTCTCATCCGTCTCCATTTCTTTTCCTTTATGAAACATTTACATATATAAATATTTATTTTTTTATTTAAACCCAACATTGCCATCAAATGCAATGCAAAGTGCATCGCCACGCCCACTTGAGCGATTCGTGCATGGCTCGATATCAGTTAAAGTGCTCAAGTTAGTTTTGGCCAACTTTATGGGCTTCTGGCAGCTGGATAACTCGGCCGTCAACCACCCGCTCACCCACTCACCCACTCGACTGCACTCAGCGCTGATGAATTCATTAATTATATTTTTTTCTAATAGACTCCGTCAGTTGCTCAGACCTGAAAGTCCTTCGTCGTTAGAGCCGTGCTGTCTGAACTAATTAAATTACATGCAGAGAGTCCTACGCCAGCTGGTTGCCAAATTCGATTAATGCCTGACATAATCTTAAAGTTATATCAGATATATATGCGAGCCGAGAGATTATGCTTTGTTCCGAGCTCTCATTGTTATTTTTATTTCTGTTATTATTAGCTTATGGAACATGCATATGTGTGTGTGTGTGTTGAGACTATTAAATGCAGGCAACGCTCTGGCTCAGTAAGCCACGACAAGGACAACTTCATACAACAAACACGAACCTTAGATCCAAGGCAGCCCTTGGGCCATCAACTGTCATATTCTCAGCTCGTCCTGGCTTAAAGCTCTCCCTCTCCCACTCACTATCTATATACTATTTGTTTGTAGAATGAGGGCAACAGCACAGAGAGAGAGAGAGAGAGAGAGAGAGAGAGAGAGAGAGAGTCTTTAAATAGTTGCAGACAACCCGCTGTTTTGCATATGAACATTTCTGGGCCGGCTGTTGGTGCGGGTGGTGCAACAATATGCTCCACTCGAGTCTTTCCCCTTCGCTAGGCACTGCGTTTAATTAAAGTTCTATTTTCATTTGTTGTTTTGGCTTTGGGCGGCAGAAAAATATGTGAGAGAGTGGCGCCTGCCTGGGCGGCCCATCACAGCCACCCGGAGCCAACGCCCCCTCCCCCGCCCCCGCCTCGCCCACTGCTGTGACCACCTGCCGGGCAGCGCTGCCCCGCTGCAACTGTCGTTGGCGGCCGCAATTAATTTACTTCGCTTCGTTTTATTCATTGCGCCAACTTTATAAACAATCCCCAAATGGCCAAAAGCCTTCTGCCTGCTGCCTGCTGCCAGCTTCTGCTGCTATTTTGTTTATGCATCAATTGGGTTAATCACTTGAACAGTGCATTAGATGGGAGTTTGGTTCTGTTTACTTCTGTTTCCTCTCGCCATTCGCCATAATTGTAGAGATCGATAGTTTATATTACGGACATGGAAAAGTTGTTTTTTAGTGCGGATTAAAATTCATGCCTTGGGCGGTGCAACGGAATTTATGCTGTTATCAATTCAAATATGAGAATTGTTGCCGCAAGGGAAATATTTGGCTGGAATAAACTTAAATTGCACAATTCATTGCCATTGAATAGCTCATTGTTGTTGTATTATTCTTATCATTATTCGTATTCATCGTATAAGTCTTGGTATATATATTTATATTACTAGAAGTATTAGTATAAGTATTAATAGAAGTAGAAGTAGCAGCATGAGTATAAGTGTCAGTATAAGTATTATTGGAAGTATTAGTAGAAGTATTAGTATTAGTATCAGTATTAGTATAAGTATTAGTATCAGTATTAGTATAAGTATTAGTATAAGTATTAGTATAAGGTTGAGTATAAGTAGTATTAGTAGAAGTATAAGTGTGAGTGTAAGTGTGAGTATAAGTATTAGTATACGCATTAGTAGAAATGTGAGTATAAGTATTAGTATAAGCATGAGTATAAGTATGAGTATTAGTATTTATATAAGTATTAGTAGAAGTTTTAGTATACGTATTAGTATAAGTATTAGTATAAAGTGAAGTATATGTATTAGTAGAAGTAGAAGTATGAGTATAAGTACTAGTATAAGTGTTAGTAGAAGTATTAATAGAAGTAGAAGCATAAGTATAAGTATTAGTATGCATTTTAGTACTAGCAGCAGTACAATTTCTAGTATATATAGGCTGTAGTTATAGTCTAAGCATAAGTAAGACTCTTACTGCCCATGCCACATCGAATAAGCATATTTCCAGTCATGCAATACTCTACTTTCCCATCCGATTTCTCATTATTCAAATGAAATATTCAACTGCCGCCCCTCAGCGCTGTTTAGCACGTGATATGTGTAAACAGTCTGAACTTTTAATTATAAAGGTGTCAAAATTAGAACACGGCTTAATAGCCGCCTGCAGCGAGGCCCAATACCAGCAATCCAGCAATAACAATGGCAACCATTAGAGGGCCTCAGCCCGGGTGGCAGGTCAAGTACACGAGCATGTCAAAAACTTTTGACATAGCTATGCACATGTGTGCGATGGGGTCAGCGGAGGCGCTGCCGCCCATCCGAAAGCCGAACACTCACTATTATTATTCTATAGTGCGGCATTGTTGTGGCATGTGAACTCACCGAGCTCGCCGCCCACAAGAATGCAACAGCAGAGAATGCCAGGCATGTGTTGGCCGACCTGTGCTGCACCTGCGCCTGCACCAGCTGCAAGGAAGGAAGGAAGGAAAGCTCTGTGGGCGGGGCAAGGCAAGGCAAGGCAGAGGCGCATGAAGCCAACAGGAAATGCGCATAATGAAGCGCTGAGGAAAATGTGCCAGCATGTAGCGCCGCATGGCAAAGGACACTGACTCACTGACTGACGGACTGACGGACTGACTGATAAACTGATATGCAGAGACTGGCGCTCACATTGCGGCAAGCTCCCTGTCTAATGATTGCGGCTATTGTTCAAAAATTAAAGAACTTGCCACAAATTGCGGCAGCCGAATGATTATGAATGAGAGCAATATAAATATAAAATCAATTGTAATGAGCCCCCGTTAATGCGCTTTAAAAACTTTGTCAATTCCCGAACGGAATTTAATTGATCACAATAGTGATTGTTGAGCGGCGTGCGATAAGCCGCTGGCAATTGGTTTAGCGCATAATACAAATGCTTAACTTTAAAATTTAAATGAGCCAGCGATTCAATAAACGTGGCTTTAAAATTCAATTTGCATTATGCATATTGCATGCGCAGTTAAAGCACTCGAAAATGTTTGTTGAGTGCTGCATATTGAGTGGGTCGTGGTGGTTGCTGTTGAAATGGAAATGGAAATGGAAATGCACAAAATATATTCAAAGAGGCGAATGGAAGCTTAAATTATTGATTGATATAAGGTAAATTATTGATATTGATACTGCAACATGGGCTCTGGCTGAGTTTAGGTTGGGTTTTAATTACCCATTAGCAATGGATATCGGAGCGACAATCGGAGTAGCTTGTGCAGGTTCACTAAAGTTATCTTAAGACTAAGTAAAGTATGTGAAATTCTAATACTAATGCATTAGCAAGGTATAGTAGTAAAGTCTTCCAATATATCAGCCCATCAATCATCAATGCATCAGTGTGCCCTTATATAACTATGATAAATATATATATCTATAATATTCTGCAACTTTTAAAAGATCTAACTACTTTCTAAATCTACGTATAATACAAAATGAGCTAAACAAGCTGCTACAAGAGCGTTCATTGCAGCATCAATCACTAATGCATTACTCTATGAGACGATGCATCTCGGAATATCAAAGACAAGTTGACTAGATAAATGCTTATATACACACTACATATACTTATTAGTAAATCACTTGTACTAGAAAATTCTTGCATTTGTACTATACATCATCAATCATCATCAGCCATCGTCAATCACTAATGCATTGCTCTATTAACCACTCACAATGCAAATTTTCCGAGTTTTAAGCTCTACTTTAACTCTTTTTATATACAATTTTAATAAGCTACCTTGTCCAGGCGCACTAATTTATTACAGCATAAAGTGCTAATGCATTACTCAGTCGACTGACCAGACTTGGTATCATCAATTGCGACTCTCGGGACGCTAAGCAGCTCCCTTCATGGCAAGATAAATGAACTCTCTGTCAGGCTGGCATAGAATATAAATCCATATGAATGGACGAGAATGCTGTGCCTAAGCATTCAACTGCTCGATGCCTCTTCGAGTGTTGTCTAAACAGTAATTGATAGACGCATCTAAGCCCCGATCAATGCGGCAACTGATGCGCTTTAAGTGGCCATAAAGTGTCAAAGTCAAAGCTCAATCAGCGATGCGCATAAATAAGAAAACGTTTATGGAATGCGGAATAACAGATGACAAGTCACTCTCTCTCTCTCTCTCTCACCCTCTCTCTCCCCCTCTCTGTCTGTGTATAAATCAATGAACTCGAGCGCAACCCGGCTGACCAGTGTGAGTCGTAGACGATCGAGAGTTGCTTTAATTGATTGACATGTGTAAATTTGTTAGCCAAACATTTTGACAAGCGCTTATCGCAATTGGCTTATCAATTAGGTTGACCAAAAAAGCTGAAAATATATATAACACATATATATGAGTGTGTGTGTGTGTGTGGGCCGATCCTGCTTATATAAATTCTATTAGCGTGCGAGTTTTCTGTTTGATAAATCATGCCATGCTGTGCCAAGGCATGTGGGCAGCGTCCAGTGCTCGACGCAATAATTTTGCAATTTTATTGCACAACTGTCAAGTGGTTGGGCTGCCGCCCCATGCCCCATGCCCCTGCCTGCCTGCCCCACCGCAGTCTGGGCAAATAAAGCCATTAAGTGCAGCACCGACGGAGCTGTGAGAGTGAGCTACTTTCGCTGCTCACAGGCCGCGGCATGCGGCATGCGGCATGCGGCATGTGGCAAACTGTCTGTGGCACTTACTTTCATTAAGCAAACAGCTAAAGTGCAACAACTGCAACTGCAACTGCAACTGTTTGCCCAGTAGGTCACTCAGTCAGTCGTTGTCGGGCCATTTCACTTGATATATACATATATATATATATCTATATATCTGCCACAATGCAAATGCGCTCAAATTGTCGCTAATTGCAATTTGCACGGCAATTTACAATGCAATAAAAACATTTGCAGCATGCGACTGCAAACACTCTTCTGGGCGCATCGCATGTGCTGCCTTCAACAGCAAAGCAACTAAAAACTTTGCAGCTGGGCATAGCCGTTCATCCAATACTCGTTCAAGGTATATATATGCTTAAGTTCATAAGTAACGTTACACAGAACCTATATACCCGCCCTTGCACCACTTGAGCGGGCATCACGAATTGTAGTCAAATACCTTTGGGCTATAATGTTGAATCAAATGTGATTACAATCGCAATTCATTACACGACAGTTCGACGCCGACGGCTGCAGGCGCCACATTTTATAAACAAATAAGCTGAAAATATTATATAAATTTTATAGGGTATATGTGGGGTAGATTAGCTAAGACAGAAAGGGAAACATAATTTTATATAAAATAAAAAAATAAAAATTAAGATAGGAAATTAGGTTTATATGTTTATGATCGATATAATTGACCACAGTAGGCGCTATCGATAACTAACGGTGCACAGACTTATCGATAACATACACTACGCTACACTTGTGCTGCTTCTTCTTCTTGCAGCGTATCTCGTGTTCGGATCGCTCACTCAATTGAATCGCACGCTCGCATTTTGATTAATTGGTTAGTTTTGCATAACGTGACGCAATTAAACACACTTTACAACAAGACTCATCTGTAAGCTAGTAAATTAATCGAGTCAAAGATCGCATAGACGACACTGCACAACAAGGCACTGCTAGTCTACACTATACTACATGGCACTACGGTACAGCTGCATAAAGCTACACTACACTACAATATATAAAACTACTGCACATTACACTACGCTACACAACTCTTAACTATACTAAGCAACACTATGCTACACTGCACTACACAAAACCACAAAGCACTGAACTACATTTCATAACACTATGCTGCAAAACTGCAAGTTTGAATTCAGCACACTGATATCGCCTTCATTACACTATGCTACAAAACATGGCGGTTTAATACAACTACATTTCATTACACTGCACTACAAAACATCAAACACAAAGCTATGCTAAGCTCTACTACACTGCACTACAGCGGCTTACGCAATCCTCTATCCCACTACACTTAACTACACAGAACAACACTAAGCTACAAGCAAAAAAAAAAAACATTTATCACTCAAAAAGCTCCACTAGGAAGTTGACGTCAGTCGCTCGCGTTTTCGGGGCATCCTTGTTTGCCACATGACGCAATTGGGTTGCGGCGCCTGTCGCAGCTTCAAGGTTTGTTGTCTGCCAATTCGGTGACCATTTGTCGGCACTTGTGCACGACCTTGGCAGCTGCAGTCGTGTCAGCTATCGATTGGCGAGCGTATACGTAATAAATGCGCCATGCACGTGTGCAAAGGTGCGACATTTAATATGAACGAGACGATTTAAATGTAAGCAAGAGGCAGCTCCTGTGCGCTGCGCCTAATCAATATGAAATTGCAATCAGCGCGCCCACTCATGTGGCATGTGGGGCTAAGCTGCCGCCTCGGGCCAGCGCTTGGCCAATTTCGTGGTCATTTAGCTGGAGTCCGTTGGCCAATGCGAGCTGCGGTTGCTGGCCACTGATTATGTTGTTTTGGCCTTTGATGCCAGGATGCCGCCATTGTTTCGGTTAATTAAAATTTGTGGTGTGAGCGCCCTCTCTCTCTCTCTCTCTCTCTCTCAGTCTGTCTCTGGATCATGCCTGCTTCACAGCTTTGTGTAATATTAAATATGCAGCGCTGCGAGCGGTTCACTTGAAGCTCAATCGAAAGCCAAAGACAAACGGCCAAGAAGTTATCTGCATTCCAGTGCCGAAAACCAGTTTAAGCCTCTCTCTCTCTCTGTCTCTCTCTGAGCTCTTCTGACAGGCAAATGCAGGCGCGCTGATGATTCATGCCCAGCTCCCCAGACGAAGCAGCGTCCGCTGCGTTCTGTTGCTTTCTTTGTTTCGCATTTGCTCTTTGCTGTTCCTGTTGTTGTTTGTGGCTTTTGCTTTAATTTCTGCTTCTTTCATTCAACAGCATGTCGCGCATTTTTTGCCGCTGTTTCCCACGCCATAAATGTGCATCACACACACACACTGAAGGAGGTTCCTTTTGCGTCTCCCTCTCTGCTTCTCCTTCTCCTTTTTTTTTTTTTTTTTTGGTTGCTTCACATTTGATTATTATGCGCATTCCTTGTTCGACTGCTGCCACGCGGCGTATGCGTAATCAGGCAACTGCAGTCATCAGCTATAGTTGGCCTAACAAGTTCCACACACACACACACACACACACACTCTCACACACACTCGCTCATTTTATGACAAACTTAAAGTTGACTCTGCCCGAAGTCAGTTTCTTGCGGCTTCTTCGACTGCAGCTGGCAGCTAAAACTCAAAATGTTGTTAAGCTCCAACTGCTGCTCAGCTCCTCCTGCATTTCCCCAACTCCCAGAATGGTCCTACATAATCCTGCTGCTGCCATCGGTGGCAACTACTATTAAACTTGTTTCCGTTGTTTTTTCTACACTTTTCTCTCTCCCTCTCTCTCTCTCTCTCTATCTCTCTCTCTCTCTTTCTCTGTGCACAGTAATTTTCATAGAATTTATGACCGTCTTTTTCGCAGGGATCACAAAGTTTTAGCTACAAACTTCTGGCATCAAGTTTATGGCGACTTTTGACAGCTTCGACAGTCGAAGCTGCTGCCAGCTCGCTCCTTTTTTATCCACTCATCGATATGGATTGCCAAATAGTTTCAATTCCTATGCATTTAAGCGCCAGCCCAAGTGGGAATTAAATAAATAACATTCTGGCCAAGCATTTGAGGATTAAACATTTCTGAAACACCACAAAGGAAATATAAATATGAAGACTTTTATTTATGTTGGTTCTGGCATATGTTAAGGCCTCAGAGTAGATGAGTTTGCTGCGATAAAGCATTTATAATAAATTGTGCCGCGCGAAGTTTGATCCAGCAAGTCGCATGTGGAATACGCTTAAAGAATGTGTAAGGATTGAAAGAGTTCAAAAGAAAGAAATTATAAAAACAAATTTAATATTAATTTAAAAATATATAATAATATATATAAAATAATATATGCAATACAATTATTTTAAAAAATATTATTTTCTATTTTTTTAAATTATTTAAAAAACACAAATATTTTATATATTATTTTTTTATATTTTTAATTTGTAAATATTTTTAAAAATATTTTACGTATCTAAAAAAATCTTAAAATTAATAACTTTCATAAATTTCAATACTGCAACTTTTATATATTTATATAAATAAACTTGCCAAAATTTCTATTTGCTTAAGCTCGCACAATCATCGTAGTCAATACGCTACGCAATGCCGTAAAGCCGCGCACAATGCGAAATTTCAGCATAAATAAAACAATGGATCACAAACTGCTGTGTGGAGCTCAGAGCTCAAGCGATCTACCTACAAAATGCTTTGAGCTTTCACAAAGCACGCCTGGAAAGTGAAGTGCATTAAGCGCGCACACACAGACACAGATACAAGTGATATACACTGTACAACATAAACATTGCGAGGGCTTTTGGCACGACAACTTTCACGCGCTGCGCTACCAAAACTTGAACTCGAACTCGAAGACAATGTTATCATAGGCCCACATTTGTGTGGCATGTCGAAAAGGGGCAGCCGCAACAACAACAAACAACAACAAACAACAAACAAAAACAACAAGATGCCGCAAAAATATTTAGGCACACAACATGGCGAAATAAAAGCAAAAATAAACGAAGAACCAATGCTCGATGTACCAAATTCCATGCCGCGGCAAAAGGAGAAGCCGCCGTCGCCAGAGCAGAGATACAGATACAGATCCGCAAGATCCGCAAGATCCACGAGATCTGTGGAGAGCATTGCACGAATTCGCAAAATTGGCCACCACAGCAGCAGCAGCCAGAAGCCAGAGACTGGGGCCAAAAAAAGGACACATATTGAATTTCAGCGAAGTCTGACCTTTTGGGGCAGCGGAACTCTGGTGCGAGCTTAGTTATTAAAGTGAATGCGCAAGTGGCTGCAGTTATGCGACTGACTTAATTACAGCTAAAGCTGACTGAGCCGGCCTCACCTGGCCCAGCCGCGGCGCGGAACCATGTAAATTGCTGGGCTGCGGCCGCCTGTCGTTTATTTATAGAAAATAATGAATTGAACAGGTGAGATCCTGCAAATGATAAGCATAGAGAAAATTCCAGCATGCAACACACACAGAGAGAGCGGGAGAGGGAGAGGGAGAGTGAGGCAGAGATGACTTGAAGTCCGACTGCAGTTTGCCATTGCGAAATTCAGCGAACGAGCGCTGCAAAAAAGCAATCCAATTTACTGATTTATTTCTTATTTTACTTTGACTATGCAACGCCAACAACAGCAACAACAAGAAGAAGAAAAGCTGCTGCTGCAACCACAGCGGAGGCAGCTACCGAGTCCCTGCCCCGGCCCCAGCCCCAGCAGCGGCCCCAGCAACAGCATCAGCTACGGTTTGAGCATCTCCTCTGATGTAGTTAGTGGGCTTTGCTTTGATCTTGATTCTTGATGCTGGGCTGCGACGCCTGACAATGATGACGAGGCAAACAGCATCGAGCCACAGCCGATACAAAAGGTATGCCAAAACCAAAAAAAAAGAAAACAAATCGAAGAGAAAAACCTAAAAAAAACAGGTGCTTTAGACGAAGACTGAATGCTCTACATGAGCAGATCAACAATAAATAATACTATTAAAACTAAAATAGAAGGGCATATTAGGACATAGTAGTCGAGGCTTAGGTGTGCGACTAGCTAAATTTTATACTAATAATAATAATAATATATAATAATATAATATGTAAAACTCTTTATTTTTACCCTAATAATAATAATAATAATAATAATAATATATAGTAAAATAATACAAAAAATAAAAAACAAATTTTTTAATATAATATAAAATATATAAAAATAATTTTTAAATTTAACAAAAAAATAAATTAAAATATATTTTTTATTTTTCTGATTTAAAATTATTATTTTTTTATTTTTTTTAAATTTGTTTTTTAATTAAAAAACTTTTATCAAGCCTCCATCATGCTACACCATTTAGCAAATATTGTGAGGCTTCTATTTATGTTGTTCCTCTAACGAAAGAGCATCAAATAGTTGCACCATAAAAAGCTAAATAAATAAAAAATTTGTTGCATTGGCCAACGACAGTTTTTTTTTTCTTTTTTCGAAATTCGTGTAGGCAAAAGCTGCTGCTGCAGATGCAGATGCCACGACATTATTTTTGCCACTTGGCCTGGGAGCTGAAGCTAGCGGCCACGACAGCAGCAGCAGCAGCAGCAGCGGCAGCAACCGGCAACTGGCAACCGGCATGGGGCATGCGGCAAGCGGCCAACGGCGACAACTTGGTTCGCATCTTTGTAGCTCATGCTTTATTTAGGGTTTCATGTATAAATATTTTTATTTATTGTGCAACACATTCGCACACGTTGCTGCAGCGTCTTGGCGAGCTGCAGGATGTGCAGCACGACAACAGCAACAACAACAACAACAACAACAACAACAAGAACAATAATGATGATGATGTGTAAACTCGCGGTTGGACGCTTAATTTCTGCCTTGGCCAAGGCCCGGATTGCAGCCGATTGTTGGCCCGGAGGATCGAGCGAATCGATATGCACACACACACACATACATCTGTATATATCAACCGGGCTGCAGCAAGTTCTGTTGCCAAGCGGCATTTGCAAGCCGAAATGCGCTTAGTCATTCGCGAGCTGCAATCAAAAGTGGTGCAGAAATTATGAGCTGATCGTTAAAGCGGAAACTTATCTGGACTCGAGATAAGTTGCAAGTGGCATAAACTGTAGAATTAAGTATATCTCTAATTATAGCAGCCATACATCTATAGTCGTATCTGGGTTTAATTGGTAAACTCATATCGAGCCGGGGAGTGGGCAGAAATCGATTTCATTCATGCGCATTTCTGTTGAAATCTGTCAATGACACGTTGTCATGTTGCCCCTTGGCCTGCAAAGCCATGCCACATGCCCCATGCGCCGTCATAGAGCGCCAAACAAGCGACACAGTCGCTGGGTCTATGCAGCCGGTGGGGCAGGTGGTGGTGGGGGGCGAGGGGCAGGTAGGCTTTGCTTGGCTTGTGCGGCGCTCACTCATCACGGCCATTGACAAGTAGCTGTCAGACGCAAAAAGAAAAGAAAATGAAAGAAGCGGCAGCAGCGAGACGATGTACCACTTTTGATATGCCCTTGGCCATGCGGCGCTTCATGGCTGGCCGGGCGGGCAGGTGGGCAGGTGGGCAACCTGACTGCCTGGCTGCCTGGCACAATGTGCCAAATCAAGCGTAAAGATCCAATATCCTGCAATGAAATAGAATTACAATTACACGTTGTAGCAGTTGCTTTGTAATTGGCAGACAAACACACACACGCACACTCACACATGCTTTTCTCTCAGTGTAGCCTCCCTTTGGCATTGATTGTTGCACTGACTTATATGGGCGCTGCTAGAGGGCGTGGACGAAACAAGTTAATAATTTTTTCGAAATTCATAAATACTCTGACGAAAGCATATGTCGAATTTGAATACTCTAACTAATTTTTGAAAAATCTTATGCCCAAGGTACGGGAAACTCTCTAGAGAGAGATAACAGAGATTGTGGCAATCTTGTATACATGGGCGGTGACTGAAGGCGTGGTCATAATAAGTTAAAAATTAATTCGAAATTCATAAATGCCATAAGGAATACATGTGCGAGATTTCAATGCTCTAACTAATTCTGAAAAAAGTTGATGCCCAAACAAAGTTCATATGCAACGCTGCGGATATTCTAAAATTTCTTCTCTCCTATTTTATATGGATTGTTTTAGTAAACCTGGCTAAAACCAGTTAATAACTTTTTCGAAATTCAAAAATTTATCAATAAACACACATGCCAAGGCTCAATACTCTAACTTTTTTGTGTAAAAGTTTACGGCAAAGAAACAAAGGCAAACTGTGGCCGCTCTAACGCTGATTGCTACAATGTTGCTGCCGTCGCTATCGCTGTCCGTCGGTCCGTCCGTCTGCTTGTCTGTTTGACTGATTTTTCAGTTTTCGCTGGAAAAGCGAGACGCCCTCAAAGTGTGGCAGAAGGAATTCGAAGGCACAGCCAGCCGCAGCCGCGACTGCAAGTGCCGCCCAGGTCTTTAAAAATGTAAGAGCTCAGCGCTGGCATTCAAATGCAAGAGTGTGTATATACCCCTCTCTCTATGTGTGTGTGTGTGTGTGTTGCTCGATGACTTCACACATTCCAGCGGGCAAACAAGAACTTCCTTGAGACCAAACAATGTCTTGAGCCACAGCTCCAGCAGCCCCAACAGCTCGAGAAGAACTTGCAAAACGTCGAACCAGTTTTTGGTGAATGAAAAATCAACAAAACGAAGAAAAAGAGAAGAAAACGTTGCCCGGCTCTAGGGTACGGGCAAAACTAAAATACTTATAATAAAAAGAAATTAAAATAAAATTCAAAAATGTGCAAAACGAGCGAGAAACGAGTAATGCTGCATGCCACAAACGTTGCCACAGCAGAGGCAGAGACCGAGGCAGAGGCCGAGGCAGAGGCAGAGGCAGAGGCCGAGACAGAGGCCGAGGCAGAGACAGAGTCCAAGTCAGAGTCAGAGTCAGGGCCAGGGTCTGCTCAAGAATCTCGCTCGCTCTCTCTCTCCCTCTCTGTTAGTCTTAGGCCTGGAACCTGTTGAACCAGTCGGCGGCTGACAAACACTGAAAATGCCACCAACGTGTTTTTTTTCGGCTGCAGTCCCGCAGGATAAAAGCAGCCACTCGGTTCCGCTCTCAGCTCCCTCTCTTGCTCCCTCTCTCCCTCTCTCTCTGTTCAATTCAAGTGTAAAGCGCTGGAATGCGTTCGGCATTGGCCATATTTGCTGCACTAAATCAAGCGTTTAAACGAAATTTGAGTTGCTCCCCTTTCCTGACCCCCTACCCGCCCCCAACAACAGCAACAACAACAAAGTTCTGTTTGCCTAACTTTTGCTTGGCCTCTCAGAGATCAACATTTTTGTTTTTTCGCCAGGCCACATAATTTATAGATGCCGTTTGCCTAAATTCGTTTAATTTCAGCTCTACACACGCTCACACACACACACACACACACACAGACATAGTTTACCTTTACCTGTTGTACCTTTTCGCTTTGCTGTGTGGGTTGAACCTGAAATTTCAAAACTGTTCACTCAAAGGGTTTCAGCGGGATTCAGTGATGTCCATTTCGGCAGAGTGACAAAAAAAGCTAGAAAATAAAAGTAATTGGAAAAATTTTAAAAAAATAATTATATGTATAAAAATGTTTAATAAAATACTAAAATTTTAATATTTAAAAATGATTGAAAACAACAAATAATAAATATAATAATCAAAATAAATTAATAAATATATTTATTTATTAAAACAAGCTAAATAAGCTGAACTGCAAAAAAGCTAGCGGAAAAAATGCTGAAAGGCCAGCACAGACTCAGACTTTGACGCTCTCCTGCTCTGCCCCGCTCTCTTGCTCGCTCTCACTCTGGCTCTCTTCCTGACCATTCGTACATTATAATTTATAACTTTATCTAAACGATGTGCTGGTGTTTAATTTTCGACTTCACCTTTTCAATCTTGTTTTTTGGTCAGTTTTGAGTCGTGAAACGTTTTCTGTTTCCGCTTCGCATGACTCACGGCAGGATTATTTGAATATGGAGAGGTATATATAGCGCCACTCGGAGTGGAACATATCTAAATTTCTTAACGCAGCATCGGGACCGCCTAACAAGGCCAATGAAGGCGTTTGCCTAACAGCTGGAGATCAATTTTTGACCACCATGAAGTTTTCTTTGTCTTTCGGATTTCTGGTTAATGAAGAAATAGATCGGGACCTAAAAGTGCTGACTAACAGGGCAAAACGATTTGAGTTTGGCCTGAGTGAAAGTCTTGCCAAAAACCGAAATCTTTTGTTGTTGTTCCCAAACAATGGAAAAATCTCTTCGTAGACGCGTGCTGTGCGCGCTAAGGGCAATAGTTCAGCCATTTAAGAGCAATTGGCGAATGACAGGCTCTTAAAAACGAAAAAACATTAATTGAACAGTTAAACGGGCTTAAGCCCATAAGACGAGCTGAGAGCACTTAAGAGCAGGCTTAAGCCTAAGGATAACAGTTCGTGCTGGCAATTAAGAGAGGAACAGTTAAAGCAGACTTAGGGTAAGGATTCATTTAAGAGCAATAGCCAAAGGCGAGTTCGCATCATTTCAACACGCTTCAAAGGTGTCAAAGCGAGCTACACCTGCTTAGACCGTATATAGAGATAACAGCCGCAAGAGCTCATCGTTGAATCTATAAATATTTTTTTACATACGAATTCAATCAAATGTCAATTTAGATTGATTTTCGATTTGAGTGCATGCAAATTTATTGCGGCATCGATGAAAGCAACTAGTTAAGCTACGTATAAAAAAGATTCGTAGATTGATTTGGTAGCCGATCAAAGCTCAATTTGCCTTCTTTATTTCTATGCTAATCAGCGACATAAAAGTGACATACAAAGGGATTAAGATATGCGTAAAATTTGAGTGCCTTAATATTAATTCGGTTGCTCAACCGAATGTTAAATAAAAATATTAAAAATTATATAAATAATTATTTTTGATTTTTTATATATTTAATTATTTTTACAATTTTTTAATCTCATAAAAACATTTTATTTGCTTTCAATTGCTGCCGCTATCTTGCACCACTGTACAGCTAACAGTTGCTTAGCAGCGCGCGCTCTCACGCTCTTTCAGCTAAGAGCGCACAACAGTGCCATTTTGAGTCTAACAGTCTGTAGCGGGCCAGCAAATCGTTTCGAATTTTTGTCGTGAGCATCAACAAAGCCAAAAGCAAAAGCAACAGCAATTTAATTTACACACGACTCTAAAACAATATTAATTGATAAATATTTATCTCTGATAAATAAATAATTATTAATCAAGCAAATATTGAATATATGAGCAGCCAGATCAGTGGCTAAGTGCTGGATCAGATGCTGCTGCCCGCCATACGTAAAGAGAGCGGCACTGTAAAGAGAGCCCACCTACCGCAAGAGAGCGCTCGCTTGCGTGTGACTGCGCTGCCTGTGTGTGCGTGCCTTAAATGGTGTCCGTGCATTTCGAAAGAAACAGTTAGTTGTGTACGAAACGTCGTCGTGTTTGAACGTGTCGCTGCGCAACAGCGTCCATTGAATCGAAATCCCAAATCGAATTCACGTCTTGACGTATTTCAAATACTTGGCCAAGAGCCGCCAGTCGCGAGTGCAATTGAAACGTTCAAAACAAATGCAAAGCAATTGAAATAAATGCAAATTACAAATCAATAAGAATCGAATTCTATAGCGAAGTTGTGCATTATCTTTAACTTTAAACTGTTGCCATTGATGATAAGCGGAATCTATGTAGATTGCTTTAATTACGGTTATGTCATGAAGCATTTGTAGGCGCAATTCGCAAAAAATCTTTAACACGCAAAAATCTTGGCAAAGTGAGGAGCAATAGCAAACAGAGTGAGAAAGAGAGAGAAAGAGATAGAGTGAGAAGTGTGTGACGTGCGTGTATTTTAGTTTAAAACAAAACGACAACAACAACAATATTCGCAACTGTTATTACAACAACAAGAACAACAGGCGAGACGTAGTGGAAACAGCAGACAGCCCTCTCTGCGTGTGCTTTGTTTGTGTGCGTGTTTTGTTTCGGCCTAACCGGCAAGTGCAAAACAACAAAAAGAAAGAGGAAGAAAGAAAAAATAAGAAAAAGTGCCGCTCTCTTGCGCTCTGTCGCTGTGTCGCTCTTTGACGTCGCTCTTCGTTCTGTGTGTGAGTGTATTGGTGTTCGCACAGCTGTTTGGTGCAACATGCAGCAGAGCTGCCTAAAATCGTAGACACACACACATACACACAGGCACACACACACAGGTGTCACACTCAGTGTCCAGTTTGCATTTTACCGTAAAGAATTTCATCAACTACTATAAACATGTCCGGCAATCCTCAGCTCAGCCTCTGGCTCTGGCTCTGCCTCGGCCTCTGCCTCAGCCTGGCTGTGGCCAAGCATTTGGCAGTCGGCGTCGACGCTGACGGCGACAACTCGCTGCTGCAGCACCGCCAGCACCAGCACCAGCACCAGCATGAGCCGCACCAGCATCAGCATCAGCACAGCGCCGCAACGCACCATCGGCGGCGCCTGCAGCGGGACTCGCGCGCCAAGGATTTAGCGCAGCAGCAGTGCGAATCAGTCAAGGGCTACTTCGAATCGATCGACATCAGGTCGAGTGGAGTCTTTAATGAAAAAGGTAGGTGCAGCCAGTCATGCAGTCATCCATTCATCCACAAGATAGACCCTTTGCGGATATCACACTTGGCAGATACTCTATAGACAAAGCTAACAGACTTCATTCTCAGTTAAGCTACAATATTATTCAGCATTATTATAGAAGCCAACAAATACATCTATCAACACAAATCCCTCAACTTGTCTCATCTTTAAGCAGCTCTCTAATATGCCCTGCCCATCAGAATCTGTCTGGCTGTCTGCTTAAGTCTCGTAAATCACTTGCAGTCAAAGTTTAGCTACTACTTAACGTTGCTTGCCCTCTCGCTCCCACTCTCCCCCCTCTCTCTCTCTCTCTCTCTGCCAGTCGGACTGACTTAATGAAGGCGCATCTGTAACTATATGCAAATTCATTGAGCTGACTTCGACTCTCGAGTGGGCAGCCCCCGCCTGTCTAGCTGTCCGGCCGTCTGTCACTCGAGCAGTCAGCCGAAGGCAAAAGAAAACTATGAGCAAGTGCCTTGCGTCCGCAATTAGAAGCGTATTGAGCAATGTCTCGAAAACTTTTGCTCGGCCTGGATGGGCTGTCCTCCCCTCTCCCCTCCCCTTGAGCAGCCCACGCTGCAGCTTCATTTATAATATTTCGCATCTGTATCTATAGTTTTAGGTGCTGTGGCTGCGGCTGTGGCTGCGGCTGTGGCTGCGACTGCGGCTGCCGCTGTATCTGGTATCTTGATGTGGCGGCAGCGTCGTCATTTATTATTCTGGTTTTCTGGGCATATCAAGTGGCACGCATCTAACTGTGTGAAGGCTGTGGCGCATGAAAAATCATATTGTATACACAAATCGGCATCCATGAGATACTCGAAAATCGCGTTGGCATATTTTGTTTATGCATATTTCACACATGAATCTGGCTCGGCGCTCAGCCAAACAATGCGATAACAACGAAGTGACGCCGAAAAGAGACGAGAAGACAACAGCGAAAAAGAAGCAGATCGAAATTCGTATCTCGAGCATAATGTATCTATGGCCCATGTGTATCTCGAGCATATGTATCTCAGGAATGCCAGCCAAAGCAGCTCACGCAGTGCGGCGCGTAATTGAGTGAAAAATAATTATTATTGATTAACCGACCTTGACTTGGTATTTACACGTTTACGCACAATTACAAAGCATAGATACTCAGTTACTTTTACATGTATTTGTATCTGTGTGTGCGTGTGTGTGTGTGTGTGTGTGTGGCATGATGTTGCAGTTCTTCGCGCTGTTGTTACCTGCCTGGCGAACAGTTTTTCTCACACGCAGGTAGTTAACAAATAAACACAAGTAAAAATGAAAAAGAACAAAAAGTATCTTAAGATACAGCGCCCGTCTCTCGACTGACTTTTCCAAGAGATTTATCCACATGAGCGCCTGCTCAATGGAGCTCACTTCACAGACTTTGACTTTGTTTTAGTTGCTATTAGCGTTTTGG
This sequence comes from Drosophila peninsularis, assembly GCA_035047485.1. NCBI lineage: Eukaryota > Metazoa > Arthropoda > Insecta > Diptera > Drosophilidae > Drosophila > Drosophila peninsularis. The sequence continues at coordinate 3,975,050 of JAWNPN010000090.1, forward strand.
CATTTCAGGAATCTTAATTTGAGACATAAGTCGCACAGATAGCTAAGTCTGCTGAGCATTTGGCAGGCGAAATGCATCTCTATAGCGATGTATCTTTGTAGCTGAATGGGACATATAGTTAAGCATCTATATATCTGGGCAAAGTGTATCTGATATGTAGCTGACTGCATTACTTATGTATCTGAGTATTCGTATCAGTCTATAGCCTCTCAGCTTAGTATCTTACAATCTATGTATCTGACTAATGCATCCATGTATCTATGCCCATACATAGTATCTAGAAGCATAGCCCCTGTCATACACAGTGTATCTATATATCGTTGTATCTGTGTATCTGCAAATCAAAGGCAAAGCCTCTGGTACGTGTAGCGTCACTCCATATCGATGTATTTATGTATCTATGTATCTATGTATCTGTATCTATGCCTGTGGTCGTTGCTCTTAATGACTCGCTTAAGTGTATGCCGAACTTCATTTGGTTCTTTAGCAATGAGTTCGACTCGGACTCTGGCTCTGGCTGTGGCTCTCCTGTCTCCGTCTCCGTCTGTCGTCTATTTACTGTTTACATAGTTCAACTGCTGGCACGCCCTGCGCCTCTTATTCATGCCCCGTCGTCCTCAAGCAGTTTGTGTGTGTTACTTTTACGTTTATGTGCTGTTTGTGATGCTAATCTGATGTCTGTGTCATGCATACGATAAATGTTGTATATTTTTTGTTTCCTCAGGTATTTACGAGTGCGCACACAATATGTATCTGTATCTGTATCTGTATCTGTGTATCTGCGTCTGCTTGGTATGTGAACGTGGCCACGCACTTGGGCGCAATACACATCAAATTCAATTTCATTTTAATTGCGCGCACTATGCGACTGCTAATTGAGCTGTAGCAGCTCAGCATAAACATAACCGGAGCGAAAGATACGTCCATGGGCTGGAAATAGCTTTAGCTATTCAGTGCTCTTCAGGGTTTTGGCCCGTTCGTAAACACGGCCCATTAACATTAACACGTTACATGCTCGAAGCAATGCTTCAAAGCAAACAGGAAGTCCTATCTAATCATATCTCTAGCTGTATCGCTCTCTGCTGTAAGGCGATGAGCATGTTACTAAATATTTAAGCAGCTCGAAATTAGAGCAAACTATAAGCTAGCTCCTTCTCTCTCTATCCCTCACTCTCTCCCTCTGTTTGTGTAGATAATAGAAAAGTGCAAATAGAAGCCAAAAACGTGAGCAACTCTTGGGCTATGCTGCGGGCCGCAGCATGTTTGTCTGCCCGGCACGAGATAAACCCGAACAAAATAAAATAACGTAATCCACACTAAGTCCAAACATCAAATGTGATAAAAGATACTTAATAAAGTTACTTTGTGCTGTCATAACTTTTACAAGCCTCCAGATTAAAGGCAAACAAATTGCCGCAATTTATTTGAGTTCCACTTCAAATATTTCCACTGACTCTATATAGTTTTTATACATGATTTAAGACATCCGCTTATATATATATTTAAAAATATTTTTTTTGCTAGAATATTTTGCATGCTAATTAGTTTGCCAAAATTTTGCGCTCAAGTCTAATTATGGCTTAACTGCTGCATTAATCTTAAAAGCAAATACATCAAAAGTAAAAAAAAATAAATATATATATATATTGTATATATAATCTGTCCAAAATAAAATTCACAAATTTGACGTGCATGTGCAGGTCATTAAAATCGAACAAAGCCAAATATTTAAATATTTGCCAAAAGCGATAAGGTTTCATGTCGTGTGGTAAAAGCATAGAAACCATATTGGCTTATGGATATATAATATAATAATATAATTATATATGAACTATATATAAATATATATCAGATAGTGCTAAGATTTGAACTAGAACTTGTTTGCCATTTTTTCTGCCTTATTTTTACCCTTTGCTGGAGGAACTTAAGCGCGCTCAGACTCAACTGAAAGTTTGTACCTCGCTGAAAATACTATTTGTTCAGGGCTAGAAAGCTTAGACTCTGAGTGAATTCGAATAGGATTATGATTTGATTATTGATTGTTCGATTCGGTTATATATATATATATATATATATATATATATATATATATATATATATATATATATATATATATATATATATATATATATATATATATATATATATATATATATATATATATATATATATATATCGTATAATACTTATATACATATATCACATATTTTACGAGGTCTGTTCAGAAACTATCGCAAATTTGTGTTTTTTTTTCATGAATCTAGTTGCTTTCATATATGCATATTCATATATATAATAATTTTCTCTAGCTTCTCAATCGTAGCGTTGCATCATCCTCTCATGGCCAAGAGACCAGCTTTTGAACAGACCTCGCATATGCTAACTCATAAAAGCTTATATATAATATATATTTATTTTCATATTATGCATTGGCTTTACAGCTGCGCTTTTACGAGCTGTCACATTTGATAAGTCAAACTCTGACTCTCAACTCGTTTGGCTTGCCTCAAAAATCAGCTAGAGCCTAATCCATTAATTAAGTTGAACATTAAGCTCAATTGAATTGAGCTCTCCCTTTCTCACTCTCTCTCTCTTTCTTTCTTACCCTGTCTTTTGCTAAAGGTTATCAATTAAGCTCAGAGCCAAAGCAGTTTTTAATTGATCGATAGCCAAAAATATAAAGTTTTAATCAAGTGCATTTTTAAAAATTTTAACTTGGCCCCAGGGGCAAAAGTGAACTTTGAGTATTTCTTGCCCTTCTCTCTCTCCCTCTCTCACTCATAAATACATTTTCCCCTATGTGATTGATTATCTTGAACGTTGCATTTATTTTGAAGCTCACAACATTTGGTTGGGCTTATGTCAGAGTCCAAAAGTTCGTTTGCCCAGAGTCTTCCTCTTCCTCTGCTTTTATTTCTATAGATGTGTGTTAATTAGTTTCAATTAAAATTAACGATGCCTGGGTCTGTGCCTTTGCCTGTCCATCGATTTCACACGCACTTAAAACAGAGAGAGAGGCAGCCACAGCCATGAGGAAATCTTAGCATGGGCTGCTTTTTGCTCTTCGCCTTTGGTCTTGCTTTATTTCTTTTAAATTTGTTGTCCGCTCTTCTTATTTTACACTTTTGACCTCAATATGAGCAGGCGAATCCGGAGTTCTGGGCGGTGATGTCATTGACTTGATTGAAGATTGAAGATTGCTGATTGACGCCGGACGATTGCTTTAACTAAGCTAAATTATTTCGGTATTTAAATTCATTCACAATTCGCAGACACTCTAGCGGCGACAGTCGACGCTCGACAGCTACATTCATTCATTAAGAAACTTTAATCATCTCGTTTCGGTTTCTGAGAATTTGAAGAGCGACAATTGACAGAAATTTGTGTCTTAGCTTTATTCATTCATACCTGGCGGGTTAAAGGTAAGCTGTTGTCTGAACCTGTTTGCGGGCACACACGAACTTCATGTTTGGCAATTAAAGCGAAGAGCGGCCACAAGTGTGTCCAAAGGAAGTTGTCAACGGGCTGTCGTTGTACCTGACCAGGTGGCTGATAGCAGCGCAGATACCGGCTGCATTGATAAGAGACAGACAGACAGATAGATAAAGTTGAAGTCATAAAGCGCAGTAAACATAAGTTATAGATACGACTGCGACTGCGACTAGGGCTGATTGTGCGTATACGTAATTAAATATTTGGTACTCACATAAGGTGGAAGATGCTCAGGTACACAGAGCACATAAAACGTGTGAATTGAGCAGAGCCAACGGCAGCAGCAGCAATGGCTAACTGACAGGTAGTAGATACATTTGTATCTCACGCTTGTACCTGCAACCTCTCGCTCTCTCTGTCTCTGTCTCTCTCTGTGTGTTTGCTTGCAGCTATTTTTAAGCATTTCACAAGTAAATTTATCAAACAAACAAATGCAAGAACTTGCAGACAGCAATTGAGTTGCTTGCAAGTGTAGCTGAAGATAGACGCTCTTCCTCTCTCTCCCTCCCTCTGCCTCTCTGTTTGATACAATTTTCCAGTCATTTTAGCCGATTCGGCTTGGTCAATGTCTCTTGCTTATGTAACGCCACACCCCTTGCGCCTACTCGCACTGCGATGATGCAGCTCCAGTTGTGTTACCTACACGGCCTGGCTTCATTGTTTGTTCACGGTCTTTTGTGCCGCGTAATCGTCGTTTTCCAATGAACTCGGGTCCGTGGAGTGGGCATGAGAGTCATACAAGCGTCAACGGATTCTTTCATTCTTTTTTTCGGGTTCGGGCTCGGGTTCTTCACTGGTTTGATTCATGCCCATGAAAAGGTTAATGCCTACTGAAGTGTGTGTCTGTGGACAGCATCGGAGCCAAAGTAGTCGGCACCTATAGTCAAGCGTTTCCGCTCCAACTCTATCTGTATTAGTCGTGCCTTACTGTAGATTACAGCGCGCATTATTAGAATTATATTTAAAGCTTGTCATATCAGACACATTCAGATTCAAATGGGCTGGCTTGAGAGTGTCAGTCTACCGCTTCGACTCGGCTTTATCTTTATCTAATTACTTTCTAGCACCTCGTACTATGTTGTCTTTCCCCTAAGTGCTTTGGCATATTTGTTTTCACATTTGCCATTTGGAGATAGAGTTTCCATTTGCTGTTATCAGCTTAAGTGTGTACCTGGGCAGGGTCTGCTCGCATTGCACAACCAAATCAATTATTTGCCACCTAAAGGCACATAAATCAACTCATGACGAGATACAACAATGAGAATAACAAGAAGTCGAACACTCAATTGGTCAGCACAAAAGAGCGACATGAAAAGGCAGAAAGGCGGCAAGGCGAGCAAATTGTATTTGGCTTTATAAATGGCCAGCAAAGCCAGTGTTAATATGGCGTTGGTGGCGTCTTGTTACCACAACAACAATAACATAACAACAATCACAAATATTTGAATGATTTTGTTCGTTCTTCTTTTATTTTCTTTTCTTTTTTTTTTAACAACATGAAACTCAAGCAGATTTCAATTTTTTGTTATAGCTGAGTGTGCGTGTGTGTGTGTGTGCGAATGTTGTTTGCTTGTCTAACTTAATTCCAAAGCATCCACCTACCAAATGCCACACACGCACCACACAACACACACAACACGCACACACACACCCCACTTGCAACTCCCGGCACCTCAATTTTCAGCAGCTCCACCCTTAAAGCATATACACTTGACTTTATATATATATAAAATATATACATATATTTATATATATATTTTTCGCTTTTTTTCCGTTTTTTGTGGTTTTTTGCTGTATATTTAGACGGTTTATTGACTTTGGTTTCTTTTTCGCACACTAAGCGCAAATCTAAACATTAAATGAAGTAAATGTAAACAAAAAAAAAAAAAAAACTGTTAAAAATACTTTTGTGCGTCGTCTTTGAGATATACACACTAAACTGATTTTTTAACACGAGCATGGCGAACATGAAGAAGAAGAAGAAGAACATATATGTAGATGTGTTATATAACCATCAGCAGAATGTGCTAAGAAATGCAAATTTAACTAATTTTTTCATATGTGCCTGCTGCCCTTTGTCTATATAACAGTTGATATATGAGTATAACAGTATATAACAGATATAATATAACAGATATAATATAACACATATATTTAAAGGCTAAAGGCCACATACATATAGGTGAATCCAAGATAAGGTCAAGCAAAAATTGTATAACACTACACAATATAGTATAACAGTATAACAGATAAATAAGAAATCAGAATAAATTAAAAAAAAAACTTTTTTATCGCTAGAAATATAAGTACACATAACACTAAACATTATAGTATAACAGATATGATATAATAAATAATATTTATGGCTAAAAACCAAATATATGTTATAATAGCTAAGCTATCTTCAACATAAAGACATATAACACTTAAAAATATACTATAACAGTGTATAACAATTATATAATTATACAAATGAGAGTCAACATATAGGTATTTTACACTTTCCCATAGCAGTATTCCCCGTCTTTTAGCCGCGCATAATTTGCCTATTTCCAACCACTAATTTCTCTATTCTATTTGCTCTATCTTTGCAGGTGCGTATTTATACCAATTTCGTGTGTGTTCGCCTTATCGCTGGAGCAAACAGACAACAACATATAATTATCTGTGCCGAAAGACTATCGGATCGGCTCAGTGGTTAGTTAACGCCCAGCTAGACAGCCTGGCGTTGCGCCTCAGCTGACAGCGATATACATATTCATATATATATATCTCGTATAATATGTTGTTTAAGTAATGTGTATCTCCCTCTCCCGGCGTGTGTGGGAGCGACCTTTACAAGAGACCATCAATCATTTAACAACAATTGCGAGGCGCTCAACGCCAACACCAACTAAAAGCAAATACAATAAAAAAGCTACCCCCACGCTAGAGAAGAAATAAAAAACAAAACATGCAAAGGCGCGGGAGCGTCAGATATATTACCAAATATGAATATAAATGCTTTTAAAAAAAATACAGCCAAGCAGTATAATCATGGCGCGTGGTGTGAGGAAGATGGAATACCCTTACTGAGCCAAAGTTAGATCAAAGATAAGACCCAAGCTGACATAGGGAAATACACTTTTTAGCCTTAAGTGAGATGCTTATTAGAACAGCTTGGATTTGTCTCAGATAGGTTCATTTAACTGCCATATACGAACTGACATATTAGTATAACAGTGTAGCACAAGTTAGAAAAGCTATATATATAACAGCTGTCAGCAGTATAACAGCGTATAACAGCTAGTCAAAGTCCTTAGCAGCACAGAACACATCCAGAGCACAGCCCAGCTCAATACCATAGTATATAACAGCTGACATCACAGTATAATAGTGTATAACAGATACTAAAAATGCTTTAATAGAGTTTGTAGCTAGTTTCATGTTATACACTTTTATGCCCATGCCATATAACAGTTGACAATGCAGTATAACAGTGTATAACAGTCACTCTTTAGAGTAATGCCCTCTGGAAGGGCACAAGAACAAAACAAATAAAAGCACAGGGGCACTTAATGTTGCCCTCCTCTAAGCGTCGAGCGGGGCTTACGCAGAACAGTAGGAGAAATTTTAATATTATTATTGTCAACGTGGTTGGGGGCGTGGCTGTTTGCCGTGCGTGTGAGTGAGAGTGTGTGTTGAACTCGACGCCGACAGCCATTCACTTTTCATTATTAATATTTTGTATGCTTAAATTATGCTAATCCGTTGAAATATGATTATGCCAAATGACAACAGCTTGAAAAATGAAAACTTTGCTGGGCATAGCCCATAGGGCGTTGCGTTGGCGTCGGCGTCGGGGCGTGGCACGCACGCTTTGCAGGTGCGCCCCGCAGGTAGCTATGCATAATTTGATTACCTTTCGCAGCTAATTTCGAGCTATAATTAAATGCCACCAAAACTGCGGCAATCCCTTAACCCAATACCCCACGCTCCCGCTCTGCTTTCCATTTCGCGCAAGTTTTTCAATTAAAGGCAAAGGCGACGGCGACGGCGACGGCGACGCCAAAGCAAATACGCGACCTTCAAAGCGAAAAGCAATTGGGCAAATGGCAAATGGAATTGCAGTTGCAAAAAGTAATTTAATTAGCTAACTCTTAACCCAAAAACGAATCGCAGCAGCTGCTGCTGCAGCCGGAGTCTCTCTATATAATATTTGTGACTTTAATGAAAATAATTTCCGCGCCAGAGCGAAAGGGTTACCAAGCGACGCTCGTCCTGTCTGTCCTTGTCGCGTGTTTGCATTTGTGAAAGTTTTTCTACCATTTTTTTATTGGCGGTGCCAGTCGCCAAAGTTTTGAGGCGCCAAACAAAAGCGAAACTAGCCGGCGAATGCAGAAGACGCTTGGCTAAAAGCTATGCAAATTGCTTGGCCAAGTGTTGACTTCCACCATCAAATGAATTTTTTAAAATGCCCTCAACGCCGTGGAGTTGGGGCACAAAATGTTGCTTAAAGCTTTTCTATCCCCCATCGTTTTCTCGATCAATATTCCCAGTCAAAACTTGTTATTTAAGCAATAGTCAGAAGTCTTTTACTTTTTATACTAGGAAAATTTGGAAAAAAATTATTTTCAGGACATGTTTCGTCAATTGTTCGACTTCTCTAAATTATATGGTGAGCGCCTGTTAGTCAGCAGCAGGCCGGGCCTGAAATACTACGAGCGTAGATTGGCAGCGATCGCATCAAGGACTAACTATTTAAGTAGATACTTAGCCTTGCTGACATGCCAGAGCCGCTACGAGGCACTCCCGAATCGCAACTCCCGCCGACGCCTGCCCCATGACGGTCAGATGCGTGCGAGGCGGCAGACTGCTAGCCGGCGACTGCAACGCGAAAGACGACTCCTGGCAATTGCGCCGGTTCAAATTCAGAATCATCTTAATGTATCCGACCAATATCCCGTCCAAAAGCCACTCGAGCATGCGGAGCTGCAAGCGCCGCAGGCCGTGGAGCCTGAAGTGCTGCACAATGTGGCCAGCCAGCCGGGCGAGCAATTGGAGGATGAAGTGCCGCACGGTGCCGCCACACAGCCGGCCACCTCGATGTCCGACATATGCAATAAGAAGCCATCAGTCGGCGGCGGTGCCGGTGGTGGTGCCAGTGCCAGCAGCAGTACCAGTGCCGGAGGTGGTGCTGGTGCAGCTGCTGGTGCTGCGGGCCAGCGTACTGTGACGCTGATGCCCGGCGATGGCATCGGCCCGGAGATATCGCTGGCCGTGATCGAGGTGCTCAAGGCAGCCGGAGCACCGCTGGCATTCGAGGCGGTCGATGTGACGCCCATATTTGACAAGGATGGCAAGCAGACGATACCGCAAGAGGTCATTGACAGCATGCAGCGCACCAAGCTGGGCCTCAAGGGTCCGCTGATGACGCCCGTGGGCAAGGGCTTTCGATCCCTGAACCTGATCCTGCGCGTGCTCTTCAACCTGTACGCCAATGTGCGGCCCTGCAAGTCCCTGGACGGCGTCGAAACGGTCTACGGCAAGGTGGACGTGATCACCATACGCGAGAATACTGAGGGCGAGTACTCGGGCATCGAGCACCAGCTGGTCAACGGCGTGGTCCAGAGCATCAAGCTGATAACGCGGCCCGCCTCCATGCGAGTCGCCGACTACTGCTTCAAGTATGCCCTGGCCATGAAGCGCAAGAAGATCACCGCGGTCCACAAGCGGTCCAGCATGCGCATGTCGGACGGACTGTTCATCAACTGCGTGCGCGAGGTGTACGAGAAGTACAAGGATCAGCTAAACAAGCAAGGCATTGAGTACGAGGAGGCGGCCATTAGCAAGGTCTGTCTCAAGATCGTGGACGATCCGACTCAGTTCGATGTGCTCGTCATGCCCAACCTGTACGGGGATATCATGTCGGATACGTGCGCCGGGCTGATTGGCGGCCTCGGTCTGACGCCATCGGGCAACATTGGCATCAATGGCGCCATCTTTGAAGCCGTCCACGGCACGGCGCCCACAATCGCTGGCAAGGACCTGGCCAATCCGACAGCCCTGCTGCTCTCCGCCGTCATGCTGCTGCGCTACATTGACATGGGCGCCTACGCCGACAAGATCGAGGCTGCGGTCATCAAGACCATCAAGGAGGACAACGTGCGCACCATTGACCTGGGCGGCAAGGCCAAATGCTCCGAGTACACCAAAGCACTCATCAAGAACATCAAGTGAATTCATTTAACTGACAATGCCAGTAAGAAGAGTGACATCAATCTGAAGACGGATCACCTCTACCTGTATAGTCTGTTTTTATTTGTATGTCAACTATTTTGCTACGGGTTGATATGTACTTGAAGCGCTTTTCGTTTTTGAGTCGCAAATCATAAACATTCGCTTGAAAATTAGCTTTGAAATATAATCACGATCAGGCTTTAAGTTTCGATATTGAGACTATTTCAGTGTAAGCTGCTTTGCAATGAAATTGATGTTTAAATAAAATGGAAATTACGCTCGACTGACAGTTTTATTTCAATAATATCAAAGTTCATCGGCAACTTTATCCGACCCGCAAGTGGCTAAGGCGAGCAGGCGAACATCACAGAGAACACCGACGGCCACTCGAAAGTCAAAGAGCGAGAGGAGAGTGAGAGAGAGGTTCCAGGTGCCCCTAATCCAGACCCAGTTTAGCCAGAAGGCCAGCCAGCCAGCCAGCCAGTCTAACCAGTGCCAAAGTCAAAGTCAGCGCCAGAGTCAGTCAGTCTCTGCGGGCCCGAAAGCGAGAGCCAAACGCAAGTCATCAACCGCACTGGGCTGCCCTTTCCTTTCCAACTCCAGCCTCAGTCCGTGCCCCCGTCCGTGGCAGGGGCCCCTATGCGCAGCTCCCTGTGCTCTAGGGGCCGGCTTACGTTGCATTTTTACATGCATGCTTGGACCATTTCCACTTCAAAACTGGCTGCGTTTAAAAGCACCGACCAAACTCTAAACAAACCCAGCTACTAGCCAACAGCGAAACAGACGAGAGAGAGAGAGAGAGCGAGAGGGAGAGGGAGATGGAGCTGTTCCTTTTGGACTGGGTGCAGCCGAGCGGAGCAGGAAGAAAATGCCACAGAGCCAACTAAAAAGCCATATAAAAAATTAAAAAGAAACAGAGAGAGGGAGAGGGAGAGGGAGAGAGAGTGTGTGTGGGAGATTCTTTGTGTGCATTTCAAAGAATTTTTATAAACAAGAAGCAGCAGCACAGAGCAGAGCACCGGAGAGCCAAAAGATAAACTTCGTTCTGTGTGCATATATGTATGTGAAACAAAAGTCAAGAATGTTTTACGTATTTTTTTTATCATTCTCCTCTTTTTGCTGTTGTAACCGGTTTTTTGGGTTGCAATGCAGCGGCGGAGCTGAGAACTCCACACGACAGCTCGATTCTAACAGCGACCAGGTCGAAGCTGACAGCAGCTGGCGGGTGGGAGGGGGGCGTGGCATGCTGGCTCGGCCTAGTTGTCGCTGCAGTCTTCATTCATAAATCTATATTCGCATAGCTCGAGCTGCAGTGGAACAGCCCAACCAATTGAGACTCATTTGAATTGGCCAACACGCAAAGGCCAAAGCGCCAGACAGTGAATGGTCATGTCTGTTCCCCAGAAGTGTCAATGGAGAGGGGCAGCTGGGGCTGGGGACAAAAGGCGGCACCATAATTGTCATGCCATGCCATGGGCCGCGGCCCGAGGGCCGCTCATTAGAATGCTAATTTGTAAATGCAATTGGCTGACGTGCGGAGCGCCAAGATGTGAACATTTGTGCCTCGTTTAATTGTTTGAAAGTAATTTATTTTTTATTCTGATTTCACAGAATTTTCAAAAAACGAAAAAAAACCCTGAAATTACGCGGAATTAAACGCGTATTTCCTCGTAAAAATAGCAACAAAAAAACTTTCAACAATCTATAATTTAATATTTATGCATAACCCTAGAGGTCAGCTATATATAAATAGCAATTAGTTGATAATTACCTAAAAATATGATTTGTTCGCTGATTAAAGACTATAATTATAATTGCCAGTTGAGCGCTTGAGCCATAAGTTACAACAAGAATGCAAGAAGTGCGAGTGCTCGAGTCGAAAGAGACAGACTAAAAGATACTCGCACCTGGAAGTGGTTGGAGATGAGTAGCTTTGCTGTTTAGGAAGTGATAATTGCAAGGGAAACTCTAACTAGCATAACTATCTAACTATCTATAGTTATGTGTCCTCTTTGGGAATAGTAATGGATATATCTTAAAAGTGGAATCCATATGAACTTTGCATGCTTTGCGAGAATATACACAGCAAATTTTGTGAATCTGTCTCTTTAAACACTCGAGATATGCTCAAATCTTATGTAGTGTGATATAGATTGAGTGATATAGATATGCTCAAATCTTATGTAGTTTGATATAGATTTAAGTTGATTTCATGGATAAATAATCGATTATATGAAGCAACCCTTAGCTTATAGGGCACCCTAAGTATGGTATGGAAAGACAAGCAGGCAGACATAGAGATAAATTTAAATCTGCATATAACTTATAGCTCAAGCTGTATAGGTCAACAGCTATAATTATTCCCTCTCACAATATAGGATTACGTACAAAATCCAATATTCCATCTTCTTCAGCCGGCGCACGTGTATTGGCAAAACTACATATTTCACTCTTCATTTGCAATTTTACGAGTGCTTGACAGCACGTTTTAAATCGCTTTTAACTGATTTTCCGGCTCGAACTCGAGCACACAAATTTGCTTGTCCCACCCACCCCTCCTCGGGTGGCCTGAACTGTCCGCCCTGTTCGGCCAGGTCTCGCCACTTGACAAGGGTTGCGGCACACACACACACACACACAGTCTTCTCCACTCTTTTAGCAAAGATTTACGACCGCCGTCAATAGTGCTTTGCATGACATGACCCCTCGGCTCGGCTCCGCCTCTCCAATTGAATTGGCGCCGTGAAAAAATAGCGACAAACAAAAAGCATTTTCGAATTTAAATCTATTTGTCACTTGGCAAAGTTTGGTGTGTGCCACCTTTTTGCTACCCAAGTTGCAACTTTTTATTTCCGGCACGCACAAAGTTCACCGTAAGCCGCACCGAACCGGTTCCACAATGAGCCGGAACATACAGATTTCTATGCCTATCAAGCAAATAGAGCCGGGGTCCAAGTGACAGTTACAAATTTGCTGAAATAAGTGTGGCGCGGCGAGGCTGGGGGCGTTGGAGGGAGGAAACCCCAAAAAGAAAACAAATAGCGAATTCAAATGAATTGTGAGTGGGTGGCGAGTGCCTGAGCCCCATCGCGCCCTGTGTCTGTGTGTCCAGCTACTTATTAGGTCTGTCCAGGAGTTGTTGTCGCTCCGCTTAAAGCTTTAAGCAAAAGGCCATCGGTGGCTTGAGGAGCGGCCAAATGATTTGCATTTATTTATTTTTGTGTTTCTTCTAGCGTGCCCTGAACGGTCTCCCTCTGCCCCTCCCTCTCTCTTCCCCACTATCTCTCTTAAGTAGCTCTTTGCTTTGCTTGTCTCTCTTGCGCTTCGCTTCGCTTCGTTTTGTTTTCTTTTGTGCTTTGACATCTCCTTGGTTGGCTGATAAAAATAATCCCATTTATTGTTTAATGCTTAATAAATAAAGCAATTTTTATTTATTTGCTGCGTTTTGTTTCTCTTCGCTGCTGCGCTTTGTGCTTGTTTTTTATTGATTTTTGCGGCTTGTTTCTATTTCCATTTGCTGTTGTTGTTGGCCTAAGTAAAATGCCATCAATTGTTTATTGTTTTGATAATGCGTTTTGTTATAGCATTTTATTGTTTGTACTTGAGCGTCGCCGTCGCCTCTGCTCTCTGCTCTTGTTCAACGTTGCGTATGCGTTATATTTGTTGATGCCTATGCTAAATATATATATATATATATATATATATATATATATGTATATATAGATTCAGTTGTTTATTTTCAGTTGACCCAGTGATTCTGTTTGATTAATTGCTCCATTTAAATAATGCAGCGCATAAATTGAAATATCAATCAAACATTTTATTCGCAAATAAACGAAAATCATCAATTAATAAATAATAATAATTGACAAACTGCTGGCCGGCTGGGCCAGTGCCACTGCTAATTGGCCCTGGACAGAACACACACGCACACAGACAGTCGACAGTGGACAGTCGACAGTGCACACTCCGCTTAATGCATTCGCAGCTCGCACGTGGACTCTACTGTATTCAATTAACGCCGGAAGTGCGGCGGCAAAGGAAAGAGTCACAGATAAGGATGCGGCTGGACTGCCGCTGGATGTCATAAAATGCACTGAAAGTAATGAATGTTAAGCATCTCGTGTTGGTTTAATTAATGCAATTAAACGGCCAGCGAAGATAATTGAAACCGCCCATAAAACTGAGAGCGACACATCTTGGGGTGCCACACAATTTCTCTTCGATGAGGTGGCAGCCTAGCGGACAGCTGTATACCCTACATGAGCAGAAACCCCTTTTTGCTCTGCTTGAAAATCAATTACTTAAATAACATGTGCACAGTTTTCTTATTATTGTAAATACTCGAGCTGAGGGCTTAAATAAAGTTGTAAACACTTGGGGCAACACGAGCTGGCAACAAGGCAACCGGGCAACCAGGCAACCGGGCAACCTGGCAACTTGTAAGCCACTTTCGAGTACAGCAATTTCTTGGTCAGCTATCAGCTTTCGTGGTCTCGCTGCTGTGGGTGTGCCTGAGACACTAATTGCAGCTTGTTACCTGGGCCAGAAGCGGGTGGCAACTTCCGGTAATTAAGAGTCGAGCGGCGACTCCGGAACGTGACATCAACACCGAGGCCAAGGCAGGAGACCAAGACCAAGACCAAGACCGAGGCAGCAGTTGACGCAGTCACTTGTTGATTTAATGTCCTGCAGTTGCAGTCGTGTATATATATACTATATAGGGGCAGTGCACAAATCCCACTTAGTGTTTTTTTTTCAATTAAAACTTGTAAATTTGAAATGAGCCCGAAAAGTTGGGCAAACAGCAGCAGCAGCAGCAGAATTTATGTGGCAGCGCCTTCGGGGCACGACTGCTGCTGCTGCTGCTCGAATTCATAAACATTGCATAAAATTTTAACTAGTCGACAACGACTGGAGCGCCACCTGGGCCAGGGCTTCAACAATGGCCACGCGGCCGGCCGCCAATGGCCAATGAACCTTTTGCATATGGCCGGGCCAAGCTAAGGTCAACATGTGCCCAATGTTCTACGCCATGTTGACTCCATTGAAATCTATTATGCATTGGGGAGGCAAGGCAGGGGAGAGAGCTCAGCCAGTCGGGCCGACGGCGTGGCCAAGTGCAAGCGCATTATGCAAAAGTTTTGCCTTAGCTTTACAATTTTTCTGCCATAATACAGAGAGCAGACTCATGTGTGGAGGCACTTGAGTGCGAAGTGCTTAACTGGGTCGAGCAGCAGAAGGCTCCAGTTCCGCTGGCAGCCGTGTGAAATGCAATCAACTTTTTGTTTGCTGCACAATTGGGCGCAAACGGCAAGCGGATGAGCAGGTGAATATGATAGACAAAAGGAACAATGAATAACGTGCAAAAAGAGTAGAGCAAGAAGCAGACTAAGGGAAAACTTCAGCCAATGAGGAAAAGTTTAAAGCTTCGGCTTGAATTGCATATGAAAGCGCGCGGGAGATTTGAAGGTTTTCAGATTTGCAGCAGATTTTCGAGCAGCTCTGTCAAATAATTCTTTGGCAGTACTTCAGCCCCAGCCCTTCGGAGGACAATGCCACGTGGCATCATTTCTGTCAGACGCACGACCAATAAATTATTTATCAAACAAAGAGCATGCTCAATGGCAACAATGACACTTTGAGCGGCAGCAGCAGCAGGAGCAGGAGCAGGAGTTGCCACAACCCTTGGCCTACAGTCGGCCCACTTCAGCCCAGACATCCGGCTCTCATTGTTTCCCTGCCCACTCAGCAAATGGCAACAGCAACAACAGCAACAGCAGCCAGAATAAACAACAATAATAAACCACATAAATAAATGATAAGCCTCGCACATGTACAATGACATCCCGTGAAAAGGTAGCTGTGGATGTGTGTATGCAGATGTGTGTGTGGGGCTTTCCTCTGTATGTGTGGCGGGAGCTGGGGCACTTGACGTAGGTGTGCTGTAGCCCTAATGAAAATGTCAAACTGACTGCTGCAGTCAAACTATCCGTCTGACCATTACCAACACTTATCATCAAGCATCATCATTAACTTTTTGCAGCTTTTTTGCTGTCGATGTGGCTGGCCAACTGAGAGCATGTCATAATGTGATTGCTGTTTGAATAGAGAGAGGGGGAGTGAGAGGGCGAGCTGCCGCCCTCTGTTTAACATATTTACAGCTATAAATCGAGACCACTTTCAAAATTAAACAGAATTCGATTTCAGATTTCAATTGCTGATTAAAAATTGTGGAATTACATGGAAATGTTTGAGCTCTGCTCACAGCTATGATTTTATAATAAAGCTGAGCTGCAAAGTGCATTGAGTTATCGAAGTAGACTTGATTCATTTAACTGAATGAAAGCATACTTGCAATCTTCATATAAAATATATATATAATAAAATATAGTATATAATATATTTAAAATATATTAGTTTTCATCTTTAGGTACATTCCACAAGTGCTGTAAAAATTTTCAAATAATATTTGTTATAGACTTTCCCACTTAACGCATATCTTTTGCTCGGGCCTTCAGCCTGCTGCGCTCTCGCCATATTTTCATTTTAGCTGTTGCCTGATTAGTTTGCAATTTATTTGCAGCTCAATTAAGTACGCATAATTCGCAGCAAAAATAGACCCACTCTCTGCTGCCACACCCTCTTTCAGTCCCGTTAAGCTGGCAACAACATAATGTACTCGACTCGAGCACGGCACGGCGCGGCAATCGTTGGCCGCTTCCGCTTCCGTTTGGCTATCTTTAGCAAAGCCCTGCACTAAATAACTGTCAGACAGGCAGTCGCCAGCTGCCTAAGCTGCTAAAATCCAGCCGCCAAAAATTTGTGTCTCATCCGAAAGAAAAAACCAAAAAACAACAACAAAACTTTGTCAATTTCGTAGC
Organism: Drosophila peninsularis; assembly: GCA_035047485.1. Lineage (NCBI taxonomy): Eukaryota > Metazoa > Arthropoda > Insecta > Diptera > Drosophilidae > Drosophila > Drosophila peninsularis. Next base: position 3,991,645 of record JAWNPN010000090.1, read on the forward strand.
TAAACTTGCGACGCTTATTAAAGCAGTCGACAACTGGCAAAAGTTTTTGCATTTTGCAAAAGTCTCTAGCTCTCACTCTCACTTTCTCTCCCTCTCTATCCCCCTCTCACTCCACTCTACTCTAAAAGGCAAATAGCGCTAGCCAAACGTAAACTCTCTGGCTGTTGGCTGTATTTTACATAACTCTGTGAGCAATAAAAATTAATTTGCTGCCCATTTGGAAGTGCTTAATTTGTAAACGAGACCATTGGGGTCTCCGCATGGCAAAGCCCCCTCCCGCAGCAATTGCTGGAGGTGGCTTGGATTTGCGCAGGGCTGGGGCTGAATTGTTGACTTTAGCATGTTGTACAAACTGTGTCCGATTGCCTTGTTTCACTTACTTGCCTTGCGCAGGCTACGTTGGCTAGTTAATGTGAGTGAGAAGCTGAAAAGAAGTTGACTTCGTGTGTTGGGAAGCTGAAACTATAGAGATAATGTAGATGTAGCAGATCTGTTAAGTATATGCATCCAGAAAATATTGAATAAAATGAGAAAAAAAATCTAACAAGAGAGCAGCAGCAAATATAGATAAGTTTTATAGTTGAAAAACTATTTTTGAATAAGTTGTAAAGATGTGGAAAGTTGAAATAATATATATAAATATATAAAAATATCTATAAATAAATATATCTATAAAATATCTATCTTATTACTTAAAAAATACTTTTGAAAGTACAAAACTTCTCTATTGCCCGCTTCTTTCTTCCTTATCCTTGACATTTAATATTTTTCTTTTATGATTTCCTTGGGTAAGGGCATTCAGCTCTCGCTCAATGGCCGCTGGCTGTGCTCTCTCGCTGTTATTTCACAGATTTTTATCGCTCTACAGCAACAACAACAACAACCACAATAACATGGACGACATTTATATGGCCAAAAACGCAAATGGCGTTGAATGTTTGCAATAAAACAAAAATTTAACAATGCTGCTCGCTTGTTGTTGTTGCTAGTTGTTGGTTGTTGGTTGTTGGTTGTCATGCCTGACCCCGAGTGCTATGTGTAGACTTTCAGGCTGACCCGTTGCGGATTACATGTTCGTTGGGCAGCGCAAATTTATGGTTTGTTTCTGTTTTAAGTGAGAGAATTAGAATTAGAATCAGAATTGACCAACAGGCGGTGTCTCAAGTAGCTGTTTCCTATACATAGTATATAATATATAGTCTGATTAATAATTGGCGAAATAACTGGAAAAAAGCCAGAGCTTGACTTTGACCTGTGGGTGAGGGTGGCTGCCAGAAAGAGAGAGGGAGAGAGAGAGAGAGAGAGAGAGGGCGACTGTGGCACGATTGAAGCATCCGCTGCTGATGCTGTGGGCGTACACAGACACTGGGCGACAGATAAACCCGGCCCCCAGTCGTGGGCAGCGCTTGACAAATGTCAAGCAAAACGCGTCGACTGTACAGCACTGGAATCAGCAAACGACCTCGACAGTCAGCCAGCCAGGCAGGCAGCCAGCCAAGGGTGAATCTGAATCCGTATCTGTGGCTGTGGCTGGGGTGGGAGCGGGTCGGGGCGGTCTCCGTTGTCTGCCAGTGGGTGGGCGGGCATTACGTAAATCTTGACGCAGTGAAATGTCTCTCTGCATTTAATGCATACAAATTGGTCTGATTTAAAAAAAGCGAAAAATGCTGTACAAATTTGCTAAGGCAAAGTGCACACAGCTTGGCCTGCATCAAGGGGGAGACAGGCTCGCTCGTAGGCTGCACATAATCATAAAAATGCATAATATGCGTGCAAAGTGCGCTACTCAATATGAAAGCAGAGAGAAAGCAGCCTGCAGCAGCTGCGAGTGCGAGATTCTTGAGAGATGCTCCGCACTTCACACACACACACACAGAGACACAGACACACTCAGCTCACACGGACAGCAAAAGCTTTTTGCGTAATTAAAGCAAACATCAAGTTCCTCAAGCAGCTTTCAAAAGCTCACTAATACACAGACACACAGAGAGCATTTTGGCTTCTTGAAGTTATAATTGGATGCTGCAAATGATTTTTAGATATTAATTAACAGCCTCTCTGGGCTGTCATCAATGGCAGACGTGCAACATGCAACATGCAGCATGCACCCAAAAAGTGGCTAGTAAAAATTTATACATATTTCTGCTTCTCCTCTTTTCTGCTGCCACAGCTGCATGTCAACGCGCCAGGGCCTGAGTGGGGGCAACAGGCTGCAAACCACTTGCCACACCGACGCCGACGCGTTATTTGTCTTTCAACACGATGCAGCGCATCCACATCAGATCCTGCTGCCTGTCAGCATCATATTTTATTCAAGCCAAGTGCATGCGCCCTGCCACTTGGCCAACAGCAGCAGCAGCAGCTGCTGCTTGAACTTTGACTCTTAGCCACCAGACTTTAGACGCTTAATTTCTTGCCAATTTCTTTTTCCGCATGGCAAATAATTTAGTTCGGCGCCAGCTGTTGAGCTGGTGTTAACCAAAGGCGTTCGCAGTCAATAAACTTTCTCAAAATAGATGCCGGCGTGTGTTGAACTATGACACGCAGCCAAACAAACAAATTAACTCAGGCCCGTTGCACCATCAAAATCTATTCAATGTTAAAACAATAACATGCACACATGCACACATGCACACATGCACACATGCACACATGCAGACATGCAGACATGCGGACATGCTGACACATGCACATTCATCTGAACAACAGACGCACAACTTTTTCTCTAAACAAATCCATTTAAATCAGTCGGCGGCGGCAGTGCCTGTCAGTCATGGAGCATCAGCGCATGGCAGGGAGTGCACGACTTGCTGATACCCTCACCTCTGTAAATAGTTGATATTTTGATCATAATTCATATAAACATGCAGTTGCAGTAAGAGTAGGAGTTGCAGTCAGCACTGCTCGACTAGCTGATACCCTGACAGTGGAAAATTCTAAAATACTTCCGCCTGTCACATACATTTTGACTTGCTGATACCCTCACCTCTGTAAATAGTTGATATTTTGATCAGATTTCATATATACATGCAGATAATCCATACAGTTGCAGTAGGAGTAGGAGTTACAGTCAGCACTGCTCGACTAGCGGAACTAAAATACTTCCGCCTGTCGAGTAAAACCAATATACCCATTCACAAAGCGATGCAGGGCATGCCAGAGAGTAGAGGCAAAACCTAAACGAAAACTTATTGTAAAGAGCCGCCTGCGCCCCTTCACAGTTGAACTGCGCTTGTTGCCACATAATTAAATCTCAATTCAAACAAAATGCTAAGCATTTCAGACTATTTTATGGCCATCGGAGCTGCAAGCGGAGTCTATGGTCTGAATGTGTGAATGGCTGTCGTAATTAAATACAATAAGAACTTTCCTCCTTCTCCTACTCTTTCTCCTTCTTCTTGTTGTTGTTTACTTTCATTTTATTCATTTTCTCTCCTTGTGTCGTTGCAGGTAAGCGCACAGTTTGACATGGATTTGGCACAGTTGCTGAGGCATTGATGGCCCGTTGCCTAGTTGGCTTGCCAGGCACGCAGCGTGTAATAAGTGCAAGTGCTGCTGAATATGGCTGTTGCCCCAATGCCCCAACTGCAGGCAGCAAAACTAGAATCACAGCAATTGCAAACGATGTCTTCGAGCGACAATAGACAGGGCAGGCGGACAGGCGGACAGGAGGAGGAGGGATAGATAGGTAGCAGGCAACTGGGAGCTGGTCTGACAGTGAATGGAGAGCAACAATTGTTGCAGACACATTGACGACGACGACGACGATGACAGCTGGAGCGGAGCAGCGGGTTGGGGCGCAGAAGGCGGACAATGCCTAGTTTGTTAGCTGTGCCACTGACAGATGCGACTGCTGCAGCACGACAGCACGCACATTTCTCCGACTCTGCGCAACATTGAAAATTGATAATGAGCCGCAGCAGCAGCAGTGGAAGTTGCCTTCAGCCATCGCGCCTTATTGGGCAGACCACAGCATGAATGAAAAGCTAGCCATGAATGGAAGCTGCCTCAATGGCTGGCTGACTGACTGACGACTGACTGACTGAGTGGCGACTGACTGACTGACTGATTGACTAAAGCAGCTGAGCTCTCAGCGCAATGTGTTTGGCAAGCAATCAAGCGGACGATAAGATAAGCGAAAAGCCTCTGCCCGCTCAGCCAGAAAAAGCGAGCGAAAACTTGCCGCCCCCTGCCGCCCAGCTGCTCCGTCAAACTGTGAGTGAGGGAACTTTTAATTATGATTGACATGCGGTCGACGTTGACGCCGGCAACGGTTGCTGCCACCCACAACAACTGCGGCATCGATTTCAACACGACTTAATTTCTGAAGAGGGTTGCTGATTGCCGCTGCTGCGTAACTCATCAGTCAAGCGGCTCGACACGAGACAATTGCAACACAAACTCTGCTGTCCGACCCCAGCCAGCCAGGCCAAGGGCTGATCTGTTTAAGGGTTGCAACAGCAATTGTAACAGCCTTGCCGAAAGCAGCGACAAAAATATTAAATTATATTCGCATTAGCTGCGAGCACGCAACATGACAAAGTCACTTCTGTTCCTTGCTCGTGTTTTGCGTGTTGCACAAATCCGACACGCAACAGCAGCAACAGAGGGGCTCAACTAGGTTTATCTCTGATATTGATTTTCCACGCATACAAAACCTGCACTGGACACCCCGTATGGTAATACTCTTAGCCTGAAGTGTGCGAAAAGCGGGCTGAGTTGTTATAGAGCTAAACTGACATATGAATGGGAGACTGGAGTGAAGATTAGAGCGCAAAAGTAGCGCAGCATTGCTAAGGGTAATATCAAGTAAACGACACCCTGTATATGAGCTGTAGAAGCGGCATCAGGTTTAGGTTATTGATGATCTCCGTTCTAATTATAATAGAAATAGCATATTGTATTAGTTGGTGCCATAAACAATTGAGTTTCCTCGTAGAGTAATCAAAGCCCCGAACTGGACACCCTATATGGTAATACTCTCAGCTTAAAATGTGGGATAAAGGGGGCTGAGTTGTTATATAGCTAAGCTGGCATATGAATGGAGACTGGAGTGCCCACTATTTGAGAGAAGATTAGAGCGAAACATAGCGCAGAGAGATGAAGTAAGCCTAGATTATCAGAAAGGAAATGATCAGTTCGGACACCCTGTATTGGAGCTGTACGCAAATGGCATTGATAAAGCTGTAAAGTCTGTCTGGCAATCATTCTATATACATATATATATATACCGAACAGTACGAATTGAAAGTTAATTGATTCCATAGGGAAACCAATGAAGAGCCCGCAAAAAATCAGGCAAAAATTGATTCGTTTATTAAAGTTAAATTCTGGTCGCAGTCGCTTTAAATTGTTCGTTATTTGGCAAACGTTTTTCATCTGTTAAATGCGTTATTAATCAAATGCGCGCATCTCTCCGCAGAAAGTTAGCTCAACTTTTTGCTTACATAATGCGAACGCAACCCTTTCGCTGCTGGCCAATTCTCCGAGCAGCTTATTTGAATATTGGCGCTTATATAAGCATGCATGCATGTGTGTGTAGAGAGCCGGGCACAGCGGGGCGCCTTTCAGCCTCGCAGCATGCGTGGCAGCTCCTTAAAGTAAACAACATTCCGTGCACTGCGAGAAAACTATCAGCTGGAAGCGGCGCAGGCACGCCCAATTAAACTGACTCATCGGGGCGAAACTTCCATATCATTTAAGCTGCTAAATGCCCGACGCATTCATCTTAATTAGCAAGGGGCTACCTGGGCAGGTGTGTGTGCGTCGTTGCCAGACAGTCGAAAACTTTTCTGTGGTAATGCATGCAAATAACAGGGATTCGTGCCGAGACTTGGGGGCAGGATACACACAACAATGACGACGGCACTATGAATGATTGCCGCGGTGCGCTTTGTTCATGTACATTTGAAATTGCGGCGAGGGGTCCAGACAGGGCGGAAGTGAGGCAGAAGCGGAAGCGCTCATACGCCACGTTGGCCGGCGGCGTCGATGGCAGCTGAAAATTGAATAAGCGCAAGTTTTCGCGTGCCAAAAATGTTAACGTTGTTGTTGTTGCTGGCATTTGCCTGTGGCCCTGCGCCGTGTGGGCGGCGCGCAGCCCTTATTCATTACTCAAGCCCGCCGCCACACGAAAATGACTTGAGCCGGCAGCGACTGACTGAGACTTGGCGACTTTGTAGATACTTGGCGGGCGATAAAAAGGTCGGCAGTAAAAACAGCAACAACAACAACAGTAATAATATTGTCGAGGAAGGCTGCACAACTCAATAAGCCAAGTTAACAGTCTATTGAGTCGGCTGCCCGCCCTGTCTCTCCCTCTCCCTCTCCCTCCCGCTGTCCTTGCTGAACTGACAGTTACCTAATGGCAAACATACACAGATAAAGCATTAAGTTTTTGGCCCAAGAACTGGAGAAATGCCATGGAAATCGATCGATAATTCGTGCTAAAAGATAAATTACCGTTATGCGGCGACTTTGGCAACATTTTTTTTCATGCGCGTTCGAAAGGCGCGAGAAGCAGGGTATATAGGTTTTGTGGGAGGCTCAACTGACTGTTATATAAGTCTGTGATGCTATACGTCCCTGAAGTATGAATATTATATAGATACGCCCACTGTGGGCGTGACAGTCCTTAACAGATAGAGCTATATGTTCTATGGCTAACATATCGAGTCTGTCAACTATTTGAATTGCAAGTCTTTCTGCCTCGTGAAAGTGTATCTTGAAGTCGGGAATGCCCGTTGTGACTTGCCTGTGGCTGTAGTCCTCATTTTGTCTGCCCGCTCGCTGCTTTTTTTCGGCTGATAATATCATTGGCCGCGGTTCGGCTAATAGCTGCGCTGATTCCATTAATTTGCCAAATGACAGCCAAGCAGGAAGCGGGCCACTGGAAGCAGACGAAGTGGATCCGAGTGGCAGTGGCGTGCGCTATGGAGCGGCGGCTGCTGCTCCTGCTGCTCCTGCTGCGGCCGTTGCCTACAGCTCGCGCCATTTTGACACTAATTAATTAAGTTTTATTCTCTTCTGCTAGCAATTTCTATTGTTTTTCTTTTCTTGGCGACTTATCGCAGGCAAATCAAGCTTAGCCATTTATATCAAGTAAATTGAATACTAGCAAAGAGGCAGAGGGAGGGGAGGGAGTGGGCTAAGTAATATAAAGCTAAGCTTAGTTTTCATCAACTGCAACTGCTCAGTTCTGTGCTGTGCTTTGCTCATTTATGCTTTATGGCAAGCATACTATAATATATATATATATATATATATTTCATAGATTTGTGGCCAGATGTCACGCACACAGCTACGCCACATAAAATATATCAAGTTGTGGCAGAACACCAAAGGGCCCCCCTTGCAACAGCAACTCAACAGCCCATCACATAAACTTAAACGAGCGACAGCCAGACAGGCGGACAGACGGACGGACAGGGTATGCAAAGCAGTCGAGGCATTGCGCAAATAATCATCGCATAAAACATATCGATTACAAGTGTCACCGCAACGAAAGCCAAAAAACCAGATCGCATCATAAATAAATATTAATTAAAGCTCTGAAAGCCAAGCATAAATCTCAAAGAACTAACAAAAAACCAACAACATGAATTTGATTTTTCCGTTATTTATGAAGAGCACATTTTTGTTCTGTTTTGGTTTTCTACACTTTTTGCGTTTGGGGTATTCTTTGTGTCGCTGATTTATTAAACAAATATTTGGCGCATACAATAATTGACGAGAATATTTTGGCAGCCGGGCAGCATTCGAAATAAAATCAACTTTGCGTAACGAATGCGAGACAAAATAGTGCAAAATAAAAGAACTAGAGGCTGAAGTGACTGAGAGAGCGTGAGGTCGAACAGGGAATACTCTTATAGGGTGTGGTATAAGCAGAAATTTATTGTATCTCTGCTTGAGCTTGAGAGAGTGAAGCCGTAGAAGCACTTCTATTATAGAGTATGGGGTGTATGCGGCACAGACTGCTCTATAGCTACTCCTCTTACTGACTATCAGATGATCTCTTTACTATCTACTCTCTTCACCAACTACTTGTAGACCTAAATCTAACTATAGTTAGACTACAGATACTCTCGCTTCTCCTCTTCACGCCACATATTTCATAGAAATAAAGTTTGCATACCTCTGCACATCGCTCAGGCGCACATAAATGCCAAGCTCTATATACAGATTTGATTTCGAGCGTTTCAAAAGCTAAAGCCAAAAAAACAAGTCACGCGTTTATCATTGCGAATGCTTAATTTATGCGCGTCTACACAATTTTGGCAGCTACACTTTACACCGAGCAGCCGGAAAAAAAGCAACGGAGATCGAGGGAAAAAAGCTAAAGTAAAACGAAAATGAAAATGCTTAGGAGCAGGCAGAGTAAAGTGTTCAAATCGAGCGAGCCGGCGCTTTTTATGTATTTTGACGCGTCGCTAAATTTAGCAGGCAAATATTTTGCGCCCCGAGCAGCAGCCGACAATTTGATGCGCGCAACTTATGCAATGCATCCGGGAATCATATAGACAAACATACACACGCAAGCTAACTATATCTGTTATATACACATACATATATATATATATATATAATCTGTGTGTAGTTATATGCTGCAGAGCTGTTTAATTGCCCTCGCCGCGTGCGGCAAGTGTCAAAGACCCCGTGACCGAGTGTACCAGAGAGCCAGAGCCTCGAGACCGCATAGAGGAACTACGAAAAATGTCGCCAGATGCCTGTACGCCCGCCCCATCGTCGGCGCTGTCATCGAATCGTATAAAAAGCCCAACTGTCAACTTGGCAACTCGCCGCAGAGCAAAAAAAGCGCCGAAAAACCGAACAACAAATTTATCGCGCTCTGCCTCTGCCTTATTGCGTCAACGGTCATTCAATGCCCGCGCGCATATGTGATAGGGTATATCAGTCACGAGGGCTAAAGCCAAATAAAAATATGATACTCGCTAGATGATTTATACATGAAGTGATTATGCTGAGGTATATACTAAATTAGAGTAGGTAAAGACACAGTTCTTCGATGGGGCATAGATATTTGTGAGAAGGGAAGTGGGTATCTAGAGAGCATACTTCTATATACAGTCATAGTTGAGTAGATATAGTAAGGAGCAAGAGGTCTATAGTCTATAGCTAAGATCTACTTACTAAGCCAACCCATAGATCAGTCAACTGTGCTGCCAATTGAGCTTCACACAGGCAACTAGCTTACTATCCAAGCTAATACACTCTCATGGCCACATTCGCCATCGACAGGGTATGCCTGACCGCAGGGCACATAACCCAAAAAACAAAACAGTTTCGTTAAATGCAAAAAAAAAAAAAAAAAAAGCATAAGAGGAAAAGTAATAGAAATAATATAAAAGCAGCCAAAAGCAAAAAGCCACAATAACAAAAGGCAAAAAAATAGTTAGACAGACTGCGAGGCCTTCGAGCTGTTTGCCAAATTAGCGGAACGCAAACTTATGGCACACACTGTCGTCGAACTGGCTGCCAACTGTGGCGATGACTCAGTCAAATGCAGTTGCAGTTGCCTCCGCATCTGGCATCTCATCTGCGCACTTGGCTGCGCGAATCGTTCGAGGAATCTATTTTAGTTTTGTTTTGTTTTTATCTTTTTATGATTTTGCATTTGAATTTGATTGTGAATAGAAAACTGTGCTCAATGGGCATTGTTTGCGCACAGTCAAGTGATCAGCTGGAAAATGGAAAATGCAGCTGGAAATTGTTAAGCAAAGCACGCAATGCACGGGGAGTCAGAGTCGCTGAAATAGTAAAATAGCTAAAAAAGGCAAAAGCAAAACTATTGTAAATTAATTACATAAGCTTTGCTTAGCTACAGTGAAGCTAAGGCAAGGCAGATAGTATGAGCAATGTTAGAGATACTAAAGGCAGCCAAGAGTAGCTAAAGATACAGCTGCCTCAAGCTAGTTCTACATAAAGATACATTGTATCTTTTATAAAATATATTTATCAAATATATATTTTATATTATATTATTACAATTTCATAAAGATTCTGTTTCTTCTCTATCATCTAGATACACTCGAAAAGTATCTATATATTGAAAGGTTTGTTCAGCTTGGCTGTCGCTAAACTTTATACTTTTATTTGTTGCGCATTTGATTTCGCTGAAAAATGATTAGATAAGAGCAGTACATAAACTGCCGCGTATAAGTGCAATGCGATAATCATGCCAACATAGCCGGGCTCCACTGTAATCGCATTTGGGACTTTGTAGCTGCTGGCAAAAGGCAGAGGCAAAACCGTTTAGCAATGCACTCGCGGCAGACAATGCGACGACAGCAGCAGCGACGCCAACTGTGTCAGCAGCAACATTGGCAGCAACTGCAGCCAAAGCCAGTTTATTGCCATTGTGTTGTGCGCCCCTTCCCCCCTCGACCGCTGCTCCTTGGGGGCCGCTGCTGTGGCAGTGACATCATCCCCAAGACAGGCAATTAAAACTAATGTATTTGCCAGATTTGTTGGATGCGATTTTCCAAACATATTGCCAACTCATTGCCCACATTGGCTCAGCATTTCAAATGACCCAAAAATGACTTAACATTTGCGGCAGCTAGTCGGCCCCCTTGCTGCCTCTGCTGCTGCTGCCTCTGCTGTCGCTTGTTTGTTGATTGATGCAATTTTATGACATTCGCGTGGGCGCTGACTGAAATGTGTTTGTAATTGTTTTTAAATAGCCAAAATGCAGCGACTGAACTTGGCCAATACCAGTCCAAAGTTCAGTTATTAATGACGTTTGCCAACCCTGAACAAACTTTGGCTTAATCAATGCATTTCTCTCTTGAGAAGGCGACTCGGCCCAACTGGCGGCGCCTTTGACACGTTGTTGTTGCTGTGACAGAGCCTGTCATTTGGCATTTAACTCAAAAATGTTGTAAAACGTCTACCATTATCAGTTTATTGTAATTATTCCTCAGTTCTTCCTTCCCACTTTTTGTTTTGTTTCTGTTTTGTTCTCTTTCTTTTGCCTTATCAGCGGCTTTTGCAGCGCGCTTTTGTTGCCCGCGAAACATTTGCTGAAATGTCATAAATTTGCTAATTTATTGTTAATGTTCTTTTAAGTTAATTACGCAAAAAGAAAAAGGGGAAAAAGGCCTTTAATACGCGCCAACAAATTGCGGTTGAACTTTTTTACATTGCTAAAACAGCATGTTTTTCTAAATATAAATATATATATATATGTATGTATGTATATGCATGTTTCTTTAAGCGTATATACAGTATATAACTGTGTACAGACTTTCCTCAAGAGCCAAGCTCTCTTAATGAACTCCAGCTTAAGCCTGCCTTAAGCCTAATTGACTTTTGGCTTAGGCATACTTTGGCATATTTATTTTTAGACATCAAATTATATAGTATATCATCGGAATCTGAATTTTGCTGAGTTCTTTAAGCATTTTTGTAAATATAAATAAATATTTGAGGTTTATTTTTATAGCAAATTTCAAATTATATTTTTTTTCATCTTCCATAACTCACAAGATTTTCTCCATAATTATTTCTCTTTTCTTTGCATTTTGATTGGGTTAATTATAGCCTGGTGCTTGGCAGGCAGCCCAGAGGGCAATTTATTAACGGCAATTAGTTGATTTATGTTAATTTAATTAAATGGCTTTTGACCCAGCATTATGCATGGGTCGCATTTAATCGAAAGTCTTTATATGAATCGTAAATAATGAAAAATTTATGAAACTTGATATGCGACACATGACACAAGGCAATTGCTGTTGTTGTTGTTGTTGTTGCTGTCGAGCTGCCTGCTGACAATTTCGTGACAATTTATTGGACATATCAATGACAAAAAAGGCCAAAAATGCAATTGCCGCAATTGCAATATTTGGAAAAATGTTTTTTTTTTTTTTATAGATTTTTGCGGCACTTTGACAATCGCAGCAAATCCGAATCACTGCAGCTCGTGTTGTTGTTGCTGCTGTTGCTGTTGCTGTTGTGGCTTTGTTGGCTAATTCTAAAACTGTTCGCTTATATAACTGACAACGACAGTTTCTGTTTTTGTCTGAAACTAACCGAAAATGGTCAGCAGCCAAAGTTGTCAATTGCTTCAATGCAAACTATTAATTAAACAACAGAATTTTCATAGAATTTAGATAGATGTTTAAAGAGCAGATAGGAGCACAGCTTAGTATTCCCAGCGCCCGTTGACCAAGTTATGTGCCTGTCATCCCTGGCCAGACGACAGCAATAACAGTTAGCAGACCGAAGACGCAGATACTTTGACAGCTAATCAGCAGCGAGTCGAACAACTTCATTGGCCAGACGCCTTTTCGTTTGGCTCATATTACACGCACCGTAGCGGCATATGGCTCCGCCCATGGCTTGCGAGGCGCCCGTGTCGAACTCATGCACAATTAGTCACTTGCAAGTCAATTAAGTTCCCAGCGCCTAACCACAGCAGACGCCGGGAGAGCCCGCTGCCCGCCAGCCCGATCCTAGCCCAGACAGGCACGTATTGGGTGGGATGGGTCTGAGTGTACCTGTGGCCGGGTCTCGGAATGCGACTGAGGACACGACCACGACTGCGGCCTGGGACTGCGTCACGTTGTTGTAATGCTCTGGCGCTTATTTGCAGTAAAAAGCAATGACAACGGCGGCGACAACGACTGCGACGCGAGAAAATTATACAGACGGAGAAAAGGAGAAAGAGGGAGAGAGTGGGGAAAGGCAACGCACATGGACAGAGGCTCGAGCGAAGGTGCCGGCCAGGGGAAAAGTAAAACAAAACCATATTATTAACGCCTCATTAAACTTTTAACGATTTTAAATTACAGACTGCAAACGAGACCAGCCTAATGAATACAAATTAGCCGCACAAGAGCTGTTGACTCTGGCTTGGCAAAAAGATACGAAACATGTCTAATGCATGTTTTCGCAGATACAATTGTAGCCCTAACTAGATTCGTGTGTGTGTGACAAGCGAGGCCTATGGCAACAGTACGTGTTTGGCTAGAGCAATAAGCAGGCTGTAAACATAGATACAATTCTGGCTGTAGCTGTGGGACTAGGACAATAGTAAAAGTGGGAGACTTAGATATGTGTATATATGAGTATACTAAAAGATACTTTGATGATGTATGCATAGATACATATGTATCTGCACGTACCAACAACATATGTAGCTGTTAATAGATACAAATGTATCTGCATGTGAGTACAAGTTGTGTCTGTATATGAATCTACCTATAGATACAAATGTATCTGCATATGCATGCGCATTGTATCAGTATCTTTGTTATCTGTTTATATGTATATGAATCTACCTATAGATACAAATGTATCTGCATATGCATGCGCATTGTATCAGTAGCTTTGTTTTATATTTATAGATACTATTGTCATATATAAATGTATCTTTATATGCTCATAGATACAACAGCATCTGCATTTAAGTTGCATCTATGTATAGATACAATTGTATCTTTAGCTGCATCCGAGTTCTATCCTTCTCTATGTTTAGCTACAATTCTTATAGCTGTAGTTCTGAGACCTACGACAATAGTGCGCAAGGCCAAGCACGCACGAGCCGTAGGTACAATTGTATCTGCGTCTGCATAGCCGCGTATCTGCGCGAGTGTGTGATAAGTGGGGCATGCGACAATAATACGTGTCGGTCTGGCATTCCATGTCCGACTGTCTGCAAATGACTTTTCAATGTAGCTACATTTGACACGCGTTATAGCTAATTGTCATTAATTGTTCGAAGAGAGCTAAAATAGCCGGTCGCACCTTCTTCCCCCCGCTCGGATACGCCGGGCCATGTGATTATTAATCAGGCATTGGACATTTGACAGCTGACAGTTGGTTCGTTCGCTTGTTTAATTGTAAACACTTGTTAAATGCAAATGAGTATAGATGAATATGTGTAGAGACATAGTATATACACACGATTCGCACGACCGACCGACCGACAGACCGACAGACATACAGACAGGTCAGGGCCTCGACTCGAACGACATTTTAGATATATCACGACTTGGCTCCAAATTTATTTTTTGCCAACCGAACTAATGCATATTCAAACTGTTTCGCATTCGTTAGGCCTAGCCACGGTTTAGCATATTTTTGTTGCTTATTTATATATACTTAAGTATATATATATGTCATTAAAGTTTCGTTCACATGGCAAATTAAAGGTATGTAATTAAAAAATTAACTGCTTCCGTTCATGCCAACATAAATATACATATGTATCTATATATATATATCTGTTTTTAGCTCGGCATCAGCAGGGAAGAGGAATGCTGAGACGAGTCGTAAATTCGAATTTTCTTCTCAACTATGATGTATCTGTTAATTGTTGCGAAAGGCACAGAGGCGCAGCTACGACTATTTAAAATTCTTATATTTATTTATGATTTTCGAAAGACATAAAAAACGCGCATCGCTCGTAAATCACAGGGCGAAAAAATCAAGTGCTAAAAACTAATTTAGTTCCTTGCTGCCCGCAGAGACAACGAAATATGCATTAAAAATTCATTAAAAAATTATGAAATTAGATTTCCGCGTGAGCCGACAGCAACTTAATTATAAACAAATCAGGCAGCAGAAAAAATAATTTAATTGAATTTTATATATAGTCAGAGACTAATTTAGAAACTATATTGCTCCAAATAATTTTTGTAGAAATTATTTAAATGAATCGCAACTATTTCGTTTTTTTGGGCATCTTTTCAGTTGTTTTCTGCGTTTCGCCTCGATTTAATATCAAAGCGAAGCCGACAAAGCACAAAAGATACAGATACAGCGCCCTCTCCCTCTCCCTCTCCCTCTCTCTCGCTCTCGCTTCCTCTGGGTCTGTCTGTCTGCTGCTGCTGCTGCACATCCTACGCGGTCTTCCACTTTGTTAGTTTTTGGCATTTTGGCAAGCAACCAGAAAACACAACAGCAACAACAACTATGACAACAACAACAACTCGTGTTGTACGTAACATAAACTTTGTGCCGGCTTCTGGCCCGTTTGAATATAAATTTTGTGTAGAATTTATTTAAGGTCTGTTTGCAGTTGTAGAAAACATTGGCGAATGCACAAAACAAAGCAAAGGGCAAACTACAAAATCGAAACGAAATCACAATAGAAAACGGACAACGCCGAAGAAAAGGTGACCGAAATTTATGCAAGGGGAGCGTGGCAGAGGAGGGGCCACGTTTGGGGGGACTGGTAAACGGTCGGGCAGTGTGTGGGCGCGTGTGAGAGGCGCTATTAAGCAGCCAAATAGAAAAACAAAATATAATTTAGTCACACCGCGAGAGACGAGAACAGGTTGTCGATGCCATTTCAAATATGTGTATCGAAAATAGATTTCATTTTTATTGAAATTATGACATTCATCTTAATTTGCCCCAACACATAACTTATTGAATTTTATTTTGTTTCGTCTTTGCAGGTGCGTATCTTGGGCTGCGAACAGGTTTTCTTGGCGAGCGCTCAGCGCCAGCAAACAAATGGATATCCAGGCGATGCCAAATGGAATGCGAAGACGATTAAGCAGATGCCCAGCCAAAGTATCCATTAGTCAAAGTCATTTACAGGGTATACTAGAGGCATTCCAATGCAGCTATCTGGCAGGGCCCTGGCACAGTCCATTGCAGCCGACACATGGCTGTCTTCTTCTAGTTTAATTAAAATGCAAGTGTATCAAGGCCTTCGCGCCTCATTTGCAGCCGAAGTCTCTCAGATCTAACAACATGTCTATTCGCATCACATCCAGGCAGGTCCACGCGCATGGACATGTGTGCGCCCGATGTTTGTGCTGTCATTAATCTTTCGGCTGCTGCTCCTCTCCAGCCTCGACAAACTGTGGAAATTGTTTTGCTGCGCATTTTCAATGGCAAGGCTTTGTTTTTGTTGCCGCTGCCGTTGTCTAATGATCGCGTGCAGTTTTTCTCCCATAATGGGGCCAGGCGTCGCCATATATCATAATTGTGCCAAACTCTGTGAGCAGATACAAACGAGCAGTCGTCTGTCTATGACTCGTTTGTGGCCGCAGATACTTGGACTTGGACTTGAGGCCGGCTTTAAGCCAGATGCAGATTTAAGCCGCTTGATTAATGTGTTCAATGTGCACACTTGTCAGTTGTTATAAATGTACTTTGTCTGCGCTTAATCACAGCAGCTAAGCGCGCCCCCTGATGCTGCCTGGGATTGTGGCTAAGTAGCTTTGTCTAATTAAATGCATCAATCCAGTTGCCCGGCCGGGCGGGCATTCCGCAAATAGTTGTCCGCCACCCACTGTGCCGCGACAGCCTGACGAGTGCGACAATTGAATTTTAACATATTCATAAGCGAACTGGAGAGCGGCAAAAAACTGTAACAGAAGTGTTGAGAGCGCACTAATTACATGTCAGGCGACCCACACACACGCGCGCAGCCAACACCTTGGCGCATAAATTTACAACAAACGACGCATGTCGCCCGCCGCGCCCCTGCAGCTGCCTGCCGCCTGTTGCATGTGGCACTTTGTATATTTTGTTGCGGCTGAAAAGTGTCAAATGTGAAATTTATGCCCGCAGACAGACTGTCAGACAGACGGACGGCTAGGCAGACAGACGCATTTGCAGTCACAAGCTCACGGCGCACGCGCAGCCGCAGCCACGCCGATGCTTGGAAATTAGCGCACGCTGTCACACACACACACACGCACTGGCAAAGCAAACAAAAAAGATTTAAATAAAAGCCAAAACAAGTTGTTAACTTTATTAGCGTTCACTTTGAGCTTTGTGCGCAGAGACTGAAATGCGATTTGCATAAAACGCGACTCGCAATTAGTTGGCATGCAAATCGCATATGGACAGATGGGCCGATGGGCCCATGGGCCCGGCTAGGCCCCCGGTCTGCGGGTCATAACTCAAAAGGCCCAGCCGCAGGCCAAGCCATGTGCTTAAGCAGACAAAATGTAACTACGAATTCGCTACGTGCGCGTCTGGGCTGACCAACGAGAGGGCGGGAGAGAGGGAGAGAAAAAACCCCTTGCAAATCGTTTCTTGTTAATGGCTGTATTTAGATGCGGCTCTGGGCGGGAGGCGAACGAGCTGTAGTTAAGTGTATTCGCTTTCTGTTGAAATAATACTAAACTTGATTACCTTAAGTCTTCTGCTTCTTCTTGCTTGCTTTCATTTAAGTAATTGCTGAGAGAGATGTGAGATAAAGTTGGGCCAGATCTGCGCACTGTGACAAGTTCCCCTGAATTTTAGATGCTTAGAGCAGATTTTATTCATTTAAATTTATTTTGGCTCTCAGTTTTTATAAGGCACATAGATAGGCAGTTCAGTGAGTGCCTGACATGTTCCACCTCTGCCTAGCTGCTGGTCTAGTTCTGCCAGCTTCTGCTGGCATCTTAGACTTCAGCTCATTGCAGAAGTACCTCATCTGCTAGTCACACTTGCATGCTTGTCCAGCTTATGTAAGTTTTGTTTAGATGTATTCCTTCTATAACATGTTCCACCTCTGCCTAGCTGCTGGTCTAGTTCTGCCAGCTTCTGCTGGCATCTTAGACTTCAGCTCATTGCAGAAGTACCTCATCTGCTAGTCACACTTGAATGCTTGTTCAGATTATGCTAGTTCTCTCTACATATATTCCTTCCGTATCATGTCCTTTGCACTTTCCTCTCACACATATTCCATCTCCATCAAAGTCTTCAGCAACTTCTCATCGCTTTCCATTCCCTCTATCGCTTCCACTGTGATTTCCAACAAGAGATCGTTAAGTCTATTTATTCCTCGTTTGTTGCTGCTTTGTCTCAGCTTTAGCGCTGCAATTTCGCTGGCATTGCGTGCCACGCAGACTCATTCACACGGACGTCAATTGGAGTGTGTTGTGTCGCTGCTGTTGTTCGTGTTGTTTATTAAATGTTGCTTGGTTGTTAAACGACAAGCATTGTCGCTGTCGCCGCTGCTGGGCAAACAAATTGTTTGCGCTTTTATGTGCATTCGAATATGAATTCGAATTCTTGTCATTCAAATGAGCAGGGAACAATGCACGCACACGCGCACGCACTGGCCCAAGGGAGCAACACGAGCAACACAAGCAACACGAGCAACACGAGCAACAATATATTCATAGCTTGTTGCTGTCAATTTTTATAGATATTTCATGAATGCTGCGTGTGTCTATGCTCTATATATATGCGTTGACTATACTCATGAGTACTCGCACTCACACTCACACTCACACTCACACTCACACCCATATTCTTATTCATATGCTCCGCTGTCACAGCCAGTTCAAGGCTGCTTTGATTGATGGCCTTGTGGGGTGTCTGTGTGTGAGTCACGCCGTTTGCTTTGATAGTCTCTCTTCTAGTCTCTCGACTAGCTGCTTAATGCCTGCCTTTTTTCTATCCGCCTCATTAGTGCAATTGAAGAGAGCGGGAGCAAAAAGTGCCGAAGCCGTTTGCTCATTTCCTGTGCCACTGCGTGGGAATCGCTGGGAGTAGTTTAATACATTTTTAATTGCCCGGCCTGGCCAACAAAAAAAAAACATAAAGAGGGCGTTCCGAATTGCACACGAGAACTGTTTGTTTGTTACGTGCAGCCTGCAATTGGCAGCCTCAACTTTCACTCGTCGTAGTTCGATTCGGAGGAAATCTGTCCCCCGGGAGAACTCTCTGCAATTACAAGCGGCGAGCGATAATAAAAAGCCGGCGCATAAATTACGGCTCGAAATTGCTGCTAAAGAAAAACATAAACAAAATCAAGCGCACCAAAAAGCAACAGCAGAGGAAACTTTATAAGGAAGTCGAGAGTGCGGCACGCTCGAAAATGCGAATGCGAGTGCTTAATTGAAAACAACGCACAAAAAGCGTCTCGGCGGCGACCTACTTGGCGTATACGTAATTACGAATTTATGTGAACGTCACTCGATATGCGCTCACAACAAACAAAAACAACAATCGCAGCTTAACTAACTTGGCACGAATGCATAATTCATGCGAACTGAAGCTGAAGCTGGAGTCGGAGTTGGCGTTGGAGCTGGTGCCACAGCCAGCGGCGACACTTGCCACGTTGCCACAGGAATCGCCAGTCGCCAGTCCGAAATTGGACTCAACATAAACGAAAAATTCCAGCTGTAGTATTTAATGACTATAACTTGGCCAAGTGTGGAGGGCTTTGGGTGGAGTTAGTCTGTTCTGAATAAACAGCATACCAAGCTTGACAGACTGCATTTGCCTGAGTTATTTTATATATATTTTTCGAGATCTGTTTGTCCGAGCTGGGTTAGCCTGTAATACCTTAAGCTACCTCACCTATCTACCTGCCTTAGAGCCACTCTCATTCAGGAATAGCTCAGCCATAATGCAAATTCCCATCAATTCGCACTTGCATCGACTGCAACTGCGCCTGCGCATCGTCTGCTTGCCACACGCGCGCAGAGATGGCTGGAGGCTAACTGGAAATCAATAAGCGCGCACACGCTACAAATTGTGGCAGGCCCACGGCTGTAGCCGTTGCGATTTCGCAACTAACGTATCTAATGAGGCGCAAAAGTGGGCGTGACAGCCGCCTGTTTGTGGCCGCGCAGATGTCAGCAGCTTTGCTTACAACATTTTGCACTTACACGCGGCGCTCGCCGCGGCCTAGTGGGCCGAAAACCCGCTCCTGGCGACGACAGATGAAGCCATTAAATTGCAAAAAATTATAAAAGTAATGTAACTGTATTTGTTAATTGGGCAAGTCCGGCGAAATTACATTTGCAGCCTGGCTACAAGAAAACCACATTAACGTAGAGCTCTCGCAACACTTTTATATATTATTTTAGTTGGACCCAACTAGAGCTCTCGCATCATAGAGAGACAATTCTTCTTAATTATTTATTTATGCAAATCAAAATGATCTGCTGAGACTTGGCTAATTCCCATGAATGAATGCCTAAGCATTCCGAGTATGTCAGCCGCAAATCTCTGTACGTACGGCTAATTGCTTCCGGGAAAAGAGACACAGGGGAGGAGGAGGAGGAGGAGCAGGAGCAGGAGGGGAAGGCCAGAGCTAAAAATATAAAGTCTCAACACACACACTGAGAGATAGGCAAATACCTGCGAGATATGAGCGATTATTCACTAGAATATTCTCAACGATGATGTGAGCTGATTCCTAAGATAAACTCTCGAGCAGATTATGCAGCAGAACAGAAAAGAAATTAGAATTGGAGCGGCTGTTGGGAAAGCTGAGCACGCATTTGAAAATTGTGAAATCATCACGAAAAACGGCTGCAGAAATTCGAGCAAGCCGAGAGCGAATTACGTGCGCCGCATGGCCAACCAGGCACAGACACAAAGAGCCAAAGGCAGCCACAATGAATGAACGAATGAATGAATGAGTGAGTGAGTGAGTGAGTGAGTCGGTGAGTGATGCAATGAGTAACTACCTGGGCCAAAGACAACAGGCGCTGCCAAAAACAAAAGCCAACTGAAAAACTAAAGGAAAAGCAAGGCAAAAGCGGAAAATCTGTGCATTGTTTGCTCTCGCGCTTGCCACTGCCACTGCCAGTTGCCCCTGCCCATGCTGCTGCCCCCATCCCACATTCAACATTCTGTCGGCGTCTTTTGTTTGCCATTTTGTTTGCTTTTGCGGCTTTAACGTAAACACTCAATATTTATTCCTTTGTATTTGCGCCGCCGCCCCGCCGTCCCGGGCACACCTCAGCGCAGTCGCAGCCACAGCGTGAATCCTTTTGCATTAACTCTGATTTTTTATGGCCAGAGCCATTTTACGCTCTGCCTTCGACTTGGGCACACGACTTGCGTGGGCGTAATTGAAAGCCGCCCCACACTCACACACACACACACACACACACAGAGAGAGTGGTGCATAACAAATTTGTAAGCCAACTATTTAGTGGCCAAATCAAAGGCAGAGCTGCGCTGCGATAAATCGCAGTCGGCCCATGCGGCGTATGCGCAATTGCTGCAAAAGCAGCCGCCCGGGGCTCAGCTTACCCCACTGCTGCGGATGGGTGGGCGCACTTGTCGGCTATCCCACTGCCCACGCTCCCACTCCCACTCTCCCCCACTCACTCTCTCTGATTGCTGTATTGGCAGTAATAAAAATGTCGAAACGAAGGCTTGCGGGCATTCGCCGAATACTTTGCAATTGTTAAGCTTCATGCGATTTCAATGGCTTTATCTGTCTATGTGTGTGTGTGAGTGAGTGTGTTGGCCAGCGTTAGGCAAATATTGAAGCATTGAACACGTTTCAGCCAAATTGCATTTTTATTGCCACCTACTGCAGTCTTTGTGGGCTACGTTAAAGCAGATGAACTGAGCTGCAGCCAATATACTAATGGACCTCGACTAGGATTAGTATAATAATTAAAGGATTTAATTTGTGTGTGGAGAGTGTTTTATGTTTGCTTTCAGTTTCAGTCTTTTGACTGGGATTTGCCAACTAGTAGATGGGGAAAGTTAATGAGTTGAGTTTGAGTTAAGGTAGTAAATAAACTATATACTATATATATACTATACTTACTATAGAGTACTATAGATATCAATCAATGGTCGCTGCTTCCCCTCAAGTTTGCTATGTATAAGAGAATCATGGATTGATTGTTAACTCTGTAGTGTTCCCAGCAGTCTTACTCCTTTTTTCTACAGCAACTTCTCCACTTCCTCTCCTAGCAATTAGTTTAGCTATACATAATAACTCTATTAAAGCTATCACAAGTTCAATATGCTTATTAAAATGAGCATATGGAACTTTTGACAGCTCTAAAGCTTTGCCCAACTATGCCACATTCAAGCTTAATTTTATGTAGCTGCCCCTCGCCCCTTTCATTTGCACTTTTGAACACTATTTTGTGCATGTTACGTGCCTGAGCTGAAGATTGTCATTGTTGGCTGAAAGGGTTTTTGGGCATCCTTTATTGACAACTCTGTCCATTTTCCATTTACCATTTGCTACGAGTTTTCCCCGCCCGCTGCAGCTGCATTCAAAAGGTTGCGAAAATTCATTTGCATGCACAGCGCTTGTTTGAGTTTATCGATTGAACGCTTAGAAGAGAGTGAGAGAGAAGGGGAGAGTGAAATCTTTGCAGCAGTCAACAAGTGCTGTGCGAGTGAGCGAGTGTCACTGTGATTTCCCAGTGGCCAGTGACTAGCGTGAAGCGGAGTTCTCTGTGCCTTTTAAATGCGAATTAACTAGTTATTTGCATGTTGACTATCTAATCGTTGGCTTAGCCAAGCTCATCGCTGCTGCTAGCTGACACCTACAAAACGAAGCTCACACGCTTCATATCGTAGCAGTTGCCTTTATTTAATAAACATTTACGAGCCCATGTTAGCATGTGCTGGGGTAGAGGCAGAGGCAGAGGCAGAGGCAGACAGAGGAAGGGATTTGTTGTCATGCAATGCGCAAACACAAAACTAATTGAATTTTTCGTAGCTCTTGCTCTGTCCTTACTCCTCTCCCTCTCTCCCTCGCTGTCTGTCCAGCTCTCTGCCATTTTGTGCAAGTCAGCAATAGAAAAAGCCAGCCATTGTCTGCCTTGGCCTGGCCGGTACGTGCCACAATTTGGGCTGCTCGCAGCATTGTTGTGGGTGTGGCTTGCTTCGCCTTTGTTTTTGTGCCTCCACAAACAAGAAACAAACATAATCAGCATATAATTAAAAGCAACTAACATGCAACAAATTACACGCAAAGTAGCTTGTAGTCTGGCAGCGCCAAGGTTGCTCGTGACAGTGCTTCGATTGGGCATCCTCCGGGGCGTGGCGCGATTGACCCAAATCTCCATATAGCAAAAAAATTAACGCAGCCAGAGCAACAATAAGCATTATTTGTGCTGAGGCAACAACTGGCACCATTTGTGTGGCCCGCAGTGTGCGTATGCAATTATGCTCTCGAGTACATCAAGCTGCTCGAGTGCCCAAGACCCAGACGCAGACGCACTTCCATTGTCCAAAAATGTGACCCAATTAACTTGAGCTGCCCATTGTATTCAATTTAATTATAGTCATATATATTTTTTACTCTAGTACGTATTTTGACGGCTTTGAAATAGTTTTTTGGCACCGATTTAAGTGCAAGCCTCGCAGTAATTGTAGCTTGTTTTTTCGCGTTCTCTTTTTTGGTCTTGTAAGTACGTAATACGATGCCAATAGCGTTCATTGGCTTAGTTTGGGATTCCATTCAGAGAGAGTCAGCGGAATTGTGCCTCGCCTGCGTAATTGTAGTACTCGGCCCCAGATACTGCACCCGACACAGGCCAGCGACTTGGCCCACTTCTGGCTTGTTATCAGCAGCCGAAATGAAAGTAATTAAAATACTAATAATTTATTAAGGAACATTCTGTGCCATAAATCAGTGAAGTTTATTGAATACTTAATGGCAGCTTGGCCTGTGAATTGTGTTTAGTTGGAGGAGGAAGTGGAGTGTGTTGCTGTTGGGATGGGAGGTAGCAATATGTGCATGTTGCTGTCGTCTGCAACAGATGAAAAGCTTATAGACGCACTTAGATAGAAGCAGGTGAACTTAAGTGAATGCTTAGTAGCAATTTGTATGAAAATCAGTGCCTTAAGGCAGCAACAACAGCAAAATGTTGCTGGTGTATCATGAGCAATATCAAATTTCTATCATTTAAATTAGATTAAAAGTTGCTCAAATTAATGTAATGCCAGTTAGTATACTTAATCAATGCTTAATAGCAACTCGCACTGCAAATGTTTGCCAGCAACAGCAACATGTTGCTGGTATGGCCTTATAGAGCAACAACTCTACACCTCACTCAGTTGAATTAGTTTACATCTCTTTAAAAACGATTCAAATAAAGTTTACACACTTCATTGCAGGCATTTGCTGAACAAACTTTGTCAAGGAGCAGCAGCAACAGTAACGTGTTGCTGCTGTGTTGATTGCGAGCACTACACATAAACATGTGTTAAAGTCATTTACAACAGACTTAAGACTAAATCAGAGAAACTCTTAAATATAAACTAAATAATGTTTGAATGCAGCTACCACGACAGTCCACATAAAACAACATGTTGCTGCTGTGTTTAGTATGCCATGACCAACATCTAGGTATTGCTGTCGTTTAGTCAAACTAGAAACAAATATATAAAAGTTAATAGCCTTAACTGTAATTTGAGCCGCAAATATTTGCCAGCTAGAGCAACATGTTGCTGCTGTGTTACCCACGAGCAGCATATGCGTATTGCTCTCGTGCGAAGCAGCTTAGAACTTTGAAGTACGAACTATTCTTTAGTTTCGGTTTCGCCACAGACAGTGTGCAGCTTTTGCTGCCATTTCGCATAGCTCTCGATGATAATTAAGCAGCTTATTGCCGGCAGCAACTGACGATATTTTGCTCACATTAGGCATACGTTCGTTAGTTCACAAAGAGAGAGGGCGGGGAGGGAGGGAGGGCGGCAGAGTCGAGGTAATTATATTGCGCATTCGCTGGGATAAACCTGAACCCCATTGTCCCTCTGGTGAGCTCCCCTTTTTGCTGCTTTGTTGATGTTGTTTTGCTGCATATTTTGCCATTGGCATAATCTCATAAAAATGCTTTTGCTCTGCGGCGTCGATTTATGCGGGATCTGTGTTGCTGCTGGTTTTGCCAGTTGCCAGTTGCCCGTCGCCATCGTTGCCATCGGTCGTTGATGCGTTAATTTGCATGCAACATGCACTATGATTACCCGCAGCAATTTGCAGCCGCAGCAGATAGAGAGCAGCAGCAGCAGCAGCAGCAGCTGTTGCAATCGTCACGGGACAACAGCTGTCCAGCCTCTATTCGCCTACTGGGCGCACAGCAATTGTTGCTACATTCTGGCTATGCGTTCGGCTGGAGAGTGGCGTGGAGCGGGCGAGGCGGCAGCAGAGCATTCATCTGGCTATTGGTTTATTTGTTTGGCTCTTTGTTTGCTCGCTGGCTGTTTGTATAACCGTTTGCACATCTGCAATGTTGCCAATGGCTGGCCAAATGGTCAGCTGGACATTCATATCGTTTGCTGTGCGCCCAGTTGTATAATTTGCCATTGTTTGTTGTTGTTATTGCTCGGCCAATGGTTCTTTTTTTTTGCTTCTACTCTTGCTCATCAGCAGCAACAACATGCAGTTGCTGTTGCTACAGTTTTTAATTATTAAAATGCTGCTGTCGTTGCCGCTGCTCTTGCTGCTGTTTTGTACGTTGTCAGCAATTTCCGCAATTGTTTGTTGTTGCTGCTGCGCCCGACTTGAGTTATTCTTATATTACAGCAGGAGCAACAAAAAATACAACTGCAAGACTTACCATTGCTGCTGCTGCTGCTGCTGTTGCTGCTGCTGTTGTTGACTTATTGCGCATATTGTTTATTTTTGATTTGTTGAACATTTGTTTAACATTTGCCACAGCCTTTGTTTTTGCCAGCTTTATGCAATTGCTGCTGTTGCTTTTAGTATTATTGCTGCTTGCTGGCTGTTGGCTTGTCTCTCGCATCAGCTGGGCAGCCGTGACTCATTTGAATCAGAGCGATGTGCTTTATTTATAGATTTGCAGTTTTATGTTATTCTTGTGCCTGCTGGGCTGGCACTTGAGCGCGGCGAGTCGCCAGTTGCCCCAAGTCAGCATTGAATGCCCCCGGAGTCTTTGCACTCGAACCAATTAGCCGCCTGCCTGCTCGCTGCCTCGCATTCTTTTTGGCAAAAATTCACGGAATACTTTGCAGCCGGACATCATAAACTAGTTGCAGTTGTAGCTGGCTCAGTTCTCTGGCATTTCCATTTGCATTTGCATTTGCATTTGCTTTCTCGCCAAATTTCTTTCGCAGATCCCGCCTAGATATGTCCAGCAGCTGCCTATTTGCATATAGATAGGCTCTGCCTATGCAGCATCATAAATCTTAATAATTAATAGAGACCAGGCCGCCACAAACGGCAGCCAGCCCACATATTGCAAAATATTTTCAATTACATTTTTAATATGCTTTTGAGGCAGACAGTTGTAGCGACTTGCTGCTCGTTTTTTGGTGTGGCGTCTGCCTGGCGCCTAGGCCAGCCAATTTGTGCGAAAGTGTGGCACGTTGTTGTCCGAAAAGGGGCATGCAACTTGGCCGGCGACGTCGGCAACGACGTCTTTGGGGCTGAACTCTTGCCATGGCCGTCGCATAATCGCAGTTGACATTTTCATTGCAAAATTAGCACAAAGTGCATGCGTGGCACAGAGTGGAGAGAGAGGGAGGGGGACAGGGGAGGGGGGGGGGCAGCAGTATCTTGTAGTTACATATATGGAGCTTACACTGCAATGGGCGAATGCAAATAAATGGCGAGGAGATTGTCGCTGTTGCAGCAACCGCAATAAATTTAACATGCAAACGCAGACGTGGCGCCAAAATCTGCCAGCTTCGATGTCAGCGCCGCATGTTGCAAGCTGCATCTCTGCCTGTGTGTGTGCGTGTTTGCCACGCGGTATTTGCCACACAAATTGAAAACTTATGCGCGCATTAACAATTTATCAGCTGAATTGCTGGGATTCTCGCCTCGCCTCGTCGTGTGGCAGCTGCAAATATGCAAAAAAACAAAAAGAAGATATAAAGTAAATAAATAAAGAGTTCACTGGAGAGAGAACAAATAATTGAAAATAAAGTAAATAAATGCATGCAATGCAAATGCGTAAACGCATGCAGATTTGAGTGCGCCTCAGCTTCCTGAAATATATAAAATATGCGACCAAATTCACGTGGCCGGACAGTGGAGTCCAGATACCCACTCGTTGAATGAACCGAAAATAGCTCTACCACTATCAAAGCGGGCAAACTGCTGATAGAGTATTTGGAAAACATTTGCGATAACATAAACAATAACTAAGCCAAGCAGGAATGCGCCGGGCAGCTAGATTAGGCCAGCCACGTTTAGTATAAAAATTATATTTAAATTATGAAGAAATGCTAATGAAAATGAGAGTTGATGCAGTGAAGCTGGTTGGAGTGGAGCTCGGGAATAAGTTGAAGAGAGAGCAGAGACCACTACAGTTGAGCAGCACTGTATATAAGTATATGAAAAATCTATTCAATTTGGCTTAGACTTGTTATATAAACTTCATTCAATATATAGATATATATACTAACCGTAGAGATATGATCTACCTCCGCCATACACTTGTTATTTCCAATGAAAATCCAGTTTAGTTCACAGCAAGCAGTTCAAGCAGTTCATTTGCCCCATGTCCAGCTATCATAGATCAGCACTAGAGATCAGTAACTGCATGCAACAACATGCGCCCTCAGTTAGTCCATGTTTTTTGACTGATAGACGATCGGCGTCATATCAATTTGTCTACATTAATCCAGCTCGTATATCTTTACAACGTCTATCATATATCTTCAGGGCTTATCTATGTGTGTCTCAAACATACCGGAGGGGCAGCGTTTCACAAAAAACCTTATTAAATGTTGCAAAAACAAATGCCGCGGCTGCGCTAGTCATTATGCTTAACTGGACTAGAACAGGGTTCGATGAACTGCTTTTTGGTCAGATCTGGCAGCGCAGATGACGATCTATGTGCCACAAATAATAACCGAACTCAACGAACCATAAAACGCGCTGGCAGTTCAAGCATATCGATGGGATCTACAGAGCGCCCCCAGCCCCTGCGACCTGTGCGCTATGCCCACTTCTTGGTCGTAATGTGCTATCGGACTTGTGAGCTGCTTCCTCTTCGACGGCTACGGCTGCTTGAACATTTCTTTTCGCCGCATTTTGTTGACTTAAGCGTTATCGCTGTGGCTGTGGCCGCTGCACAAATTGTTGGTGTTTGACAAGTAGTCAACAATTTTCTTTATTTTTTGATAACAATTATTGAACGCCCCTTGACACGCAGTCGACTCGGCGAGGGGCATTGGGCGGATGTTTTTGTTTTATTTGCTAGCTGTAGTGCTAGTAGAGTAGTTGTCGTTGTTCATTACAAATTTCATTCAGAATTTATGACCCTAGCCAATAGTTGACTGCTTGGCCCCCACTATGAGATCTCACAGAGAGCGAGAGTGTGTGTGTGTGTGTTTACACGAATTGATTTTCTATCAAGGCCATAAATTTCTGTAGAAAACCCTCTGTTATTATTTGGAAAATATTTATGATATACTTACTATGTACAGCCAAAGGGATATCTCTCCCACTCCCACTCTCCCTCTACCTCCCTCTCCCTTGCTCGCCACAAATTGATTCCAAGCATATCCCACACACATTTCTATATATTCTCAGTGCGACAAACATAAGTCAGTCAGAAGTTAGCAAAAGTTTGCACTTTGCACTTAGTCAGCATTTTCTTTAATTAGAACTAAAAGTTTTCAACGCCTCGCCTCGCCTCGCCTCGCCTCGCCTCGTTTGCAGCTCCAATTTCCAAGGGCTGACAAATTCATGAATTTCAACAAGATTTACAGCAAATTGTGCAAATTGAAAACGCATATGTGTGGCGTGGAGGGGCTGTGGTGCTGTGGGACTGCCAAATTATGTCAAGGTATGTTAAGCCACGCCCCGCCCCACGCCGAGTCGAACATTTTGCGGGCTAAGCGTTTTCTTGGCTCACAGCCAAGTCTGATAATGCCAGCGAAAATCGGCATAGGCTGTAGGCAGCAGCACAATGGCATTGCACCACTGCAGCACCACCGGCAGCAGCAGCAGCAGCTACAACAGTTTCTCTTCCGCCATGCCTGCAGACAATTACAGTAAACAAATTCGCACACGTTTGCTAGCTCTTGCCTGCTGCTGTTGTTGCTGCGGTGACAGGCTGCAAAACAAGAGACGAAAATAGACAGCAGCAGCAGCAGCAGCAGCAGCAGCAGCAACAGCAACAGCAGCAGCAGCAACAGCAGCAGCAGCAGCAGCAGCAGCAGCAGCAGCAGCAGTTATAACTGTAAGAAAAAAGTGCATGAAAGCTTTTCAGTGTGTGTGTGAGGCACGCCCACATGCCTTGCGGTCATGGCCATGCCCAGGCAAGCAGCTCGCATGTATTTTTGGCACAGGCACACTTTTTGGCCATGCATGAGATTTGCATTTTTTACGCCACGCCCCAACAGTGGCCCTAGCATACTTTTCTGGGCCACTGTGTGTGTGTGTGTGTGTGTGTGTTTGTCTGACAATTCAATTGAGTTTGTGCTGCTGCTGGCTCTTGAGGAAGCCGCTGCCGTTTCAGGTTTAGCTTACAGCCAGTCGCCCAGGCGAGACGGACTGACGCCAGGCGGCTGGCAGTTGGCGCTCTGCCCATGTGCTCGAGTCCCTGCCTGATTTATGAGCAGCTCAATTCCGGGCAACGCATCAACACAGCTTTCCACATTGAATCGTAATGCATTTTGCAGCAAATGATGCGCTTTATGACTCAGCCTCTGTTTGTTTCTCTAGCTTTGCCAGTATTTAAACCTGCCTCTGTCCCCCCCTCTCTCTCTCTCTCTCTCTCTCTCTCCCTCTTTGGCCTTGTTTTCTATTTACTTGCAACACTTGTGTCATTTTCAATTTTCCATTTCATTTTGCTTGTTGAATTCGCATTGCCTGACATGGAAAATATGTGTCACGGCGACGCGCTGTCGGCCGTGTTTCTCCTCCAGTTGCGCCACATGCAACAGCAGCACACACACACACACACATGCACACGCACAGTAGCTGCTTAAATTTAGCTGCTGATGCATGATCCGCGTCAACATCTGGCTCGACTTATACTATATGCTAATATGCCAAATGTAGGTGCAGCGCCGCGCACATAAACAGCATGTAAAAGCCATTAATTTAAATTATAAACTATAAAAGACAAAATAGGCAAGCAAGCAGTTAGCGAGAGGGAGAGAGGGAGGGAGGGAGGTAGAGCGAGAGAGGCAGAGCTGTGTGCCTATGCCTTATATGTCGATTGCTCAAATCGTTCGCTGAGGTTGTTGCTGCTGTTGTCATTGTCATTGCAGTTGTCATGAAATGCGTGTCATCACGCCCACGCCGCATAGCACCCACTGCTGCGCCCCTCTCTCACTCTGCAGCTTCCCTTGACAGGCGACTGCACTCTGCTATCTACCCCCGGCTCAATTGTCACATGTGTGCTGCCAACTATTAACACATGCATGCACACATGCACACATGCAGACATGCACACACATGCACACTTGCGCATTGCCTTTAAATTTATGTGAGTTATTATTGTCAAGCTACAAATGAGCCAATTAGCCAAGGATGATCCAAAATAGCTGCCAAACAACCTGTTGACAGATGCGTCTAAATCAGTTTTTTTTTTGTTGCAGATGAGCCTAGGCTGAGTGGGGTAATGGAAACTTTTAATGTAGTTTATAAACTGTGAATAGTTTACGATGTGTGAAACTGTTATGAAACAGCATATGAAGAGCTTCAGCTTTAATAGCTAAGAGACACCTCAACGGTGTACGCAGAAAAAGAGCCAATTGCAGTGTATTCAGAGTCGTTATAGCAGTTGAGTGAAGGCTTAGAGCAACATCTGGTCTCAACAGGTTTAAGCCACCTGAAACTTGAAGTCAATGACGGAAGATTCTTGATAACGATCTACAGCCAAACTGCTCACATTCTGTGTGCTTATAGCTTGTTTTCTGTATACGACTGAATGCGAGATTAATTTAGAACAATGAGAGCCTTGTCTGGGGCCTTGTGGGGCTAACAGTAAACTGTCAATTATGAGCAATTTCAGAGTTATAAAACGCGCCCCGTTTTCGATAAAGCAGCTTAAAATAGTTTGAGCGAAACGGATACATATAAAAAGACGACGAATTTGGCGATAAAGGCTTTGAGCCATAAACAATTAAGCGAAACACACGCCCACGCCGAAGATGATTGAAGCAGGCGCAGAGATGGGCGATGACGAAAGAGTTAGGCCAGTTTCTAATTTTTAGATCATGTATGAGCAAATGTTGTATTAATTATTGTTCTCTTCTGTTGCAGGCGCCACTTGCGGCGGCAGCTGCTGCAGCAACGCCACGGAGCTGGAGCTGCGCCACAAGGCAGCCGGCAAGTTCGAGCAGCTGCTGCATCATCACACGAGC
This sequence comes from Drosophila peninsularis, assembly GCA_035047485.1. NCBI lineage: Eukaryota > Metazoa > Arthropoda > Insecta > Diptera > Drosophilidae > Drosophila > Drosophila peninsularis. Next base: position 4,022,635 of record JAWNPN010000090.1, read on the forward strand.
AGCCTGCGCGGCATACTGGAGACCACGGCCGACAAATTTGAGAGTGAGTGCAGCCACATATACATACATATATATATATATACGCCATATGAATCTATGAATCGCATTCGAAATGAGTGCAGCAAATGGCAAATGGAAAGCGGCAAGGCGAAAAAACTGGGCAAATGGCGAACGCTTTTATGCAAATCAGTGAGTCGAGTCGGGCAGGCAGCGAGTCGACTCGCTTAGTCAGACTCTGAAAGGTTTCAAGTAACAGATAAAACACACACACACACATAGATACCTTCGTGAGCAATAAATTATTTATAATATGCAAATGCTGAAGCGTGGGCAGCTCCAAAATAAAAATGATGATGATAACTTTTGAGTTTAACAAAAATTAAACTTGAAATGCGAAATTGATTTGTAATTTGCATTTGTATGCAGATCAAAGCGACTCACGGCTATATACCTGTCTGCATATACCTATACATACATCATTATCTGTCTGTCAGTGTGTGTGTGTGTGTTGTGGCAAAAGCATATCCATAACAAAGTCTTTGGCTCTTCCATATCCGCTGCGCGCTGCTTGGAATGCAACAAAGTGTCTGCATCTAATTAAAAAGGCATTAAATATTGATGTTGTTTGTGTTGTTGCTGCTGGGGGCTGTTGTTGTTGTTGATTTGCTGCTCTTTGGGGTTTTTGGACAATTTGCAAACTTTGTTTGGGTCACGTTTTGGGACAACAGCGACAGTGGCCGCAGGAGAACTTTTCAATGCCTGAAAATTGCTGTCGTACATGTTGTAAATCTCGCTTTAAAGGCGTGCCCAGCTCACCAGCTCAATATTTGTATAGAATTGTATGTATGTAAAGATATAAATGTGCATATATATATATTTATATATATATATATATATATATATATATATATATATATATATATATATATATATATATATATATATATATATATATATATATATATATATATTTATATATATGTATTGTGCAGTTCTTGGAAATGGGCGCGCATTTGAAATTAAAAAGTTTTGTTTGCTGTGCGGCTGCACCCGACTTTTGCTTTACAAATAAATAAATATATATATATATATATATATATATGTAAATATATTTTATATATATAAATTTATTTATTGTTTGCATTTCATGCTTAGCGCTATTCATTTAAATAAATTATATTTGGCTCTTAATGCTCATGCATGAGGCGCACGAAGGGAGTATTCAATACTCTCTGTCTGATAAAGCCAGATATGATATGATATGATATATAAAATATAAATATATATATGAAATATAAACAAAATCTTATATAGCTGCAGCCAAAGGGTACAATCTAGCTTTTACTCTTAGCAGCGAGTGCTTGAGCTACTGCGATCTATGCTGCACTCAGTTGAGTGTCCTTAAGTCTTCAATACTCTCAGACAGGCAGGCAGTATTTGCAGGCTGAGGGAGTTGACTGTCAGTGCCATATTCATCATGTTCATCTTAAGCAGCTTCTCTTTACATATGTATATATTTATATATACTTTATACTTTATATATATAAACTTTATACTTTAGTTAATATATTTTATATTATATATTTATATATATAAACATTTCAGCTAACTATATCTCTGGCTCAGCTAACTTGAAATGCATTTTGGCTTCACCTCGAGGCATTGACAAGTATCCTGCAGTCAGTCGCACCCCACTGCAAAGCCCCCGCTTGTCTGTTTGAGTTAAGTGGCTTTCGTTAGGGCATAATGAATGCGCTGCCTTAAATTATATTATATGCATACGTCTACATACATATCCCCAGCCCAGCCACAGGCCCTTAGAGCTCAGCCAGTATTCCACATATTTAAAATGCACAATGCATCTGCTGCCCTTGCCTGATGTCACATTAGAGCGCGCTGCGAGTCTCCCACGTCCAGTGCGAATAAATTAATATGCAATCAGCGTGCTCATTTAGCATTGCAATCAAATTACATTTCAAGTTTCAATTTATTTTATTTCTTTTTAAGTGTGCCATGAAAAGCAAATATTAATGCAAATAAATATAAATTCAGTTTTTCATGCTGTTAATTTAATAACTGCTGGCAACTGATGCTGCACGACGGACTCAGTCAGTCAGGCTGCGCTCTCGCCTGATTTATGCTTGTCAAACAATTTGTTTGAGCTTTTGAGCCTTTTTCGTGTTGTTTTAGCTTTTGGGCATTTAGCAAGTCGTAAAGGCAGCCACTGCTGCCGCCGCTGCCGCTGCTGCTGCTGCTTTTATGTCTTCACACGCCGCTCATAAAAATTGATTTACCTCGTGCCAGTCGGTGCGGCCGTGCGTATGCGTAATATGCGAGCGGCTCGACACTCTGCGACTGCCGCAACTATAAACTTTTATGCATACTTCCATGCAAGTTTCTTTTGTTTTGTTTGTTTGTTTGGTTTATTGTCGCCTTGCAGCGCTTACGCATTTAATATATATTTTATTGCTAGAGACTTGAGCAACAGCAACAATTGCAGCTTGCAGCTTTTCCTGTCGTTTTTCCTGTTACTTTTTCCTCTCGCCCTGTATCACTTCAGTTGCGTCTTTCCGCTTCCTCTCAGCTTACATTGTTGTTGTTGCTGTTGCTGTTGTTGCTGTTGCTGCTGTTGCTCGTGTTCATGCCCGTTCTGCTCTGTGCGTATGCATGTTTCGTATTATTTTTAAGCAAGTATTTGCGTGTGTAAACACGTTTCGCAGCTTACGAATTATGCCACGCCCCCTTCCACATCCCCCCACAGTTGTTGTTGTTTTTTAGAGCCAACGCCCCATGCTGCAAAGTCTGCATTTCGCACGTCGCACTTTGCCCATCTTCAGCTTAGCCTTGCCTCCTTCGCTGCCCTCGCCTTCTCCTGGCTACTCCTTAGTTCCGTCTTGCCCCCTGCCCTCTCTCTAGTCTGCTCCTCAAGCCTTCAGCTGCTGCCTCTCTCTCCTCGTGCCTCCTCCTCTCCTGCTCCGCCTGCGTGCGCCTTCATAAAAGTTCCAAATGCTGACTTACTGATCAGCCTGCCTGCCTGCCTGCCACAGACAAAAACTTTTGGCACTTTGTGGCAACTAGAAAAAATTCGTTTTCTTTTTATAAATTCTCGTATTTTTACAGTACAGCAACAACAAGAGCAACACCAGCAGCCCGAGCTGTGCGTGCACTTTCATAAGTCGCAACTTTCGTGGCACATTCCACTTGGCAGTCGCCTGCCGCCCACCCACCTTCTGCCTCCGCCTGGCTGTTTGGCTGCCACAGCAAAATGGTTTTTTAGCCGTCAACGTTTGTTAACTGCTTTTGTTGGCTCTGTCGCAAAGTGAAGCCGTTAGCCAAAGCCAAAGCCCAAGCTTGACTCCAAATGTGTTATCATTAGTTTTGCTGCAACTGCAGCGGCAACGCCACATTGTGGCACGAACTGCAGCCAAACACTTAAGCCTGACCAAATCTGACTTATGATATATAAATAAAAATATCCCCGGCCCGACTCGTTTGCCATATAAATTAGACCCGAAGTGTCGACCTTGACAGTGCAGCGATATTTACTGAATGAATCGCGCCCCGCTTTTGGCATTCAAAGCAAAAACCAGCTCGTAATCATTTATTTATTTATTAAAACAAAGCCAAACATTAATGGAGTCATTTGCGGCTAGTCGATAGCCTGAAATGTATATACTCACATATACGCATTATATACTTTCTATATATTTATATTCAATTATAAATCAACTGCGCAACAGGTTTCATTAATTAACTAAGCCAGCTGCGGCGCCATTTTGTCTGCTCTGCCTACAGCCTGTCTGCCTGCCCCTCTGTCTGTCTGTCTGTCTGTCTCGCAGCCTCTCTAGTTCTCGCAAATAATATTAATAATCATTATAATTAGTTGCTAACCAATGCAGAACGCTCCAAGCGCTCACTTTTAATTGGCAGCACAAGCGAAAGAGCAGAAAGAACAGGTAAAAGTCTAGGCCAGGTCGAAGCTTAGATGCGCTTGACTTTGATGAGTTGTAGCTACAGATGAAGATATAGATATAGATATAGACATAGATATAGATATAGATATAGATATAGATATAGATATAGATATAGATATAGATATAGATATAGATATAGATATAGATATAGATATAGATATAGATATAGATATAGATATAGATATAGATACAGCTCAGATCTGGCAGAAGAATGACTCATCAGAAGAGCTCAGCCATATTGAGAGACAGAGATAGACAGCCTTATAGCCTACTTCAAGATCTAAAGGCAACTCTTCCCCTCCGAGTCTCCCTCTCTCTCCCTCTTATGAAGAGCAAACAGCGCTTAGAAGTCTGGAACTTGAGAGACAGCCAGCTGGCGCAGACAATTAATGCGTATGCGCTGGAGCACCTCAATATGACAAATATACAGACAGATGTACTATATATATACAGTTATATATATGCAAACCTAACTCAGCGGCCAAGAGCCGAGAGCCCAGAGTCAAGGAGACGTCGCTCTGCAAAAGTCATCCAATTATTTTGACATTGTGCAAGGCTTGAAGCCGAGGCAGCCAACACGTAGCCCACAGCTGTTGGAGTGGCTTGAGTCAAGTTGTTGTTCTTCTTGTTGTAGCCGGCGTCTGGAATGGGGCGTGGCAAAGCATCGGCACGCCTGCCCCACAGATAGCTAGTTACAAGCGAAGCACTTAAGCGACGCACACTGTGTCGCCCATCGATGCGGAGTGAGACAGCAGATGCCAGAGCAATTATCATAGAGCAGATAGCAGCGTCGCGCATCGAGCTAGCTATAATTATGTCTGCTCCACCTTAACCCAATCAAAAGCGAAAAGAAAAGCACTCGCAAACACCTGGACTTGCGGCAATTCCCAGGGCCCACTGTGCCAGCCTCTGACACTGGAGATAGCAGAGAAAACAGAGAACGATAGAGAGAGAGAGAGAGAGGGAAATACATGCATATAAAATGCAAATAAAAAAGCAGATACTAAAATTGTAATATCCGCAGAGGAACGCAGTCAGCGCGGCATATATAAAATATACAAAAAAGAAGCTAAAAACTACAAAAAACAGAACGAAACCTTTTGGCCTATCCCTGAGTGCACACACACACACACATACACATGCACATGTGTGCCTGTGTGTGTGTTTGCCCTGGCGTGGGAAACAACAAAGCATTGCGAAACGCGGTCGCCTCTGCCCGGCAGTTGGCGTTCCTTTTGGGGCTGGGCCCCAAGGTACGGAACCGGTCCGACCTGGAGTTGGACCCGAGCCTGGGCACTGACTGCCTGCCTGGCTGCCCACCATCTGCAGCAGGCTTAATCCCGCTGCTGGCTAATGAAGCAATGAAGCCTAGCGCTGATATTTGTTCTATGCATGCGAGAAGCACTTGAATGGACCACCGGGCGGTAGAGTCCCTCTCTCTCTCTCTCTCTGACATTGGCTACACTTGGCTGGAGCTCTGTCTAATTCAATCAGCATGCCCGCTTTAGAGCCGAGGGTTGTCAAAGCATGATGTGTGACTGTGAAAAACCTTAGACTAATGAAATTTTCATGTTACATTGGCCAAAAGCATTTGCCAAGTCCCACACAATAAGCAGGTAGCCTATTAATGGCCCAAAAAGAGAGAGAGAGAGAGAGGGGAGATGGGGAGAGGCACAAATTGCAATTAGTTGTGCCAGGCACATGAAACAACAAAGTGTGTTTGTGTGTGTTGGGGCTGTAGTTTTGAATATGCCCTTAGGCAGAGATATATTATCATATACATACACTATACATATATATATCTGTGTATATGACAGCCTGTGGCTGCCTCTGCTGCTGTGCCAACCTCAACTTAATTGCTCGCATTAGGCCAACAAAGCAGCTGCAATAATATTAAGTATACGCAGCGTACACTCACTCAAATTCATCGTCACAGTCGACTTGTTGCTAAGCATTCTATAACCGTTTTAATAGCACAAAATTAACATTTCAATTAACATTCGCGAAAGAAGCCACGCGAGAGCTCTTTGGCAGACGTAGCTATGACTGCGCTGAACCCTGACTCTTCCAGGCGGATGACTAACGTATATGAGTTACTCAGCTTCAAATTTGAGTTTGCTCTGCTGTCTGTATGCTCCTGGTATGCCGGGTATCTACTAGCCCCCAGCTGGAGCTGCTTCACTTGCCAAGTTCTTTAAGCTAGCTGCAGCAGTTGGCTCAAACTTCCACAAATAAGTTGTGCTCAGCACCTGCACAACAAACTGCTGCATGTGGCACATGTGCACACATATACATACTCACATACATATATATCTGGCTTATATCCACTCAACTGAACAATTTCGCCGCTCAATTAGCAATTAATGTGCGAATATCTGCGGCCATCAACGCGTTTGCTAGCTGAGCTCTGTGTTAATTATTAAATGTGGAGAGAGAGAGAGAGAGAGAGGAGGGGGAGAGAGAGAGGGACGGGTACATGCGTCCGTTGTAAAGGCTTCATTTGGCCACAATTCGAAGTGGATTAGCGGAAAGGATAATGGATGGGGGGCTGCTGTCAGGGCACCTCTGCTATTTCCTACTGCTAAGTGCATTCTCTGAGCACACGATTTGCAGGCACTGTTCATAATTAATTGGTCAATAACAATGTTATTGTTCCATGGCAATTGATTAGCTCGCGCGCACAATTGACAAATGATTAGCTGGCCAAATAGGCAGCTGGTTGGAGTTGCTGTTAGGCCAGCTGTTGGCAATGTTTATGTGGAAATCGCAAGAAAACTAATTAAAAAGGGGTAAACTCTGACGCATCAAAGGCCATTAGCCGATAAAGAGCCACAGAGTTGGACAACAACAACAACAACGAGACAACACAAAACAGTCAGCCGCAGCCAAGCCCAAAAATGAACCCAAGGCTGAGAACGGAAATGCTTTGCGCAGCAGCAACAACAATGGGAAGAGGCAGAGCCAGAGCCAGAGCATCGCGTGTTGCGATGAGTATTTAAAAAAAAGTAACCAAGAGTGTGCTTAGCTGAGCGTGCTCGACTGGGGAATACTCTGCACAGAGTTGTAGTATATGGGAATGCTGCTGTTGGTGTGAGTTGATAGTGAAATTTAGAGAGCCCAATGATGGCATGAGCAGAGTTAACTGAGATGGGATCTATATGCATAGAAGAGGGCAAAGGGCAGAGCAGACAACTAGCCTGTGGAGTCTGACTATATATACCTAAAGTGCTCAGCCACGCCTGCTTCCAGCACTCAGACCAAAGCCCATATACCCTTCCGTATGTACAGGGTAGCAAGAGGCTGAACTCTGTCTTTGTTGTTCGTGTTGCCATTGGCCAATTAACAAAAAGATTGACACTTTTATTTAAAAAGCAAGTCGCTGGCCATAGAGAACAACAGATTGCAATTTAGAATTTGCCACGCTTTGACAGCGGCTGCTGGAGGAGAAGCCGTAGAGAGGCAGATGGACAGAAAGGCAGACAGAGGTTATATGAGGCTATATGAGACTCAAGTGTATATATATTCAGAGTCAGATACAGCTTTGTGTAAGCTGCGATAATAGCGTGCCACAAGCTCGTGGCTCTCTGCGTCTCGCTGTCAGGTGTATCGCTTGCCAATCAATAATCTAATGCCGCGCAATATCCACTCAGACAGCGCGCGCTGACACTTTGACAGATTATTTTGAGCAATGCTGTGATTAGCATACGACTCGAGCGTGGCAGAGCGAAGCAGCAATTCGATTGTTGATTGGCTCAGCGCTTCGATGCGATTGATTGATCGGAAAATTGGGCACAAGACTGGCGATAAATGAAACAAAATAAGTTCGCATTAGGCATTTGTCAAGCTGGCTAAAGAGTAGACAGCTTATGTGCTGCGCGTGGGCAGCGTGGAGTTGCAGTCTGAGTGCTCATTAGTCAAGCGAATTAACCTGAAGAGGTTTTCCAGGTAAAGTCAAGGCAGAGCTGGGTCTCAACTCTTCTATTGATTTGATTGGCTGCACCTGCACACAGATTTGATTTAATTAACTAAAAGCTTCGAGAAACAATAGCGTAAACTTTTGCCCTGACAACCAACCAGCAGCCAAATGGCAACAAATCCCAGACAGGCTATTAAGCCCACAATGCCAAATCCCCGCAGAGAGAGGGGGAGGAGCGGGAGGCAGCACCTCAATAACAGAGTGATTAAATTTTACTAGCTTGTCGAACAGACAAATAATAAGAACTCTTCTCTCGCCCCGCCCTCTGTGCGCTTGCAGGTCACGTCGCGGAGCTGGCCGAGCAGTCGGAGAACAAGACTTTGAATGTTTTCTCGCAGGTTTACAGGCGCATGGAGCCGCTGTCTCGCATGCTCATAAAGCAGCTCTACACGGAAATCATCAAGTAAGTTGTGGTGCTTGTGGCTCGAAGTGAACTATTTACTCAACTTTCTCCCACTTCCTCCTCCTCCTCCCCCGCAGCCACTTGAAGTACACGTCGAACTACAGCAGCAATAATGGGCAAGGCAACAGCATTCTGAATAGCCAGAGCAGCTTGGAGAGCGCCCTGCACAAGTTCTTCGAGAATCTGTTTCCCGTCGCCTACCACCAGGCGGTGCACCTGACCAAGGATAATTACGGCGAGCTGCACGACGACTACACCAACTGCCTGAAGCACAACTACGACGACCTGCAGCCCTTCGGGCAGATACCCAAGGAGATCCAGGCCAATCTGCTGCAGAGCGTGCACATGTACAACATCTTTATGAGCGCCCTGCTGCAGAGCGCCAAGGTGCTCAGCGAGACGGACGCGCTCTACGGCAAGCAGCTGACCGAGACCTGCAAGCTGCATCTGCTCAAGATGCACTACTGCCCCAACTGCAACGGGCACACGGAGCAGACAAGGCCGAAGGTCTGCTACAGCTACTGCATGAATGTGATGCGGTAAGTGGGCGAAGGTTGCCCTTTTACTCATACGTTTTGCTCATAATCTTTCTCTCTGCAGCGGCTGCTCGGCTCAGTACTCGGGCTTGCTGGACGGACCCTGGGCCAGCGTGGTGGAGGGCCTGGACAACCTGGTCTCCAGCCACTTACGCTCCGAGAACGGCATTGTGAACACCATCAAGCAGCTGGACACCAAGCTATCGGAGGCCATCATGAGAGCCATGGAAAACGGGCCAGAGCTGGAGAAGAAGGTGAGTGGGCTTGACGGGGGTGTTGCCTGTATAGGCAGAGAGAGAGAGAGAAAGCCTATGACATCACAGGCGTACAGGCTACATTCCTATATATATATCAAATCTATATCTGAACTCTGACTACTGCACACAGCGAAATGATCTCATGTCAAGCCGCAATTCAATGCCTACCCCGAGTATTATATTTAAACTATAATTATAATATTCAGCATGTGAAGTGCTCGCATTACGCGAAGTATTTCCTCTTTGATAGGACAAGAGCGCGCTGTGTGCAGCAGAAGGACGTTAATTGCGGCTTAATTTATGAACATTTTAAATTAATTTTACGAGCGGCCTTCGGGCGGATGCCAGCAGCGCCAGAGCAACCAGTTTTGGAGTGCGGCGAGCGGCGAGTCCGAAATGGATTTAAAATGTTCAATTAGTTGACATTTATTCAGCGGGTCGGCGGCTCGCAGCGAGTTGCAATTGACATGCAACGGCACGAGTTGCAGCTGAGCTGCGCTGGGGCAGGAAGTGCAGCTGAGCATGCGAGCGAGTCTAAACCCATTCTCTACTCTCCACTCTTTGCAGGTGAAGAAGACTTGCGGCACGCCCAATCTGCTGCCCTCGCTGACCGCCGCCGAGGCGCAGCCGGTGCAGCAGCACGTGAGCATCAAGTGGTCCACGTCGCCGGAGGCGGGCATCGACCACTTCCTCTCGACCATACAGAAGTCGAAGGACTTCTTCACCAACATCGTCTTCAAGTAAGTCAAACACGAGGCATTTTGGAAGCCACACACAAGCGAAAGGGAACTATATTTTGGGTTATCTGTAATCTGTAACTGTGTGGGTCTCTGTACGATAAAATCTGCCCAACGCGTGCTTCAGGGAGCTGGCAGCGAGTCCGGCTCACTTGTCATTGGAGAACCGGTCGTTGACGTTGCGCAGCACCTTGAAGACATCCTTAAGCAGGCACACGTAAAGCGGCGTGAAGATCGCTATAAAGAATATCAAATTGGCCCAAATGCAATTCTTTACTAGTGGGCGACAGGCGGTCTGCGGGAGAGAGGGCCAGTTAGACACAGTTATCACCAAGGACTCGCGACTTACTCCACGTGCTACCGTCAAAGGACGAACCAGGCAAAAGTTATGCGCAATATTGTGCACATATGAAACGAGTTCCATGAACATTTTCAGGCTCTGAGCTTCAAATTGTTTTTAAGGTTTTCTCTTTAGTGGGACTTGTGGAAATTCAAAATTTTTTGTTTTCAATAAATGTTGTTATAAGTTTGGCGTGCCGAATGGGATTGAGCGCAGCTAGCTCAAAGGCATGTTTCCCTCAGAATTGTGAAGGCAAGGCTAACTGAGTTTTCGTTGTAGCTTCTGTGACGAGGACTACACCCAGGGCAACGATCATCTCTGCTGGACCGGAGACCGCGTTGGCGACTACACGCAGCTGCTGATCATGCCCGGCGAGGACCGGCAGCGCTACAACCCGGAGGTGCCCTGGGAGAACCAGTCGCAGCTGAGCAAACTCAACGAGCTGGTGGACAAGCTGCTGAAGATACGGAAGAGCATTGGCGTCACGGTAAGTCCAGGGTGGATAGCTCGGATATGGGAATATATATAATAATCCTGCTCTCTCACAGGCGCCCGTGAGCAATAATCATGACATACAGAGTGACATGGGGCGCGAGGGCTCGGGAGGTGGCGGCGGCGGCGGTAGCGTGGGCGGCCACATCACCGACGATGAGGAGGAGTACAGCAGCATGCACGGCTCGGGCGATGGCTCCGGCGACGGTAGGTTTAGCTCGGACGAGTTTCCCACTGCAAATGCTCACAAACCCATTTCCGTTGCAGGTCCCATCTCGCACACCGACGACCCGCTGGGCAGCACGCCCAACAGCTTCGACGGCGAGTCGCGCGACAACTCGAAGGGCGCGTCCAGCGCGCTGACAGCCACTGCGACGAGCCTGCTCCTCACACTAGTCACACTCTACAGTAGTTGTAGTTAAAGCAGCACCCAAATCCCAAAAAGCAAACAACAACAAAACCATGAAAAATATATATAAAACAATATATATATAAATATGAAACGAAGGCAACGGCAGCAGCAGTAGCAGCAGCAGCGCAATTAAAAATCTAATTATTATTATTATTAATATTATTATTTGCATTATTATTATTATTATGATTATTATTATTTGCGTAATGCCTAAGTTGCTAAGCTAATTCAAAATCCAACTGGAGTTGCGTTACGTTACTCTGTTTGGCGTTGCCACCCCGTTCTCTTTTGTTCCCTCTTCTAGCTTTTCCCAACGCCCGAGCACTGAGCACCTCAACGCCGAATCCAATTAGACTTTTGTGCCATATAAACGAATGTGTTGCGAGGTGTGCACAAACGAAACAAAATGCAAGAAAAACTATATTAAAGCAGAAACAAATAGGCTCAAACTTGTTCTTGAAAACTCATATGAATACACATATATGAATAGATATCTAGAAATACACACGTAAACAGCGTAAAAGCTCAATGTTCAAAGCAAAAATTGTTCCTTTTTGGTGTAATTAAATAGAGACAAACAAACGAATGCAAAGTAGTTGCTGTTTGAGGCGAGCGAGAGCGAAAGTAATACGTAAAACCGAGAATTTAAATATTTAAATGTGTTAAGTAAGCTAATAACTGTTATTCAACAGTTTTGTGGGAGCTCAAAGAATACGAAAATGCATGAAAATGGAATTTAGTTGAGTAAAACGCACATTTTGGGAAAATAACTAGAAGACTTACAGCTTTATACGCATGAAACGATGAAAATCTAATAATCATACGGTATATGACTATATACACCTGCAGATATGTATAAATATATGTCTGGCATGTAGAATTATTTAAATTAATCATATGAATAACTGAACAATTCGAAAGGAACGTCATCAAATGCACACACATTGAAAATCCAGCTAAATATATATATATATAAATTATGGGAATATTGATATATTGATCCGAAGACGAGAACTGAGCAATTGCAATTGAGAATCAGCTTTCGGGAGAGAAAATATTTAGAGTTCACAATTTAATATATTTTGTGTTGCAAGAAAATTATACATAAATATTGCAAAGGCAAAAAAAATATAAAAAATTAAGCGAAAATAATTATATATATATATACATATGCATATGTAGTATATTAGCGTGTAAAGTGTAAAAAGCAAATGATTTATGAGAACTTGAAACTTAGTTAGTAGCCAATTAACAAAAGGATAATAACACAACAAATTGATCTACTTACTATAAAAAGCAAATATATATATAAACTATATATATGCATACTAATTACTGAAGACCATCCAGAAGGAGCAGCTGCGGTCAGTTGAATATGTGTCTGTGTATGTTACAACTATGTATAATTATTATTTTTATTATTTAACTATTGCATGTGATTAATAATATTTAAGTTAAACGTAAACAAAACATATTGTACTGTAACTTATGTATACCGCAACGACAACACACACACACAGACTCAAACAATGTGCGAAGCAAAGCAAAAATATTTAAGCAAATCATCTTTGTGAATCTATTCGAAGATAAAAAAAAAAAACAAAAAACAATTGCAAAATGTGCACAGAAAAATTAAATGTACCACTTTTTAGACGCCTAAAAACCAATAAATAATTATGTAACAAAAAAGAGTCCAAATGTTTATTGGGTGCGTGCTTAAACTAATAATCCAGTTGCATATTTCCCTAAATGAATTTTGTAATATTTACTTAAGCAAGCAATAAACGTATACATTTCAAATTCAAATTAAACGCGCCAAGACCTCAGTTTTGCAGCGTTGCCACCTAGCTCGGTTAGCCAAAAGCGCTGCCAACTTGTTATTCGACTGTTTATATCGATATATTAATATATATTACCACTGGCAAAAAGTAAAAGAATATGCTAATAAATAAAACAAGATTTGATTAATACTAATAATTTTGGTCTATTTTCAAAAAATTTCTATCTAGTCGTAAGTTTATGTCAGCGTTCTGGTTTCGAGAGTCAGTCGAGTATGAATTGTCCTGGTTAAAGATCAAGTTCTGGTTTTTAAAGCATTTTTGCCTATGCTGTATGTAGGCATACATAAAACGGTGTAAAGATCGCTATGAAAAAAATCAGATTGGCCAAAAAACAGTTCCTAACAAGTGGCCGGCAGGCGGTCTAAGAGCAGGAGAGAAAGAGAGAGAGAGAGAGTAAATAAATTGCTATTATTGAGGAATGAGATAGACTTACTCCACGCGCAACAGGCACAGGGCGAGCCAAACAAACTCTTCGGGCAACATTGTGAACATACGTAATAATCTCCTTGAACATATTCAGACTCTTGGTTTTTAAATATTTATTGGTATCGTTTCGGGATTTATTAGAAATACAAATTTTGTTGAAAAGAAATGTAGAAGCTAAACGTGCCAAAGGGGATTAAGCGCAGAATATTTGTATATACATATTTTTCAATATAAATTCAAAGCTAACTGAGTTTTCATGTTTGTTTTGTGCCTCGCTCCGGCAACCCTGATTACAGTCTGGCAGCTGGCACTAGTTCACAATTGAAAGTTATCGATAGTATCGAAAAAATGGCGCGAATTCAGCATAACGCGCTGGCTGTCGAGGGCGAAATCGCGTTTTGTTGTATTTTGATAGCATTTCGTTGCAAACAACGGCGGAGTGAAGATTAAATATTAGATAAATACTAAGATATTCTGATAAAGTACAAATGGCGCGCCGTGACTACGCACAAGATAGAGGTAAGTAAAAGGCTTCAGTTAAGAAAAATATCTATTTATAACCAATTTCATTCAGAATCCATCAAAACATTTTTGTCCGAGTTCTGCAAATGTGACGACGATGGCAAAAAGGAATTTGTCTACGGCTCACAGCTAGTGAAGCTGGCGCATCGTGAGCAAGTGCTAATTACCATCGATCTGGATGATCTGGCGGAATTCAATGAGAGCCTCGCCGAGGCTGTGATTGAGAACTGTCGACGCTACGCGTCGATCTTCAGCGATGTGATTGCCGAGCTGCTGCCCAGCTATAAGCAGCAGGAGGTGCACGCCAAGGATGCGCTGGATGTCTACATTGAGCATCGCCTGATGATGGATGCGCGCACACGAAATCCCATGGAACAAAGGGATGAACGTAACGCATTCCCCACAGAGCTGATGAAGCGATTGTGAGTAGAGACAGAGTGAGTGAGAGATATGATATAACTATCCACCTTTCTCAGTGAGGTCAGCTTCAAGCCTCAGTCCACAGAGAAGGCGCATTCCATACGCGAGGTGAAGGCCCAACAGATTGGCAAATTGGTCACAGTTCGCGGCATTGTGACGCGCTGCACCGAGGTGAAGCCCATGATGGTGGTGGCCACCTACACATGCGACCGTTGCGGCTCTGAGACCTATCAGCCAGTCAACTCGCTCTCCTTCATACCTGTCCAGGACTGCCCCTCCGACGACTGTCGCGTGAACAAGGCTGGCGGGCGTCTGTATCTGCAGACGCGTGGCTCGAAGTTCGTCAAGTTCCAGGAACTAAAGATGCAGGAGCACAGTGACCAGGTGCCCGTGGGCCACATTCCACGCAGCATGACGGTGCTCTGTCGTGGCGAGGTCACACGCATGGCCCAGCCTGGAGATCACGTGCTGGTCTCTGGCGTATTTTTGCCCATGGTGCGCACAGGATTCGCTCAGATGATACAGGGTCTGCTCTCGGAAACATTCCTTCAGGCACACGTAAGTCTAGTAGAGAACTCTTAAGTGCTCCCATTCCTAACTATTGTATTCCCTTAGCGCATCATCTGCATCAACAAGAACGACGACATTACGGACAAGGATTGCGAGCTGACGCCCGCTGAGCTGGAGGAGCTGGCTCAGGATGACTTCTATGAGCGCCTGGCCACCAGCTTGGCTCCCGAGATCTACGGCCATTTGGATGTGAAGAAGGCGCTGCTGCTGCTGCTCGTGGGCGGCGTGGACAAGCGTCCAGATGGCATGAAGATTCGTGGCAACATCAACATCTGCCTGATGGGTGATCCCGGTGTGGCCAAATCGCAGCTGCTCGGCTACATCAGTCGCCTGGCCATACGCTCGCAGTACACCACAGGCCGCGGCTCCTCAGGCGTGGGTCTAACAGCTGCCGTCATGAAGGATCCGCTCACTGGCGAAATGACGCTCGAGGGCGGCGCCTTGGTCTTGGCCGATCAGGGCGTCTGCTGCATCGATGAGTTCGACAAGATGGCGGACACGGATCGTACGGCCATACACGAGGTGATGGAGCAGCAGACCATCTCCATTGCCAAGGCGGGCATCATGACCACGCTGAACGCGCGTGTCTCCATCCTGGCCGCTGCCAATCCCGCCTTCGGTCGCTACAATCCACGCCGCACAGTGGAGCAGAATATACAGCTGCCGGCTGCCTTGCTCTCGCGTTTCGATCTGCTGTGGCTCATCCAGGACAAGCCCGACAGGGACAACGATCTGCGTCTGGCCAAGCACATTACCTATGTGCACAGTCACAGCCGGCAGCCGCCGTCGAGGGTCAAGTCGCTGGATATGCACCTGATGCGTCGCTACATCAATCTGTGCAAGCGCAAGCATCCCACCATACCCGACGAGCTCACCGACTACATTGTGGGCGCCTACGTGGAGCTGCGTCGCGAGGCGCGCAACCAGAAGGACATGACCTTCACATCCGCTCGTAATCTGCTCGGCATCTTGCGTCTGTCCACTGCGCTGGCGCGTCTGCGCCTCTCCGATCGCGTGGAGAAGGACGATGTGGCCGAAGCACTGCGTTTGCTAGAGATGTCCAAGGATTCCCTCAACCAGATACACGAGCACCAAAAGGGACAGTGAGTATTGCCGACAGTCTTTAGTCATAAATGATTCTCATTATTCTCGAAATCTCTTGCAGCGTGCCAAACACTTCGGATCGCATCTTCGCCATCGTGCGCGAGCTGGCCGGCTCCGGCAAGGCTGTGAAGATCGCCGACATCATGGACCGCTGCACGACAAAGGGCTTCAAACCGGACCAGGTGGACAAATGCATCGACGACTACGAGGAGCTCAACGTCTGGCAGGTCAACATGGGCCGCACCAAGATAACATTCATGTAAAGCCCCGCTCCAGGGCCCACTTTATCTATTTCTACATAACTGTTAAGTTCACCTCAAACACATTTCAGCCACAAATTCATGTTCCATTTATAATTAATAAACTTCGCTTTTCCTCTAGTTTCTCATGCATAAATTGACCTTTATTGAAGCACATCTAAACACAGATAAAGTCGAATACATATTTAAGTATTTAATACACTCAATAGATTTGCGGAATATGAAAGAAAAAACAATACGCGCAGAGCCCAGTTTTGTTCCTTTTAAATTCGTAGTTCAATCCGTTGCGGCTGAGATTTCCGAATCTCGTTTAATTATACAGACACCGATATAAGTATGTAGATTATAATATGTTTCATTTAACAAAGAAGCGCTACTTGGTTATGGTTGGGACCAGGTGCTCGGGTGCTCAGGTGCTCTACATGCTCTTGTTGAAGCTGAGCGCAGCGCGAAGCTTGTTGCGTATGCGCGGCGAGTTCCAGCGATTGCAGCCCGCCGAGCTGAGGCCCACCACGGAGCGCAGCTCGTTGGGCGAGATGCCCTCGTCCACATCGTCCGCCTCCGTTTTGATCTCCATCTTCTGGACAATGAGGCGCACCAGCTGATGCTGTTGCTCCAGCATGCGGCTAATATCGCGCAACTTGCGTCGCTGGCGGTCCAGCTCAGCATTGATGATGTCGTCGTTGTTGTCAAAGCCAATCACGTCCATGGCAGCTGGGCAGAGGGAGGGAGGAGTAAGAGTGAGTAGATAGAGCTAGCCTGGGGCTACTTACAATCCTCGGTGAAGGGATTCGAGAACCATTTGCGCAATATAAAGTCGAGAAAGCCGATTTTGCATTTGGTATCATTGGGGTATTCAATCAGCTCCATCTTGTCCACGCGCTGCAGCCACACGTGGGGCAGCTTGCGCTCCAGCTCGGTGTGGAGCACCACCTGCATGGCCAGTCGCTTGAGCTGGGCATTGCGACGCACTGACTCAATGTCGCCGACGGCCAAACCGATGAGCAAGTTCATCAGCAAAATGGGCATCAGAATCATAAACACACCTGGAGACATAGAGAGATGATTAGAGAATTCTCTACAGAGAAAGGAGGGCTAACTGGACTCACTCAGTATCAAGAAGGAGGTCATGGGCACCTTCAGCTGGTCGCGATAGTAGGTGTTGACGTAGGTGCCCACGAAGTCCAGCTCGCCCAGCATCATGGAGAAGGTGCGCAGCAGGGACATGGGTATGTTGGAGAAGGACAAGTGGTTCGGCTGGGGATCGATGATCTGTAAGAGAGTGAAACCCAGCTGGTAGACAGAGATCTAATCCCAGCTAGTACGTCAAACGCTCACCTTCGACAGCAGGATGTAGAAAGCCAGGCCAAAGGCAATGATCAGGATGGAGAAGACTAGCAGCACCTTGATCAAGGTCTGCAGTATCTCCAGGAACATGACCACGTAGATGCCGACCTGATCGAAGCGCTGCAGGAAGAGCAGCAAGCGGAACCAGGACAAGAAGACGGCAATCGAGGCGGCCGAATAGTGAATGGTGTTGATGGCGCCGTCGGGCCTGAAGGCAGGCGTTATCATGATCAAAGCCGATATGTAGAGCACCCAGGAGATCAGGTTGACCGTCTCCACCAAGTAGTGCAGGCGCTGCTGATAGATCTGGATCAATTCCCGCATCGAGTTGAGCAAGATGTAGACGACGATCACAACGGCGCAGAAGAGTATGGCCGTGGTGCGGTTGATGCTCTCCACGCACGAGTCCAAGCGTATTTGAGCAGCCAGCGCCGGGCTCTGCGACAGGTTCCTAGTGAGAACCTCCCACCTGCCAAAGATAATGCATAGATAAGTGTTCATGGACCGAGCTGAGAGTCGAGTCCTTACCCCAAGCTGCAGTACTGGCTGACAGCTTTGTTGTCCCCGGGGCGCAGCTCAATGTTGTTCATCATCAGCGACGAGTAAATTGTGACAAAGACCAAAAATATGGAGTAGACCAGCAAATTGGCCAGATGAAAGTATTTCCCATACGAATTCCACTTCATTTGCAAGTATTTCTGACTCAACGGGTGGGCGAGCAGCTCCACGCGTCCGTGTGTGACCATGGTCTAGGCGGACGGGAAGAGAGAATGGGGGAGAGGGTGAGAGGTGAGAGGGGTGAGAGAGAGTAAGAGAGATATATAGATATATATAGTAAGAGATATATAGCGAAAGAGAGAGAGAGAGAGGTAGTGAAGAGAGAGAGAGAGAGAGAGAGAATGAGAGAATTAGAGATATATGGAGAAAGAGAGAGAGAGAGAGAGAGAGAGAGTGGAAAGAGAGAGAAAGAGACAGTTAGAATTAGACATTTGGAGAAAGAGAGAGAGAGAAAAGAGAGAGACGTAGTGAAGAGAGCGAATGAGAGAAAGAAAGAGAGAATTAGAATTAGAGATATGGAGAAAGAGAGAGATAGAGAAAACGAGTTATAAAAAGAGACACAGAGATAAAGAAACACAGAAAAGAGAGAAGGAGAGAGAGAGAGTCATGTTAGTAAAGAAATCCTTTAGCTTTAGTCACAACAAATGAGAATTACAACAACAACAACAACAACAAGTCTACACAGCACAACATAGTTACGTTCAGCAAGTGCATTTGCTTGGGACGATTTTACAGTTGCCCTTTGTTTTAAAATGTTATTAAAGGAAAATAAGTTTTCCACACAGTTTTCAAACTTTGGTTTAGACTCACATTCACAACGGCCAATGGCGCCGGCCGCCATTTGGGATCATTGAGTTCTTTACGCTTTTCCTCAATTTGCTCGGGTGTTTTTTGGAATGGCGCAAATGAATATTTGATCTAAATGTATTTCATTTGGTTTATAGTTCGAATTAAGATTAAAATCAGTCGCAAGATGTGATGGGGTGCGGGTGCTCATGACGTATGAATCGGATATGTAGCGGACCCTAACTGCGGAGATCATCAGGCAAGAGGAGGAGCAAGAGAAACGAAAAACAAAAGAACGAAAACAAAAAGAGGGGAAAGGGAAACAAGCAAGAAACAAAGACACTCAAGAGGCATGCAACTGGCGGGGCAGCTGGTTTCTGCTTACATTCAAGGCCGGCAATGGAATGGGATTTGATGTCATGATCGGCTCTCCGGTTTTCTCATCGATCTTGGCAAACATATAGGGGCATTGCAAGAATGCGAATGAGTACCTAATCTATAGATGTCATGGTGATGCAAAGAGAAGAGTTTAGAGTTTAGCAGCCGCTGGCCAACTAGCATTTAGTTCATGGAGTTGATGAGATGAGCTCTAAATGTCGGATGTCAAATGTGCCCCGAATGCCGGACGACGATCAACTTACGTAAAAGCTCTTCGAGTCCTTCTTACAGTTCGCCTTCGTGATGCACTTGTCCTGCACGGCCTCGAAGACCTTGGGCATGGAGGCGATCAGGGCTAGGGTCACGCAAGGATGCTTGTCGGAGCGCAGAGCCATCACCTCGTTCGCTCGCTCCTCGTGGGTGACCATGGCCAGCGCGGCCTCCGGGTACTTGTAGTAGATGGCGTAGTCGATGGCGCTCATGTCCAGCACGTTGTAGACCAGCTTGCAGCCCATGGACATTAGCACGTTAATGGCATGCGGCTTGTTCTCCATCGTGGCCAAGTGCAGCGCCGTGTTCTGCCGGAGAGGGATGTTGATAGAGATGCCAATTCGTAACCTTCCCCACCCCCGCTTACCCCATCCTTGTCCAGTTGGTCGAGCAGGTGCGAGTGCACCGAGTGCAGCAGCTCTATGGTCTCAGTGTAGCCCGACATGGCAGCCAGCTGGAGCGGGTTGCGGCCGGAATGATCGCGATGCAGCAGAGCCCCACGGTTGAGCAGCAGCTGCACCACGCGCGTGTGCCCCTGCTGGGAGGCAATGTGCAGGGGCGTCATGCCGGCGCCGTCGCTCTCGTTGATGATGAAGGAGCCCTTCTCGGAGTCGAGCAGCTGCCGCACCGTATTGTAGCGGCCGTAGCGTGCCGCAAAGTGCAGCGGGCTCTCGTTGTTGTTGTTCTTCAGGTTGATGCAGGCGCCCAGCCGTATGAGGTTCTCCAGCGAGCGTATGTGCCCATCCCGGCTGGCATAGTGCAGCGGCGAGCAGCCCATGTTGTCCTTCTCGTTGAGCAGCAGCTGCAGCTGCGCCTGCGTCTGGCAATTGGCCACCTGCTCGGCAAAGTCCGTCAAGCGGCCCCCATTCATGATGACAAAGTGAAGGACATTCCGCGCCGCCGCATCCTTGACATCAATGCTGGCGCCCAAGCGTATTAGCAGATGCACTATGGGACAGCAATACGTATACTAAAGTTAGGCTTAGCTATTAGCCAAATGCGCCCACCTGTCTTCCAGCCGCTGCGCGAGGCGGCCAGCAGCAGCGGCGAGCGATGCTCCTTGTCCAGCGCATTGATCTCGGCGCCCTCGTTGACCAGATAAGAGACAATGTCCGGATGATCGAACATGGAGGCGCAGTGCAGCGGCGTCATCTTCTGCACGTCCGTGCAGCTGAGACAAATTCGCTTCTCCAATGGCTGCATCTCAAACATGAGTTTTACTATCTCAATGGCACCCTGTGATTGATGAGCCAAGCAGACGGAGACAAAGTTCAGAAATTTGTCAAGGCTAAGCAGTGGTCGACTAGCAGCTACCCTAACTCTCCTAGAAGGTCTCTTAGGGCACACTAAACCATCAAGTATTATATAAAGGATGCTGGAGAGGCTAGTCAGAGCTGAGTTCATTGACGAAGGGATTTTCACCTATGTTCAGCTCACATTTCATTTCTATTCCTTCACCTGTTCTGATGCCTTAAATATGCCATAATTCAAATCACAACTGTAAATAAACAATCCTGATGAGCCTTTGTAAACTTGTTCACAGAGTCTTTGATTATTTATAGAATAAGCGCGCAGAGCAGACTGCGCTCTGCCCCTGGCGCACCTCTTCGTGCTGTCACGTGTCTTTGTTTTGGTATTTGCTCGCTGCTCGACGGTTTTTGGCCACAAAGTCACGTTCGTCTTAGCGGTATTTGCATAAGAATTTGTCAAATTAAAGTCAGCTAAAATATTTCCCAGCACAGAAGAGAAATGTATCCAGAGCAACTGGCAAATAGGAAACGGGAACTGCGAACTGCGTTTGGCTATCGAGTGCGTGCCAAATGGACACTCACTTAACCAACTCTGACACGGCGAAACATGAGCGCTGTCTGGCTAAGCGGATGTCCTTGGCGACCGGCCGACCACTCACCTGGGCGCAAGCTAAGTGCACGGGCGTCGAGAGATCGTGTTGCTGTGTGGATATCTTGGCGCCAGATTTCAGGCACAGCTCCACGGCTTTGATGTCACCTCCATGCACAGCTGAGTGCAGCGGCACATTGCCCTCGGAGTCGTAGAAGGATATCATTTCCTCGCGGGTGCAGCCGCGTTGTTCGCCCCACTGGAATGGAGAAGGAGAGCTTGAGTCTTAAGCGGAATACGTTTAGCGAGTGTTTCAAGCGGACAGAGAGAAGCGACTAGAATTGGTCAAGAAGGAGATTAAAATATGGCCCAGAGCATTTTTGCTTGGAAAATGGAAGAAAATCATTAAAGACTGTCACTTCTGGAAAATTCTAATTTAAAGTTCATTCTAATCCAGCTATAAAAGCGGGAAAAAGCCGTTGACCGACTCCTTGCTAGACCCAAAATTTGATATTTTGAAGCGAGCAGCGAGCAGCCCGCTGCAGTTGTCTTTTATTTGTTCCATTATTAAATCAGTTGGAAAGTCGCAACATCCGTGAGCTGCTCGAACTTGATACTTTTATAATTGACTTCTTTATGGGGCAGCAGCGTGTGCGGCGTATACGTGTACGTATACGCCATTTCAAAGCAACGGACATTAAATGAAGAGTCCAATGCAAAAGGTTAACTTGGCGTGGCTGCAACACGAATTAAGTAAAGTGGATAAGCGCTTGGGGACACTGATTGGTGAAGCACTCACGAAAACTTTGTCAGCGACTACAAGCAAGGAGTATCTATGCGTGAGTGTGTGTGTGTGAGGGAGGGAGGGACTACTTGCCTGAAAGAAGACCTCCATGGTCTTGGAGCTGGCGTTCTTAGCCGCCTCGTGTATGGGATAGTAACCATTGTTGCAAGGTCTACGGGGGCATGCATCAAACTCTGTTATCTGTAAGATACGACGCACACAAATGCATTACATAACTTACGCCCGGAGTCGGCTACTTTAAGCAGAACACAGTGCGTATACTTGATGCAGCTACAAAATAATATAGCATACTTTTGTGCGCAGCCAAAATGGAGTGGTACAAACCTTTCTTGCGGATGATAAATGATTGAGTATTTGATTGTGATTGATGGGTGTTCGATAAGAAAAGGCATAACTGAGCAGGTAATACAACAGTAATAAATATATATAAATAAATGTGTATGTACAAAGCTTTGGCGACTCACTCCACCTACCAGGATACGAGCGCACTCCTCGTGATCGTAGATGGCGGCCAAGTGCAGAGCGGTGCGTCCGTGCTCGCCGCCCTGCTGGATGTTGATGACGTTGCGATACTGTCCCATGACGCGCAGGCACTTGACCTTGTTGAGCTCCGTGGCCAAGTGGACCGGCGCCTGCTTCTTCTCGTTCAATATGCCCGTGTCGACAGGACTGCAAACACAGGTTGCAAAGCATAAATCATAAGGCTGCAAGTATAAGGCAGCTTGCTGCCACTTACATCGAGAGTAAATAGTCCAGGGCATCGTAGGCATCGCACTCGACGGCAATGTGCATCGGCGTATTGCCGGCATTGTCCTTGGCATTGAAATCTGAGCGGGACGTAGGGGAAAGGCAGATTTGTTACTATAGCAAACGCCAGCTGCGTCCGCCCACTTACCTCCACTCTGATCGCGGATGTAGCGCAAGATGTTGACACGATTCCGGGCCGCTGCCTGATGCGCTGCGGTGCGCCCCTTGCCGTCCTGCAGCGCGATACGCGTGTTATCGGCCATAAACAGGCGCTTAAAGTCATCCAAGTTGCCCGACTCGGCGGCCTGCAGAAAGACAGAAGGATTTATGTCAGCTTAAAACTCAATTCGAAGTGGCCTTAAAGCTGAAAGCTGCCGCCCTGGTCACAGTCGACGCAAATCAAAATTCCACTCTAAATTGAACAAGGCACACGCAATATTCATTTGTGTCTGTTGCCCCTTGCAACGCACTGGCCAAGAGTAATGTCAATAGAGTTCTCAATCAGAGATGAATTCTGCTTCATGTCTGCTTGCTATTGTTCTTTGCAGCTGCTGCTGCTGCTGCTGCTGCTGCATGCTGTAGCTACTTCATTTGCATTTCATCTATTTAGCTAGCACTTGGGCTCCCTGCCCTGGGCCGGCTGAATCTAATTACTGCCTGATTAAGAACTTCTAAGTGAGTTAGGAATTTGTGCTCTCTCGTTTACCTGCAGCATTTCGTTGACGTGAATTTTGGGCGCCGAGGACATCCGCAGGATGCGCGCCCATTTGTTGGGCAAGCTCAGTGGCGGCATCTCCGACAGCTCTGACCCGGAGGCACAGCCGCTAATCAAATAACGCAATGGACTGATGACCACATCTCTCTTCGGTGTCTCCTTGTCGTTCATTGTGCCACTCGCCGCTCGTCCAATCTCATTGTTTATTTATGTCTTTTAAATTTCAAAATTCTCTTGAAAAGTGGCCAAGGATCTTCGCCTTAATTTGGCTTTCTTTTTAAGCAAATATTGTTTTAAAATATATTTA
The DNA here is from genome assembly GCA_035047485.1 of Drosophila peninsularis. Taxonomy (NCBI): domain Eukaryota; kingdom Metazoa; phylum Arthropoda; class Insecta; order Diptera; family Drosophilidae; genus Drosophila; species Drosophila peninsularis. Next base: position 4,046,657 of record JAWNPN010000090.1, read on the forward strand.
ATAAAATGCTAAACAATTTAGCTGAAGCTGAAGCTTTAAATATATGAATTTAGCTAAGCGTTTGCTTAAGAATTTAATAAAATATATATTTATAATATATTTATAATATATTTAATTTATTTTGCGCAAAAATTCACTTGAAAAAAAATGAATTCTTCAATCACATCTTGAAATGTTTTTCTTATACGTTTACTTTGGCTCAAAGTTCTTGTTTTCTTTCAACTATTTTCTTCACACTTGAGTTCACATTTTGGCTGATTTTCATAGATTTACTTCAGGCTGAACAAACTGTATTCAAAAGTATTTTCCAACTGGCATTGCGCGCCCAACAAGTCCTGGCCGACTGAAATCTCGGCACACGCATCCTTCGCTTTTATAGCCGTGCTTTGCCGAAGGCAAGGATTTGCGCGAAGCACGACGCGTGGTGAATTTCCTTTAATTTCACAGTCAATTTTCATTTTCATTTTCATTTGCCGTTGTTGTTGTTGTTGTGGGTAACTTGTTGCGCTGTGTAGTTCTTGCGTGTCTTGTTGGCATTTCTGTCCTGCATAGCTCTTGGCACTTGCTTATCTTTGAGCTCCATTGTTATCTGGCTTTATGTAATGACAAATCGTGTTTGTCGCACACATTGACCTGTGACACAGCCGAGCGGAGTAGCTCTATGAAGGGCTGTAAAACGGTTTGAACTAGGTCTGGAGCCCAATTGATTGGTTGCTAAGCTGAACTGGCATAAGCTGAGCTTGAAGGCGCATTAGACTAGACTAGAGAAGTAAGCATATGTGAAGCTTAGACTTGGTATTAGCTATTTTTGTCGAGCTTTCTTTACTCCTCTCTCTTCAAATTACTTGTTCTAGCTATATTATCTCCTCTGCCTTGCTTTCTCTTCTTTCCCAGCTAGTTCCTCTCCTAGTTCTCTCCTCAACTGCATCCCATTAGCCTAATTATCTCGGAATCTTCTAGAACTGCCAACTTGCAGCTAGTTTTAGCTATTTTTGGCTAGACAATCAATAATCATTTTTCATAACACGCCTCCTGGGAGTCGGTTTATCACTCTAGCAAATTGCCAACCACTCGATTGGCCAGACTCACCCTCAGTATCCTGAAGGGGCTGTCACGCAACAGGCAGACCTGCTCCACTTGCTGCTCGGCCGGCAGTATGGCCTCCAGTGGGGACTCCGCATCATCTCCCGCCATGTCCACGCGCTTGGGACCCGCACTGCGCTCGATTATCATCGAGAATATCCAGTACTGCGAAATTAACCAGCTCGAAACTTATTCTACAATTTCCATTGTCGCACTCACCTTGCTGTTGCGATGGCCGCTCCCGCCCCCGCCGCCTACGCCTCCACTGCTGTTCGAGCGCAACTTGGGCAGCAGCTTGGGCTGCGCCTCCATCAGATCGGGCGGCGAGAGAGCCGCACACTGGGCATTGTAAACGCCGTTCCAGAGCTTGGGCATATCGAGCGGTTCCCGCTGCGGCTGTAGCTGTGCCTCGTGCTGATCTAAGCCAGCAGCTGTTGCGATGGTGAAGGGCCGCAAATCGCGACTGCTGACAATAAATTGACACTCGTCAGTGCTGCGTATTTCACAATAATCCCTGCCACAATTATCAGCCACAATCAATCGGCTAATTAGTTATTGATTGGCCTGCCCTAACCAGACCGTTTAACAGACGTCTCTCTGTTTAGATAACCCAATCAATCGTCACACGATATTCAAATTCTGTTGTTTGTTCGGGGAGATAAGGGTGCAAGCCCTGGCAGCTATTGTGTGGGTGGGCAACTGTACCATAACGCTTGAGGGGTCTCTGGAATAGCGCTGCCAATTTCGGGGAATGTTTCTCCACATGGGAATGACTGAAACGGGCATATCAGTGGCTGCTTCGAAGTGGGTAACGCGCAGAGGGAGGGCTGGCCGACAGCCAGTATATATATACTTGATAAGGGCGAAGAACTGAACCCATCTGGTATGGCAGTCTGTCTGCACGTCGTATACTCCCTGCTCAAGCACTACTCTACCTAATGTTTATAGCTGTCACGGTGTCAACGCCCGCTTGTCACACTTTTTTATTGGCCAGCTCTCTGGGGGCACCGAAACCACATTAGTTGACAATGGCTAATTAAAGAGTCGCTTATTTTTGGCAGACGTTGCTAATGGCACTTCCATTTGCATTCCGAAGTGGCCACGCCCTCACCTGCTCTGCTCCAGCTGCATGGCGAAAGAGCTCCTAGAACCAGCTGCGTCGAGGACTGAAAACGAACTACAACGAACGACAAATCTGGCATCTGATATTGGCCTGCATCAATGGCTCCTTAATTCAATTGCATAGATAGAGATCGGCTGTCTATATCCGACTCAGAATCAGCCTTTGTTGTGCATTTGCCTAATGAAACTAGCGAATGGGATGTGAACACTGAATTGATTTTGCCTTATTGTGATTGCCCCATCGTCCAATCGAAAGGTGAACTCCACTTTGGGGCCGATGAGTTGCCGAAAGGCCCAAAAATAGTGATTAGTATGAGTGCCAGAGGCAAACAGACAGAGGCCAGCATATGTGGCGTTTTTGGCGTGAATTTGATTAATAAAATCGGTCAATATTGCAATATCAAATGGCGGAAGGAGTAGTGCGCTACGAAAGGGTATTTCCTGAAGAAAACTCACTTTATTTAATGAATTTATTTTTTTGCATCTGAATCTGATAGTTCTGATAGAATCTTATATAATCCGAAATTTGATTGTGTTACTAAAAATATAATAATAATATACATAAAATACTATTATTATATTTTTAGTCAATCTGAATATTATTAATATTATAATTATTTACATATTGAGCTCTCTTTGGCCACTCTGGCATACTGAAAATATTTTGTACAGCTTCTTGCCCAGACCTATAACAATAGAAACTTACTATACCTACATATGTATATATATATATGTATATAGATACATATTTTTATATTTTTCTATTTTTTATATTTTTTCTATTTTATATATTTATAATTTTATTTTCATTATATTTTTTATATCTTTATATATTTCTTTCAAATTTACCTGACTTCCACTGAGAAACGTTCGATGCTTAGTTTCTGCTGCCCAGCCTTAAAAGCGATCATAAAATTTGTATTTCCTTATAGACGTAGCGCGCACAATTTACATTTTCTATTGGCCTTTGGGGAAAATATTGTTATATTATTATATTTTATTTTAAAGTAACACAAAATATATTAAAAAGTTTAACACGTTCAGCTTAAAATTTAATGCCAATAAAGTTAAGTGTGTTAGCAGCTGGCTTATAAAAATTTTTTAAAATATTTACACAGTTTTAAAAATGATTTTTAAATTTTGTAAATACATTTACACAATTTTACACAGTTTATAATTTCTAAAACAATAATACTTCTTATTAGCAAAGTAAATTATATGATTTATATATATTTTTGTATTCCGATTAAAATAATTTTTAGATATATTTTCAGCAGAACTTTTTGAATAATATTTTTGATTTATAAATTATATCTATTAAATGTATATATTATTTTAAAATTTTGTATCCACGCACTATGCCATATGCTTGAGCTCTATAAATCGTAACTTAAGGCGAAGCTATTTTGAGCTTAAGTTTTCGCTTGCCAACGTTCAGTTATTGATGGACAGGTGGGAGGCACTCTCGGTGGCTGCTGTTTCACTTGTGTTTCTTTGAGCACAACACTTTAATTATGAAACGCAATTAAAAGTGCTTTGTGTGTGTGTGTGTGTGTTGTTGCCCTATTGGCACTTGACTTGTGCGTACCGACAGCCTCGCGAGCTGAACTCCAACTGAGAGCTGAGACAACTGAATTGCGAATGTAGTGCCAGCTAACCCATTGAGTGAGGCCCGAGTCCCTAGCCTTTAACTAGGGCCTCTATCCAAGTCTGATAAGCGTGTCAGCCTTTCGTCAATTTGTCACACAGCTCAGCTGAAGCGCATACGAACCTCGCACGACTGCTGCCCATTCGCTCGACATTTGCTCTTGTAATTAAACAGTGCGCGAAATGCTCACAACTCTGTATATGCTAATTGTATACATATACATATATATATTAATATATGTGTATCTGTGTGTGTCTGTGTCACTCTGGTATATGGTGAAATGCGCCGAGCAAAGGAATTTTACATTAGTTTTGCATTTGTTGCCTTGTTTATCAATGGGCTAACAATGTCTATATGGGCGAGGGTAAGGCATCTAATAGATTGCAAGAGATCCATAATCTGTGTGACGTTAAGCATATTTATATATACATCTAGAAGTATATGCAGATGTGCACCTAGAGCTGGCCATTTTGAAATGAATAAACTCCCTGGAGTAAGAGCGAAAATTTAATTTCAGGAATTGCTCTACTTAGATAATTGTAAATGCGCGATAAAATGATGTGTGATATAGGCATATATCTACATATTTATCTGAGCTGACTAAAGTAATAAATTTTAAATTTTATAAATGACAATTTTTTGAAGTTATTCAGTTTCAGTTGCTTTAAAATATTTTACTATAGTTTTTATATTTATAAATATTTTTAAAATTTATTTTATTTATTTTGTATTTATTTTTTTTTTTTATTAATTATTTAGATTTTTTTTTTAGAATTTCAGTTCATCTCAGTTCCTTCCAACTCCTGATACTGTGAGGCCGGGAAACCCCAGACATGCTCACGTTGCCATCCCCAAGCGGAAACCTGCAAAGTCTGGCCGGCATATGTACGGCGTATATAAGCATCTAGAATATGCTATGGGCAGCCTTATCGCTGGCCATTCGCCTGCCTTTCAGCACATACTTACTCCGGCAACTGCTAATTGCATTTAATTAATCAGAAAGCCGCGAGCTGCTGGCAGCGCCATCGATATTTAATAAGACTTAAAAAGCGAATGAAACAGAGGCAAAAATTTAGTTTAGTTATAAAAGTTGTGAAATGAAGAAATGAAGGAGAAATCATTTGAAGGGTATTTTCATAAGCTGGTTGGGCAGATTGGAGAAGAACAAGGTGAGGCCCAGGACGACGCACATGACGAGGAGCCCGGAGTAGACATATTTGCGTATGACGGGCCACAGAATGAGGTGGGCGGACTTGAAGGGATGCGTCAAAGGATTAAAGGACGTTTTGGGGCGACTGCAAAAGAAACAAGAGTAAGCGTAGTAAATGTGGCAATGCATGCGAGGATCTACTTGGGTGCCTCCAGTGCCATGGGTGGCTGGTGGCCCACGCCAGCAGGTGCATTGGAGGCCTCCGGCTCAGTCAAGATGTCCAGTTGAAGCTGCGCTTTGCCCTAGCAGTTGAAGTTTAGATAAGAGAGAGAGGGAGAGAGCATGATCATACGCACTGTTGTCGTCCTAGGCACTCCATGCGAATGACCTTGCCCATCGACTAGGGGAAACCAGCCCTCGACAGATTTGCGGTTGAAGAGATTGATGCGCTCGTGGGCAGGGGTGAAGGGCTTGCAACGTGTCTCGCGCTTGTAGGGCATTGGGAGATCGGATAAATTTAGCTCTAGTGCGCCCAAGTACTCGTCCTTGCTCAGGACATCCTTGTCCCACACCTGGAAGTAGATGATAGGTGGCTTCTTGATTTCGATTTCCTCGCCCTGCAGCCCGCCCTTGCGCCGGATGACCATCTGCGGGGCAGTTTTAATGAGTTGCTTCATTAGTTGCGCTCCGCATATTATTTTACAGCTGCCAATTAGGCGAGGCTGGAGCACCTACCATGTCCTCGTTGGGCGAGTATTTCATTTGGAATATCATCCGCCAATTAAAGGCAGCCTCGCCCGCAAACGAACGGTAATGTATATCCGTCGACTGGTACTTGGCCGCATCCTGGCACCAGCTGCCAAAGAGCACAAAATGCAAAATGCGCTTAATTGAATATCGTTTACACTACGAGGCCCCCTGGCCCAGCTGGCCCAGCGCTTACCCAATCACGTAAATATCGCTCATTAATTTGCCAAAAATATTTTTATCTCCGAACTGAATGTTGCGCAGATTTTTAACCACAACACGCACCTCGTAGCCGAAGGGAGACACGGGCGTGACGTCCAGGGGCGTCGGCAGAAACCAGCTGGCATCATAGAGCTCTAACCACATTTGGATTTTGCCCTGAAAAGGGGCGAATGCTTTGGCGTATGTAACTATAGATACCCTGTAATGTGGCCCCTACCTGCAAGGTTCCGGGACTGTCGTCGTTATACAGGGAACGCGTCTCGACATGCTCCGGCACCAGCTTGTAGCCGAAGGAGGGCAGCTTGTCCATATTGTTCAGGGCCGTCAGGCTCAATCGCTCCTTTGGCTCCTCCGCTAAAGACAGGACAATTAGTCTAGGCCTAGACGCTGGCTCAAGTACCCACACTTTGCAATGATGGTCTCGTCGCCCAGGACCATGCCGTCCACCTCGACGACATTGCCGTAGTAGTAGGGAGGCTGAATGCCCCGCTGCTTGCAGAGGTCGGCGAGCAGCTGGGAGGGCAGCAGTGGATCCCTCCACTGGTTGTAGCCGAAGAGCGAGTACTCCAGTGGCAGGCCCACCGAGGCGCGATGCTTGCTGTGCCAGCGGTCCTCCAGATCGATTTGTGTGTAGCCAATAATCACATCCTTGCTATTGTTGTGGTCGAGGAGGGCCACCTCCAGTATCGGGTCGGCGGGCAGGCTCGTGCTCAGCTCGAAGAAGCGTCCGAAAATGGGACTGCTTTGATTGGGCACATAGTGAGCACGGTCCGAGACCATTTTGCCGCCCAGAGTGAGGCGCACATACGTATCCGAGTCGGAAAACCAATCCCTGGGCCTGATTTGTATACCCTGGACTATGTAGACCCTGACTGTGAGCTTGACCACATCGGTCAGCGACTTGATCAGGTTCTGCTCCCGCGGACTCAGGGCTGCGGGCAAGGGATGCAGTAAATCCCCATCGCCAGATCCATCCTGAACCGGCGCACTCGCACAGGGCGTCAGCTTAATCTGCAGCTTCAGCGTGGCGTAGACATCCTCCTTGGGTGGTCCCTGCTTCTTGATCTTTACTCCGTGCACCAGTGGCACGGGCACAGCCCAGTCCTGCAGGAAGCTAAATTGAGGCTGCTTCTCGAGCTCGCCATGGTAGATGACCAGCTTGTGCTTGCACTTGTGCAATCCGTCGTCGCCCGCACTCCACGTGGAGTTGTAGAACTTTGTCCACCACGTGAACCGACTGTCCACCTCAGCCAACTCCCTGCAGCCCTCCAACTTAAGTGCGTGCTTGTTGGCGTAGACCGTAGAAGACATGCCGAAAATGATCTTCAGGCGCTTCCAGAACATGTTCTCCGAGCTCTGTGGCATATTCTTGTCTTCCTCCTCCGTCTCGTCTTCCTGTTGTATAACGACAACTGAATCGTCAGGGGAACTTCTGGCAGGCCTGCGCAGGCACTTGTTCACCCGGTCCTTTTGCAGGTAGCTCGGCGAGGGGGGTATCAAGGCAGCGCCCAAGGTGGACTCGGTTGAGAAGTTGCTGACCAAGACGTCTGTGGCTATTATGGCTGGCCAGTACTCCTGCTGGTCCGGCAGGCTCTGTGGGGCGCTATAGAGCTATCAAAGAGGACTTCAAGGGAACTTAAGGCTACGCACCACCACGCCGGAGGCATAGGCAACCAGGAAGTTGATGCTGTTCCTCACCCGCGAGGTGGAGAGTCCACTTGTTAGGACCAGATCCGCCATGACGACCTTGACACGTCGTTTGCCCGCCATGGCCATGCCCCTTTTCGAATAGTTGCGCAGCCCAACGAAAATAACCTCGAGCCTAGTTCCAAGGGTATTAAAGGATAATGGATATCTAAGGCAAGCAGGACTCACACGTAGTTAAGCATGTTGGGCCGTATGGACAGAGGTATGCCTGTGGTCAGCTCCGGTTCCGACTCCTCAAAGAGCTTTGTGTCGCCCACCAGCTGCTTGAACTCCACGCACATTAGCAGCTCAGCCTGGATCATTCCATGCTTGGCCACGGAAACCCACTTCAGGGGAGGCGGAGTCACATGCTTTAGCTTCTGCAACTTGTGCACAGCGCCGCGGCCCAGAAACTTGCTCTCATCGCCGCGACTCTTCGCCTCGCTGTGGTCCGCCGTGATGACACTCGACGTGATTTGCCCACTGCCCACTGTGTCGTGATGGCAGTTGAAGAGCTCCAAGGCGAGCATGGGCGGGTTCTTCAGATACCAGCCAATGCCACCCGGCAGGGACAGCCCGCTGATGGTGATCACAGCGTCCCAGATGGGCGAGCAGATGCTCTTGGCTGTCTGCGTCTCAGCCACCTGAGAGGCGAAGAGAACACGCACGTGGCCATCGCACTCGACCTTGTTGTCGCTGGCCGGTCGCACCTTCGCCTGGTGCACGTAGATCTGACAGCGGAAGAACGTGTGCCCCACATTGGGCACCCAGGTGTGGCGGGTGGGCGAGGACCACTCGCCCGCGATGCAGGACAGGAACTGGTGTCGCTCGGTCTCGAGAACGATCGAAATGCAGCCAAGGACTAGGCCGGCACTGCAGCCGCAGTCGAAGCAGGTGTGCCGGCAGCTGCTGCTCTTGAAGAGGAAGCTCTTCATCGTCCAGCAGTGATTGCTCGCCTGGTTGACTTCCTTCTTTTCCAGATTCAGAAAGTGTTTGGCATTCAGGTGGCAGACCCCCACCTGCTTCTCACCCGCGCTCAAGCTGAGCAGCAGCTCCGGCCAATCGTCCTGCAGGTGCATCAAGTTTGACAGCGAATTGATTTCCCCAATCAGACGATGCAGCTCGTTCACTATGTCCACTATGCTGGAGTCCACATTCGGCGAGTAGCTCGCCCTCAGTCTCTGTCGCAACGAGCGCAGCTCCTTGGGCATCTTCCTGAAGTAGCCCACCACGTACTTCTGTCTGTTCGTGTCCCAGGTGGTGGCCTGCTCCCCCATGTTGTAGTCGAAGCGGTGCAAGTCGACGCTCTCCTCGACTTTGTAGAGGATGCAGTTGATAATGTGCCTCAGGCACTTGGTCTGATGGTACAAGAGATTGGGGAACTTGAGCTGGAAGACCTTAAAGGTGGCCAGCTCAGAGCGCTAAGACAGAGAGGGGCTAGAGGAGTCTGGCTAACACTTGGGGCGCAGGCCTTACCATATAGTTAGATATCTCAATCATAAAGAAGTCCATTTCGAACTTGATGCGATTGTCGGGCAGGTGGATGCGGAACAGACAGGACCGGAAGGGCGATTCCTGGCGAAAGCATTTCGTTTGCATATGCGAACGAAATTCGCCCGATGGCGCCTTCAAAGTGACCTCCAGATCATTCGAGGTGAACTCCGCCAGCTTGACTACAAATTTATAGTGGTGCGAGCTGCTGGGTATGTGGTCTCCGAGGATGGGCAGAAATTCCACGACAAAGGCCTGATCTGACCAGTTGGCAGGGGGAGACACCGATTCATTGATCAAAACGTGCGTGGGATGATCTTCGGAGAGAGTTTCGGAGCGCAGCTCCATCAGAAGGCGGCCCACATAGTTCGTGGGAATAATGGGATCATACAGATGCAGGTAAGTAGGTCCGAAGGAGGGCTTGTCTGCCGGGATACAGGAGCATTACATGGGGATTCTTTTTAGCTATTGCAAGAGCCACCTTCAAAGGCGATTTCGTCGAAGGACATCTCATACTCAGCTACGCACTTCCATTGCATGTGCTCCTGCATCATGATCAAGATGAGGAAGCGCTGGGCCAGGGAGGGGTAGACCCAGGCAAAGCTGATCTGCTGGTTCCACACTGGCGTCGTCGTATTCTTCTCCACAGTCGTTTTGCCCTTGAAAGGATGGAATCTGTACTTTAAAAGAACGAAAGCCCAGTCAATGCATTAATGCAGATACTTTGAAGCCACCAAACGATACTTGTATCATGTAGTTGTTCCGCTTCATGAAGACGCCGCGGTAGAAGCTGATGAAGTACCGAATGTTACTCTGTGTATCCGAGTCGACGTCCTCTAGGAGATTGCTGTAGGAACTGATTTAGCAGTCAATTCTGGAAGACTGGGATCCCTCACCTCTTGATGTCGTCGAAGTCATGATGCGCGGCCCACTTGGTCAGTTGGTCAGCTTCGTCTGCAGTTGGAGTCGGCTTCACATCGCTGTGCTGCGAGACGATGGCCAAGTCGATTTGGAGATAGCCGCACGATTCGCGCTCTACCTTGGAGTGGTGCTCCCCCAGGGGCACCTCGAGGCGGCCCCATCGCTTGAAGTAGCTGTGGTTCGGCTGGTTCCACACGCTGTGCAGATCAATCATCAACTCACCCATGTTCGCATTCTTCTTGTACATCATAAACTTCTTCAGCTCGAAGAGCACAGTCAGCCGCAAAAGCTCTGCGAGCGTACAGTGGAACTCAAATACAAAATACTAAAAGAGATATTAATTAGAGTTAAATACCTTTAGTTGCTGCTTACCTCATTGAAGAACGGATTCTCGGTGTTCGCTTGAGTTTTCGTGTTTTTGGTCATTTTATCTAAGCATATCTTCACATAAAGCTCTCCATTGGCCACGCCCGTATCTGCCGCCTTATGCACGGTAATGCATATGAGGAAATCTTGTGGCGCACCTGCAAAACAATCGTCCATATGATTCATTATTTACAAGTTATTTAATATTTGTATTTTATTTTATTTTCTATTTTGATTAAATGGTCTAAGTTGAGTTGTTTAAGAGTTTGCTGAAAGCTCTACAATTTTCAAAATTATATAGTAACTGCCATTGCCTACAGTCTGGCAACGCCGTTGTCTGTTCAACTCACCACAAGCAATACTTAAAAGCTCTTTGGCCAGAGCTGTCCGCTCACCTCGAAAGCTCGCCGTTGCAAGCGCTGAACGCGCTTATTATTGTTTGCTGCTTAGAAGCTTTCAGCTGGCCCAACCTGCTATTTTTGTGCATGTGGCCGTGCAGACGACCAGTGGCGTGGCCAGAAGGCGTTTTCGCTGTGCTTCAGCTACAAGAAGTAAATTGTTGAATTTATCTATGAGAAATTTTAATATAATTTGTTATTATGTGTGTATATATTTGGTTCTACTTAACTGCCATTGGAGTGTTTGTTTCCCTTCAAGTTTTTCTTTAGGGCCCCTTCTGCACATATTTTTGTCGACGCCCCTGCTTTCAGCTCTTTGAGCTTGTGCTTTTGAGCTCCAGCTCTCCAGCTCTGATGTTGGGCACTTCAGTTTCAGTTCGCGTACACGGGCCAAACAGTTGACACAGCGTTGCGCTCACAGATTCGTATCGGGGCTATATTGAAAGCGAGCATCGCAGTTTGCAGCCGTCGGTCGTAGTAGTTGTCGTGGTCGGAATCGTTGTTGTTGTTATTGTTGTCATCGCCGTTGTCGCGGAGTGTGTGTGTGTGTCTGCCTGGAATCGCTCAAGCGGGAGTTGGCTGTTACTTCGCTCTCAGCCTCCAGCATACGCTTCGTCCAAGCTTTCGGTGCGTCTCTTCTGGGTGCCTACGCGCCTCCAACTCTGTGTGTGTGTGTTCTGCTGATTTTGTGTATAATTTTTTGCGCGCGCTCAATCAAAACAGATCCCCAGCCAAGAGGCATCCACAACAAAACTGAACTGAAATTGTTAATGAAAATTTGTTTTAATTTCAATGCCTTACTCTGAGCAGTTAGCTAAGCCCAATCTGATATCGATACGAAAAACTAAAGCAAAAAACTTAACAATAAATTGTTGGCTAAGGTTATCAGAAATACATATTTGCTCTCGCAACAATATTTTCAGCTGTCTACACAATGCATGCGAATAAGAAAACATACATACAACTGTATATGTATATACAAATCATAAGAAATAAATGCTCTAAATTTCCCACAATCATTGCAGCAAAGGCACATCAACAGGACCTTCGACGCATCCTTTACCAAACACTCCATAAGCTCGCCTAGCAAACGCGTGCTAAGAACTTTTCAGGTAAGCTTGACTTTTAAGTTTTACATACATATAGATTTGTGTATACGTGTGTGTGTGTGTGTGAGCATGCATAAATCAAAAGAGCAGAGCAAGCAGCGCCAGAGAGTTTGCTGCTGCTCAGCAGCTGACACCCAGCCACCCACTCGAATCGCCCACACCCAAAAGCAGCCACCCCAATGCCCAACCCGAGGCTCAGTGGTGGATACGCACACGCTTTTGCGTCGTTGCCTTCTAGCTCTTCTCAGCGCAGCTGCCTGCTGCTGCCTCCCCCTCTCGCCTATGCTGTGTGCCCATCTCCTTTGACATCTCACTCTCTCTCTCGCTCCCTCCCTCTCTTCTTTATTTACCGTTGCAACTTGTGCTACTTTTCAATTGTCATTTACGCGTCATTTCTTTGCGGTCTTCACAATTTCTGCCTTCTCCTCCTCCTCCTCGCATTTGACTCTGTTTTTCGGTGCAGTGAAAGGCTCGCAAATACTTCCGTAGCCCATTTGCAGTTACTTTTGCTGCTGTTGTTGTTGCTGCTTCTTTTTGTGTATTTCTTGCTTGCAGTTTCTTATCGTTCTTTTGCGCATTTGCGGCCCATTCGCTTTTTGATCTTGAAACTCGTGCGCTGTCTCGCTCGCTCTCCCTAACCCTCGGCGGCTGCTGCTGCGGCCGAACGAGTTTATCAAACAGGAAAAATCATTAAAGCAATTCAAATTGTTTATTGAAAAGCAACGGAAAGCGGAGAGAAAAAAGCGAGAATCGGCAAATTCGATTTTATTTTTTGTTATTATATCTCTTTTGTGCTGATTTCTGCGAGAGTTGTGGACTCACTTTTTGCTCCATTTGCAGTTGGCTAGTTAAACGGTTCTAAGCGCGAAATGCAATTTGTACAGACTTTATGATACTCTGTAGAGTGAAACTGAAGCTAAGAGCTGTAATAAATGTTTGATATATTAATTTTCTTATATACACTGTTAATTCTTTAACTCTAAATATCTAGCTTAAGTTTCTTTGTAGTTCTTGCTCTGTGTCTGCTTTTACAGAGCATCTGTTAGTCAGGCACTGATTCAGCGATATCAAGCGCTGATTAAGCCATGAATTGGAAAGACAAAGGCCTTTAGACTCTGATTTTAATTGATTAAACAATCAAAGCAGTTGCTCGATAAAATAAATAATTAACAGATAACGCAGCTGTGCAATAAAAATATATATACATATACATATGTATGCTATGTGAGTGGATATCAAGTGTTGCCAATCAAACAGACAAATGTGTGGCAAAGTTTTTGCCTCTTTCGTCGGTAATTCAGTTACCAAACATCCGCATCAAGACTGTTGCAAGCCGCAAGAAGAACACATCAAGCATGAAGTCAGGGCTCAGGCTCAAACGTGCAACATAATTCAATTAGTGTAGCGGAGTGAGAGGGACGGGGATAGAGCAGCCGCAGCGAAGCGAAAGGAAGTCGCAATGCTCGCCAGAGGGCGCCACCTGAAGGGGCGGCACTTCAAGTCGCCGTCAAAAAGTAGCCAAAAAATAAAGTCGTCTTTGAGCCAATTTGGCGACATTCTGCACTGTTGACCCACATAAAAGAAACTTTTCCTAGTTTATTTTATATTTTAACGCAATTTGATAAACTTTGCAGAGTTTCAAAATTTGATATGAAATATGCATGCAGACAATGGCCGCTCGACGCTAATAAAACTGACATGAAATATATGCCACAGCCCGCGCCCAAGGTGATCAACTCTGAGGTATCTGTAAAATGTATCTGCTCGAACTGTATCTGCAGCCGGGCGGGCAGCGCCTGGGTTACGGCCACGATGCGTGTTGCGCATTGCATATTTTATGGTAATTCGAACTTGTTGCCCTAACTCTTTGCGACTTTCACACCCGGGCCAGGGCAGCTGAGCTTAACACGCCACGCCCCTGGGCAATCGCCGCCGCCCACTGCCATTTCTCACAGCCAGCTAAAATTACAAAGTTTGCTTCAATTACAGCAGCAGCCGCAGTGGCAGTGGCAGTGGCAGTCGCTGCCAATCGCCATGTGTGCTTGCCCCAAGTTCAGTGCTCTGGTCAGTAATTAAAAATCAAGCCTCTGTCTGCAGGAAGACCCGCACCGAGACGGGCTATCCGAGTGTTTGTCGTTCTCACCAGCGCTTACCTAACTTCCCCTTCTTAATTGCGCACAAATCATGGGTCTACATTTCATTGTAACTACTGCGAATCCATTAGATCGCTTCAGCCACAGATATTTCTATTGCCAGTGCTGCCCATTTAGCGGAAATCGAATACGTTGCACTTAACTGCTGCAATTCTTTCTCTCTCCAGCCATGACCCCAGGGCTTAAGTCGTTTCGCCTAATCACTCTGACAGTCCTCTCTCTCTCTCTATCGTTCCTTCGTTGTCTTTGTGGCTTTGGAGTTGCCACAGCGCCACACTGGCTTAGACTAGCCTTAGTTTGTCATTGCTGCAACAATGCCAAATCCCTAAATGACCAGTCTCTAAACGCTTCATTTGGCAGCCCTTTGTCTTAAAGCGCAAACTTAATTCAATTAAGTGTTGTGAAAGTGTTAAACTAGCTTGCTTCAATTTATGAGAATCGCATAGAAAGTCAGGCCAAAGACTAGACTGTGTGTGCATATAAGTCTAGGCATGTATATAAGTATTCTTGTAAATAGTCAATGTTTAGTATAAAATGCTAACATATGTACATACATTCCCATATGCACATATTCATACATACATGCATACATACGTACATACATACATACATGTGTGCATACGTGTATACATTACTTTCGTTTGGAAAGGTAACTTAGCTTCATGCATATGTACTTAAGTTAAAACTCCAACACACATGCAAAGATGTACGCAAGTATACATGCTGACATGCAGACATGCAGACATGCATACATGCGTATGCTTATATATTAACTTATAAATACTTGCAAGCCAACATACATGCACACATGCATACAAGTACACATATAAATATGCATACATGTACACATGTAAATATCCATACATGCAGTTATGTATGTATGCATGCATATTAGTAGATGCATACATGCCTATGTGCAAATATACATACACGCACACACGCGTACACATGTATGTATGCAGATATGAATACATACATGCACACATGCGTATGAGTATACATGCAGACATGAACTCATACATGCACACATGCGTATGGGCATATATACATATATTCCTGGAATTTATTATAAAGTGACATGCATACCTACAGATGTGCATACATATCACACATCTTTATACTTTTATCTATATATATATATATATATATGATACACATATGTACTAAAATGCAGCCATCCATACATTATTTACATTACTTACATCCCATAAATTAGCTATAATAAACAATTTAACTTTCTAGCTGCTGGGCTGAGTCGAGGCTGGGCAGAGCTGTGAATGAGTCGAGTGACTCAATCTAAGGCAGAGCGCACAAAGAGCTTGATATACCTGATATATAGTGCTATATATACATATTCTATCCAAGATTTCTACTCATGCAACAAACTAAGCTGAAATCAATTTAAACTTCTCTGTAAAAGGAAAGCTATTATCGCCAGAAACTCAATTACAAGTCAGTCTACACTCAGCGAAATTAATTGTTTAAACGGTTCAGGCCTTGGCTTAAACAGATTATAATCGAAAACAGCTTGAGGCAAAGTGCCCTGTGGTCAATTTACAAACCACAAAGGAGAGAGAAATAAAAGCTAGTTCAGTTTTCTTTTCGGGTGGCATTTGGTGAGGTAACTGCAGAGCAGAGCAGAGCGGAGCGGAGCGGAGCAGATCAGGTGTGTAACAGGTGCTGGCATCGTTTAGTGCCCTCTTTAATGCGCGCTGCCAAACGCTTGATTAATGAATCAAGCGACCAGAGGCCTCCGAAAACAGGAAATGGCATAAAAATATAAAAATACCAAAATATTTACTTTCGCATGGGGAAAAGCAACACAAAGAAATGGCTTGAAAAACTGAGTCGATTGCGCAACTGAGTGTGCGTAACTGCAGCCTTTGTTGCGGCAGGTAGCACAGCTAACTGCGACTGTAGCTGGCGACAGCAATCAGCTCAACGAGATTCGGAAAATGTGTCTCAATTTGTGGGCTCAGACTCGAAGTAGTCCAAAAATAAATTATTAACTGCAATTGAAATCAATTTTGGATGGACTTTAACACGGGCGCAGCTTACAAAGTATTTACTTTTGCCTTTTGTTGTTGTCTTCTGCTTGTTTGTTTGTTTGTTTGATTGTTGTTTCTGTAAATGAAAACACAAAAAGTGAAAGTCCGACTGGGCGACTGGGCGACTGCTGCAACAATGCATATTAATTTGGCTTTTGGTTTTAATCATAGCCGGACAGCCAAAGCTGGCCTAAAGCCCACAAAATAATTGGGAAAAACTGGTCACACTTAAGCCCTATTTTCAGCCTGCTGCTGCGCATGTGTGGCGCCGTTAGCTCAGCTCTTGCTATGCCCAAGCCGCATATTTGCAAGCTGATGCAATGCAGGCGTACAACAGTGACTGCAAAAAGTTGCTGCAAGTGCATTCAACTTGGAAAACTTTATTTGTGCATTAAAAGAACTTTATAGTTGTCTATTAGCTTATCTATATGGATCTAAAGCTTAGAAAAAAAGCAGGAAGTTTTAGCCAAGTCTTGCAGCCTGAAACTCTCCCACATAAATTTGCAGCACAAACCTTTGATATGTGTGTGCGAGTGTGTATGTGGTGTGTGTGTGTGTGTGTGTGTGTGTCTTGCCAACGCCCGGCTATGTTTCATGCTGGTTGCAACAGCAGCAACTAGCAACAGCAACTAGCTGCAACAGCAACTGGGCTGGCTTTTGATATGGTGCGTCGCACAGTGGAGCATTTCCACACATTTCGTTGCCAAATTGGAAGACTCTGATGAAACTTCATTCAATTATTGATTTTTTGTCACGCCTTTTGCCCACAAGGCTCCACTGTGCAACACGTTCACAGTTTTGCCAGCTGCATATCCCAGAGTGTAAAATATTGCACAATTTTCGGGTGCCAAAGCTAATTGGCCAACGAAATCGAGCGCGGCTTGGCTCACTCAAATACGCATTGACACATATCGCATAACCGCATAGGCGAAAAGGCCAAAAGGAAGTCAGCCAAAGGTTTTTCGCCTCGTGAAAGTTTTGCGTCAGTTGAAAGCGCATTGAACTACGCCCCGACGGAGCTTAAAAGAAAGTTAAATAATAAGCGAATATTATCCAAAACGGCAGCCAGAGGCCTAACCAATTGCCAGACTGTCGCAGTCGCAGTCGCCGTCTGGTTGGCGAATGTATCTGTCAGATACACAGGCCAGCGCAGAGTATCTGACAGATACACACGAGCTGCAGTGCAGGCACAAATTAAATGCGAGAGTTTTTATAGAAATTAATGTGTGAATATTTCACTTTGGAGACCCGCAGCTGCGCGCATTGTTGTTGTTGTTGTTGTTGGTGTTGCTTTTCCTGTTATTGTTGTTGTTGCAGTTGCTGCTGCTGCATGACTCAAAATGTAAATGATCTAAAATGATGTACGTGTGGGCACCTTTACGCGTAGATGCCAGAGCCTCTAGCTGAAACAACAAAAACCTCTCCAATCACTCTCGAGTGGGCTCGGGTGTGGGAGCGACGCGAGGGTCAGCTGAAACTTTAATGGAAATTTATTTGCATCTGTTATGAATTGTGGCGACAGAGGGCGTTAGTTGCAGTTGCAGTTGCAGTTGTTGCTTCATTGCCTCATTAGAAATGCTGCACAGTGGCGTTGCTCCCTTTTTTATGTGTGGCTCACACGGCGTATGCGTAATTTACTCAACTCAATTGCTGCACGCTCATCTCACTTATAAATGAGCACATGACTCGGAGCTTAGCAAAGCTTTGTTTAGCTTTAATGGAGATGTGTCTATAGGGTTTCTATTCGTGAGTCTATAGAGGTATTTACAGAGAGAGAATCTAATCAACATCATCTGCGGATGATCATCATATTATCTTAACTGTCAATCAATCAGCTTCAGGCGAGCTCTTTATAGGGTATCTATCAGCAGAAATTCATAGGGTATCTGATAGGAAGTGAAGAATTCTTTTTGTAGGTATTTGAAGTCTTATAGAGAAGTTTTTACAGTGGATAACTCTGTCCATGATATATCATCTGTTGAGTTCTTCATAGGGTCTTAATCAGCATGAGACAAGTTTTCATAGGGTATCTGCCTGCATTCAAGAGCTGCTCATAAGGTTTCTTTGGGCATTTTCAAACACCTTCACGCACTATCTCTTAGCATCTCAAGAGCTCTCTCTCTCTCTCTCTCTCTCTTTCTCTCTCTCTCTCTCTCTCTCTCTCTCTCTCTTTCTCTCTCTCTCTCTCTCTCTCTATCTCTCTCCATTACGTTCTCACTTGGCACTCAACCAAATTGCTCATTCACACAGACAATGTCCAGAGAGGCTCATTTTTATTGATGAAAAGTGAAAAATGTGACTGACATAAGCACTCGCTGCTGCTTCTTCTTCTTCTCTCTTTATTTTTTGATCGTAAGTGATATAAATGTATGGAAGTATGTCAGCAGTGTTTAGCGCTCATGACAGGCGGCATAACTCGTTCAGCAACAACAACAACATTAACCAGAAATATTAACTAGAGCAATGAGCAATGGACAATGCGCAATGAGCAATCAAAAGCCCAGACCCGAAGAAACTGGTCTAGTTCTGAACGTTTCACTTTTCAAGCAAATAAATTAAATTTAGTTGGCAACAGACTGAGCAAATAAATATTTCCTTATTTTTATAACATTTATTTGCCCATATGAAATTGTTAATTATCGAGAGCTACAAAAATTTGATATTTACTTTGCAATTCAACTCAAACTGGGTCGCGACTTTTATTTCTTGACCAATTTAATGCTCGACCCATGCACTCCCCACACCCAGAACTATGTTAAAATTGTGATGAGCCAGCAGCTCTATAAATATTTAGTTACCAAGCGTGCAGGCTGGGCTGGTGATGAACTATAAGATACTCTTTAGTGAAGGAGTGAGACAGAGACTGATTCTTCTTCTACTTATATAAGTCTATTTAATATTTCTATTTCCACCTATACTTCTTTACCTATTTTTAGTTTTTCTACTTCTACTTCTACTTTTACTCATATTTCTCATTAGAAATCGACTTATACTTTTACTTCCATCTATGAGCACAATTCTCATATACCCCGGGCTGCAAACAGGTTTTGCGCTAAGCCGGTTCGTGCCCTGAATTTCAATTAATGTTTCATTATGGCTTGAATCATAAGCCAGGCCAGCTGTTTGAAGATAAACAAGCACACGAGTCGCAGGGCAGTACAGAGAACATGGTTCATAAGTGACTAAAGAGACCATCCCTAACACTCTAACTTAACAGTTTCTATATCTATATTTTATATAATATCTGTAGACATCATGCTGAGCGAAGACTTACACTTTGCATTGCCCTTATACCTCCTCTCTCTATATTCTCTTCTATGACCCGAATTCCATTCAATAATATTCAGTATTCATCACAATAGTAGTCGGGAATACCCCTACTGAAAATGTTTTGTGGCTAAAAAATGAAAACTAGTTACCCGAAAAAATCTCGCACTGCGTTGCTAAATAGCTCGATTTGTGTCTCTCTGGGACAGACAGAGAGACTGGCTGACTGGCTGCCTACATCTACATGGCTTGGCAACCCGCCCGGCTGCCAGCATTATTTCAGTTCAGCTTCTGTCCGTTCGTGCGACAGATGAGCGACTGTGTTTGGTCTCGTAATCGTGGCTGGGGCGTTGTCTGCGCATTTGGGCACATGCCACGGTCCAGAGCACAGACAGCTGGAGTTGTAGTCGCAGTCGGAGTCGGAGTCGGAGTCGGAGTTGGCGACTGTCGAGTGTCAGGTGTTAAAATTTGCCCGGCTGCACGTTTGTTTGTTTTCATATTTTTCGCTCGTCTGCTGCGTGTGACAAGCGAATGGCACACAGAGCAAGCCTCGACCATTGACCCAAAAAGCAGAGACAAACGCCTTGGGCAGACCTTAGATGCAAACTCGTGCCGGAGCACCTTCAATTATGTCAATTAACGTGCTGCCTAGCCGCGTGTTATATAAGCGAGCAGACCACTAGCAGGAACGAAGAAACTAACAACAATTTGTCAACTGCGCCAGTTGAATGACATTAGCCAGAAAAAATAAGTAAATTCAAGCGAAATTACATTTGATTTAGGTAATTGCTTTAAAGCCAGCACTAAAATTTGTCGTATTTGCATTTAATTAACAGCGTGCCAGTGCCATCCGCTTCGGGGTGTCACAGCAGCTCAGCTCAAATATATTTGCAATTTTATGCAGCCAGAAATATGCTTTTATGCCAAGCAGCTAACGAGCGGTAACGTAAATAAAATGATGCTGATGCCCGCTAACGAGGTGAGAGGCGGGCATATTGGCTGTGCGTGTGGCTGACTAAGACTTGAAGCTCTAGAAATAGCTCTATAAGGCAGATGCGCAGTTCGTTGTGCCTTTGGCAATATATTGTCATAAGGCCCGTAACGGGTATTACGCAGTCGCTTACCTTTGCTTACTCCATTTTTGCACAGCTTTTGCATTAGCATTAATTAAGCGAGATGTATATATTTATAAATAAATTGATTATGCGGCCCGCGACAAAACAAATATATAAATAAAGGCAACCCTCGAAGCTGCCTTTAAGACCAGTTGGTTGGGTTTTGGGCTTTGGCATACGAGTTTGCGGCAAATGCCGCGTTTTTAATTGGGAATTCTTGCAACAGCCGCGGCTGGCAATCGATTTAAGGTTTTCAACTTTGGCATATTAAAACAAACATCTTAAAGTCTGAAGCAGACACGGGCAGAGGCAGAGGCAGAGGCAGAGGCAGAGGCAGAGGCAGAGGCAGAGGCAGAGGCAGAGGCAGAGGCAGAGGCAGAGGCAGAGGCAGAGGCACAGAGCTAGGTGCATGTGCTGGCTTGGCTCAGTGTGATAACAAAACAAATTGGATTTTGTCAAAGATATTTTTGGCAGCAAATTTAGATTTTGATTTGAAGATGCCTTTTGCATGAAATTTATGAAAATTAATTCCAGCTCTGCTGCCATCGAGATTACTTTTATTTTCAAGCCAAAGTTTTTGCATACATTGAAGAAGGCTGAAGTGAATGGCAGGCGAATCGAAGGCATGATGGCTATAATATCTAGAGAAAACTTTAGCCGTAGCCCAATTGGCAGTTGGTCTGTGTTCTTTTGATGAAGCAATCAATGAGAATTACAGAATGAATTCAGCTTTCCGTCAGTCAGTTTGTTAGTGCTACTCAGGCAATCAGTCACTCTGCCTGTCATTTAGTCATTCATTAACAGTGTGTCAATCAGTTAGTCAGGCCACCAATCAGCGCGTCAATCAGCCTCACTTAGTTATGCTGTGAACTATTCACAGTCAATCATCCTTCAGTCCGTCAGTCAATCAGTATATCTATAAAACTTTTCATCAATCATTCTCAGTCAGTCTTTCAATCACTGTCAGTCAGTTTCTTTGTTAGCCTCTTCTTAGCCAGTCAATCACTCCCATTCAATCATTTCAGTCACTGAGTCCGTCATTCAATCAGCTCATCAATCGAGTCTCCCCTTCAGTCTCCCATTCAGAACCAACTCTCCTATTTACTAGATAATTATATACATTTGGATGCTCCACAGCAAGTTCTATGCATAAAGCAAAACTTTTAATTAGCTCTCCCAGCTACGCTTCTCTTCCTCTTCTGCCCCTTCGCACAGCGTCAAACATATGCATAGGGGCAGCTCCGGGTTTTTTGTTCTTTTATAGGGCACTCACAGTTCCCACATGCCTGCAATTGCCAACTAGATGAAGTAGTTGAGTATGATATATGTTAATTAGGAGTGAGTGGAGTAGTGGAGAGTAGTGCAGAGTGGAGTGGGGACTATCCCAAGCCAACTGCATTTAACGGTGCAGATTTTTAGCAATTACATCGTGTGTGGGAACGGCAGAGGAGAGGAGAGGCGGCGGGCAGGCAGGTATCATGGGCAGACCCTGCTGACCCAATTAAGTCTCATTATCCAGTAAATCATTTAATTGCCAGGCACAAGCCACCCAGAGCGAAGCTGAGCAAAAGAAATGAGTATATCTTTCTCACGCTGCAGCTGGAGAAGCTGAGGGCACTTTTGGTTTCATGAGCATGAGAGTTTGTTTTTATTTTCTTGTGTCTTTTACTGTGCTATGCGCTGAGCCGAACGAATTGGAGTTTCGTTCCAAAAGTAGAAAGCATTGTCAATAAATACAATTTCTAAATTCTTGGCAAAGCTGACGCTGCGACGTGACAAGTGCGGCTCGGCTCGGCTGCGCTTTCAATGAGAACGAAACGAGTCCAAAAGAGTCCAAAGAAACCATTTGACTTCAAAACTTGTACTAAGAGCGAAAGAAGCTTCAACATGTTGCAAAAACAACTAAAAGCAGAAGCAGGGGTACAGGCAGAAAACCTTTTAACTCTTGCCTTTTAATTAATACAACTAACGACTTTCTTTAACCCATTTCGAGGCGCAACAACAAATGAATTACCAGCGCAAGTCTCTCAGCCTCAGCTCTCAATCGCAGCTCATCGCATCATTGTAATAGAAATTTTAATCACACTCCAAGCAAGCTCCTGCACAGCATCGCCCAAAATGTGCATTGTACGACAACTTTCTATGCCGAGCTGAAAAAACAGAAATAATAAAAAATATTCAATTACATGCAAGCATTTAATTGCGCACATCATAAACAAATGCTCAACAATAGCTGCCCCTGTTTGTATATATAGTTTTTTGCCATCAAATTTGCCATTCATTTCGATGCTCGCTCATGGATGTGTGAGGAGAGCGTATTGGCTTGTCTGCAATGTCCGGGTTGGCTGTGTGGAGAGTGGATCTGCCTAGTTGTCTTTATATGTTAATATCTTTGGAAGATGCCTAAGGTCTTTGTATATTGGACAAAATGATATATTATTAACTGACCAAGTAGATCCATGATAACATTGAGATTTTATTTGATTTTATGCCTATCCAAGCGCTGAACGGGCACTTCAGCAGTCAGCAAGCGCCTGACTCTGCAGCTCAATCGAATTGTATTCCAGTTATATGCGAATTATAAACATATAGTTAGCGAGCAGATTGCAGGCACAGTTAGATAACCAACAACGCTGGAAGTATGTGCACAAAATGCGACTTAATTAGAGCTCAGAGCGGAGGAGCACAATTAAAACTGTGTGCCTATTTGGATATTTGAGGCCAGGGAGAGACGGATGAGAGATATTTAAATATGCCTCGAGTTGGAATTTGAGTTTTGGAGTCTCTCTTTGATTAGCTGTGGGAAAATGTGCCAGTTCAAATACATCTGTGTCTGTGTGTGTGGGCGAGTGTCTCTGTATCTATATCTGTAGCTGTGCTAATGATAAGCACTTAGCCATTTTGGCTGGCAGATGTGAGTGCCCTTTGAGGGCGCCTCCGTCTGTGCTTAAGCTCTGCCCGCTCCAGAGCTCTTATCAACGCCCAAATGGCAGACAGATGGAGGTGCGATTAGGATACTTTATCGTTAATTATGCAGAGTAAATTGTGTAATTTCGTATTAATTATTTGCCCCGTACTCTCAGTGTCAATCAGAAGTCACGTCACAAGGCTGAGAGAGTTTTTTCAACCTGCTCTTAACAATGGGCAAAAAAGCAATTAAAAACTTGGCCCGTTTTTTTAGCCAACAAATTTTCCACAGACTCAAAAATTTGCTTAAATGTTGTGTGGGTGGCCGGATGTTGGGTTGTCGGCCTGTCGGGCTGTCGGCCATAATCAGGGCTGTGGCTCTATCCCTCTCCCCGTCTCTCTCTCTCTCTCTCTCTCTCTCTCTCTCTTTCTCTTTCTCTCTGTGTGTGTGGCAACATAAAACCTTTAAGCATTTTAGTACCTGCACTCGGCTTGTACAGGATTACACTTTGTGTGTGTATGTGTTGCCAAAGGATTATGCTGTCTGAACAGAAGGAGGTGCCGGCAGCAAGGAGCTGACTTGCTTTTAGGCCAAACTTGCCAAGCAAAATGTTTGCCAGTTGGCAACAACAGCAGCGGCAACGGCAGCAGCAGCAACCGCAGCCTCTGAGCCGCCGACTGTTCTACTTTTCTAGCATCAATGGCTCGTGACATTGTTTGTGTGCGTTAACACACACACACACACTCTCAGGCATACAAACTACGTTTATGCATTGTGCAATTCATGAAAATCTGCGCATTAGCAACATTTCCCAGCCATTTGTTAGCTTTAAAGCCAAATCGTGAAGCGCAGCCAAATAAATTTTCAGCTGCAGCCAACTTCACGCACTGCCGGCGCTAACTTCACGCACAGCCGCAGCCAACTTCACGCTCATGCACATTTAATTAAAGCCTTTTCCCGATCAATAAAATTTCGTTAATTGCGCAGCATAAACGTTAGCATAGAACTAGGTAAGGCAGCAAAACATGTTTATAACGAGTTGAAAGTGCTCGAGGCGCCTGAGCACAGCTCTCAGATACTCTATAGGCCGTGCAAGAAGCTGAATACGGCTAATGAAACTTGTTTGCGTATAGCCCATGAGGTCTATGCACGCTGATTAGCTAATTCCCAAACAATTGATTGGGCCATGGGTCAATATTTAGGCTCATATAGAGACATGGCTTGGAGGGTCAACATAGCCTATGCTGGGTGAGTTTATAGGGTAGCTGAAACATGCTGCTGCTGACGCAGGCAGCTGAAAAGAAAAGTGCCTATGAGCGTCAAAGCGTGTTTGAATGGAATGACAGAGCGAGAGAGAGAGAGAGAGAGGGAGGGAGAGAGAGGCAAGTAGGTAAGCCAGAACCGCTCTAAAGTAGTTGCTGCTCTTAATGAGAAAGTTCATTTGGTTTATGAGAGTGTCACAGCCAGAGCTTGAAGTCTGAGATTGAGTGAATGAAGAATTAATTAAACTAGTTAAGTTCGTTAAAAATTAATCAAGCTAATTGCTCAAAAAACGAAGCTAGCGCTGGCGCACAATGCCTAGCAGAGGCAGCTAAAAGAGAAGTCAAGCTAGAGCTCTGTTTAGCTATGAGCATATATATAAGATTATAATATATATAAGACAGCCCACATCAATAACTATTTATATATAATAGCTCTTAGTTAGGGTATTCTCAAGTCTTAGTCACAATTTTCTCTTTCCTGTTTTACTTCATGTATGAAATTTTGTACGCTTGCTTCACATGTTAATTTATTAGGCACGGACACGTACCGTATTTAAGTTGATAACAACTAAAGTTGTCAAACACACACACACAGACTCACTCACTCACACATACACTGTTTTCCTTGTTTATTTGTTTTACTATTTAACATTTCATGCATTTCCTGATACTTTCCTTTGTCTGACATGCAGTGAATGCAGAAACATCTTAGTATGATTAAAATGAAATATTTTCCCCTACACTGGCATAGTCTATATATCTCTATCGCACTCTTCTAATTGCAGCTCGAACTTGTATTGAAAACAGCCGCAAAATTTCGAAAACATCGAAAATGGTCTTCGATTGTGGTGTTTGGTGTGCAAAGTATTTGCTTTGCATATTGAACTTTATATTTTTTGTAAGTATTGAAAATAAAATAATTTTTAATATAATAACAAGTGATAAATTAACCTGTATATTTTTTAAATACTTATTCAAAAGAAAAATCTAATCAAAAATTATAAAAAATATATTTAAAAATGCATGAAAAATATTAAAATAATTTTATTTAATTTTGTTTATGCTTTTTCTAGAGAAAACTATTTTGAAATTTATTTTTTATTGCCCAACAAATTTTTTAAGCAATTACTAAATATGGGATAGTTAATAAAATATATATATATATATATATATATATATATATATTTAAATAAATAAAAAATAACCTTCAAATTAAAAAAAAAGGGAAAAGTGTTATAAATTATTTTATTATGTATTTTGAATTAAAAGATTAGCAGCAACAAAAAAACAACAATAATAAATGATTTTCATATACCCCCAATTGGACTACTTTTGCCTTTAATTTTATTTATTTCGTTAATTTATTTAGAGCTAAAAAAAAACAAATAAAAAAATGGCAAATTAACTGATTAAACAACGCATGAAAAAAGACTTTCAAATATTTATTCAAAAATATTTGTGTAAATATTTCCCAAGGGAAAAGCGTTTGCTCTGTGGTTTTTCGCTTGTTTTCCATCGCGATTCATTATTTATTTAATTTTTGTATGTTTTATCTCTCTCGCGGCTGGAGCTTTGCTTAAATTGCATTGCAAATTGTTGCGTTCGGAGGCGCGGCTGCAGTCAATCAAGCAAATCTCTGCGCATGCGCAGTTTTTCCACATTTCTGCGGCGGTTCATTGACTTGGCAGCAATTGTTGCTCTTGCCGCTGCTGTTGTTGTTGTTGTTGTTGTTGTTGTTGTTTATCGTCATAATCATGAACAACATGAAATGCAATCAACATGACCGAGCAACATAAACACAATCATGTTTTGTGTGCGCTCTGTGTTTTATGCTCACAATTTGCATGCCAAGCTCAGCGCTGAGGGTTACTTTGCCACGCCGTGAATTACCTGTGAACACCTTTTCGTCTACTTGATATCTTGCAGGTGCTAGGCACAATTATATTCGGAGTCGGACTATGGCTGGCCGTGGACAAGCACTCGCTGATTGCTCTGCTCAAGCTCGTCGAGAGCGAACGCATCGAGGTAAGTGCCCACAACCAATTCCAGGTGAAAGTCGCGGGGGAAACACCCCAAAAGGAAGCAAAGCCCCCAACCCAAATCTATAATGTTATTACCTACTTTTATTTTTAATAACTGGCCCAACTGCACGACAAAAAAACGAAACCAACCCCAAATACGGGATATATCAATCTATTTGCGTAGCTCCAGTCTAATTGCACAGTCCCCAAACAACATCACGTGCGGAGTAATTGTTGACATTGCCCCAATCTAGAATTAGACGGAAAAGCTCTGGGCAATTAAAGTGCAGCTATATACACATAACTGTATGTTTTAATATAGTGCATTAATGTTTAACTGGCCGATGTGTAACGCAAAATGAAACCTAAAAGGGAGTAGAGTAGTAGTAGAGTATAGCTAATCAAATTTAAAGTCAACTCTTATTAAAGCCTGAACTGTAAACTTTTTATATATGATCTATAAACTGAGAAGAACTTTAAGGGCGTGTTGTGGTAGCTGCAAGCACTATATATATACTATAAGTCTTCTTCAAACTGACTTTAGATTTGAAATCCATAAAAGATATCCTAGAATACTTTTAGCCATAATATGTTCACTTACCATATAGCACAGTTATTCGTATAAGGTGAAGCACTAACTACAATTCTAATAACAAAGCCTTTACGAGTTAAACTTCTGATAAGCACTACAAACCGCAATTTCCGTGTCATAGGAAATGCGGAATGGGCTGAAGAGTGCAATGCAAAGGCTAAACTACCATCGGCTAGCCTTCATTAGAGAAATTGCATAGTTAATGTAGTTGCGCTAGCTGAATGAAATATTTGGTATATATAGAATCAACTATAGATATATATAAAGAGAGAGACAGAGAGACTTATTGACAGTTGTAAATTCTGCTGCGCAGTTGCATGTCATGTGGCAACAACAGTGGCAAGTTCGAGTCACAAATCAACCCACATGGGCAGCAGCTAAGCCAAAATAGAATAAAAATTGGATTTTGGAAAACAAAATGCACAGCGTGCATGTCCTCTAATGAGAGTCCTTAATTGCGGCTGTCCAGCGGCTAATCGAGGCACTGCAGCAGTGCGTGGGTGTTTTGTAGTTTTGGTCAATGAACCGCGTTTCTCCCTTTCAATTCAAATGTCATTTTATTGATATATTAAAGATATTTATGGCCCACACGCTGTTGTGAGCACTTAAGTGTGTCAGAGCTGTCATTTGTGTGTCAATTGGCTGAGATAACTTTACTTAATTTAATTACAAATGTTGCGAAAGCTGCGCCAGTCGAAAGGTTAATTACGCATACGCCGCATCGCACGCATTCCTATGCATTTACATACCCAACTAGAGCTGGACTGACTACGAATTCCACTTCAATAATGCCCAACCCCATACTCTATAGCAATACTGACTGAATCTTCTTCTTCCCTCTTTTCATTTAGCATTTCACACAGCCTCAGGTCATAGAGCAAATGGCCTACGTTCTGCTCGTCATCGGAGCCGTGATGTTCTTCTTGAGCCTCTTGGGCTACTTGGGCGCTATGCGTGAGTCGCGCTGCCTGCTCTCCACGGTAAGTGTTTCCAATCGATTGAGCGATAAAGATGTGGATAAAGTAGGATAGGTGTTGCAGATACAATAAGATCAGAGCTAGAGACACATATGCAGGTACTGATACAGATGGAGAGAGAGACACAGATACATCTATAGATACATCTACATCACAGCTGTAAAACAGTATCTCATACACATATAGAAGAGGGAAAGATACGACATATACACAGGCACAGATACAGTATCTCTAACACATAATTGCCAAAGAGTAACAGATGCTCAGATAAAGATACTATATCTTGGTTATAAAAAAACTAAAAGATATCAACTCACAGCGACTCATATGTAGACAGAGTATCTCTAGCAGATACATGTGCATACGTTGATATGTAGATACAGATACATTTCCGCAGCTGCAGCTACAATTCTAATAGAGTCACAGATACACACAGATACAGCCACAGCTACATTGATCTCAGCTGTGGCCCAATCTGAGCTGTTGCATCACTAGATTGGCGCCGCGGGAGACATTTAACTCAACAAAAAAAAAACATTTGTTATTCATTGCACGTTTACTGAAACGAGTTGTGAATTTTCATAGCTTAGCATATTTGTTATTGGCTTTTCATGGGAGTCGGCGGCTTGGAAAAGCGCTTGGCGCCCAGAGAAAGTTGTGGCTGTCGTGGGCACACTCACACATGTTGTAGGCCTTCTTTTCGCTGATCTTAACATCTGGCATTTCCATTTCGGAACGTGTTTTCAGCGGCTGAACAAGTGTCGTGACAAGCCCTTCACTTTTGACTCTCTGTCTGTACTTGAACTTGTGTGCTTGGAATTGTAATTTCACCTGAGCAGCGAGTAAGCATGCATAAGCACGAATATATACATATCGAGCTATCTGTATATATCTGTGTAGCTGCTGAGGGCCCAACCCTAAAAGAAATTTCTATGATAGAGCTCGTCGTGTGTCGGCAATTAATAAACAGTTTATCACTTGGCTGGGCTTGGGCTGGCTCAGCTTGGCTTGGCTTGGCTGGGCCATTGCGCGCACTTTACACACTATTTATAAACGGGGCTAGACTTAGCGGGGCTTGGCCATAGTTAATTGGCAGCGCGACGGGCGTTTTGTGGGTGTCACATGCGTACGAACTGCTCTTGTGCCCTTCGCTCTGAAAACTGTTCGAAATCTGTATGCACAAAATAGAGCACAATTTGCAGTAATTGAAGCGAGGGCAAGGCCGGCCTGGCTGCGTGGCTGCGTGGCTGAGCATGGCCAAAGCGAGCTTAGCATTGGCTATTTTTATTTTTAGAGAGTGCTCCGGAGTCTCGCGAGTCTCTTTAAAATGCCATTTGCGAGTCGGATACATAAAAGCAATAAGTGCTCAATGATAAACTGCAGCACACTGTGATTGGGGCCATTCTTTTTTTTTAACTGTATTCATTGGGATACATTAGCTGAAAATGCTGCCAGGCGGAACATGGAACTTTATCAGCCCGAAGCCATCGCAGCAGCAGCTACAAGCAAAGAGAGCTTATAAAACATGCATAGCAGCATTTCGAATTGACCTTCAGCATTTAAGATTGGCAGCGCGGCCTGCAGCGCACATCTCCATAAATACACACACATGTGTGTGTGTGTGTGTGTGTGTGTCTAACGCATGCTGCACATTTGGCTCAGGGTCAGATAGACTTTTTGTATGCAATGCGCACGACGCGCCCACATAATATTCGTATATGTATCTGTGTGAAATTTGGGTCAGCGGGGCGTATGCGTAATATGCGCATTCTCGAGCATTTACCAACACTGTTTTTGCACTCAACAGTACGGCACCTTCCTCGTACTGCTGCTGGTCGGGGAGCTGGTGGCCGGCGGCCTGGCCATCTTCTACAAGGAGCGTGTGCGCAGCGAGAGCAAAAAGTTTCTGCAGACCACAATCACGAGCTACACGCTGGGCGAGAACATGGATGCCACTTCGCTGATGTGGAACCAGCTGATGGGCAACTTTGGCTGCTGCGGCGTGAACGACTATCACGACTTCGATGAGTCCGAGGCGTGGAAGAACACCAAGGGCAACCGCACCATACCCGACGCCTGCTGCATGCTGAAGGACATTGCACAGATGGTGCCGCGCGACGAGGACTGCACCACCAATCCCAGCGAGAGCAACAGCTACTACAAGAAGGTGAGTAGCCAGCGCTGTGAAGATCACTTGAGCTCTCAGCTAACATATCGTTCTTCTCCAGGGCTGCTATGAGGTCTTCACCGAGTGGTTGATACGGCAACGGGAGCTGATCATCGGCGTCATCATCACCGGCATCGCCCACCTGGTGCTGGTCATCCTCGCCTTTGCGCTGTGCAAAGCCTTTGCCAAATACGACGACATGCGTCTGTAAGTTGAGTCCTCTGCTTAGACTAGCCAAAAAGAAGTGAATAACATAGAACAGGACATGCTAAGTAAACCAAGACAGTGAATGGCAGCTTAAGGGAGTATCAAACAACAATAACAACCCTAACGAACATTGAGTTGTGCTCAAGAACTTCAGATGCATTTCCCCATTCCCCCCCCCCCCCCACACCAGAATAGAAAAGGAACCCCAACTTTACTCTTAAAGGAAAGAAAACATAATGAAATAATGAAAGATAGTTAAACAAGAATATTTAATCACTTTGCTAGAAATGTTGCTCAGAAAATATTGCAGAAATGGAAAACGTTTTTAAGAGAAGAAACAGAAAACTAAAAAGGAAAAATATTGCTATGCATATTTATTTGTGAATGAAACGAAAGAAAACCCTGTTTTGATAGCAGTTTTAGTTCTTAAGTAGTATTCTACTATATACACACACACATACGTACACTTACACACACACACACACATACACAAACATACATACATATATGTAATAATTAAAATAATATTTCATATGCAAAGCTGACTCTGCGCAGAGGCAGCCAGCAGCCAGCAGCAGAAACCACTCAAATACATCACAAGAAATATTAAAATAGAGAGCGAAAATATTTGAAAAATTTTGAAACACATCTTAACGAAATATTGTACTTTGTGTATTAGGTCGTAAGTCCTTCATATATATATAAATATATAAATAATATTTAAGTTCTAATTTTAGTTGTTTGCTATGGCTATATTCAAGTTTTTAACTACGTATTGAGCGAACGCGAGAAACCAACGTGTTGAGCTCTTTTTTTTGTTAAAAATGAATGTTGTACATTTTTGAATTCTATATATGTATATATGTATGTATACATATTTACACGTACATCATATATATATACGCGTATATATAACTATTATTAATGCATATTATAAACAATGTCTGTAGTTTACTTAAAGTACTTTTGAAAGCAAGCGAAATCCCCAAACTGAATATTGAAAAATTATAGGAAAACCAGGGAAATTAAATTCCAAAATACAACAAATTTCAAATGTAAATTTCTCAACGTGAATTAAAAAATACAAATAAAAAATAAAGCAAAAAAATTAAATAAACGAAACATCCAATAAATGTTCATTTTGAAAACTTTAATCTGGAGGAAAACTGTGGTGAGTATGGCAAGATCTTAAGATCTAATAAGTCTCTCAGGTAGCCCAACGAGTTATGGATTTATAGCCATTTATTTATTTATGCTTCACACATTTACATAAAATATATATGTCTATATATACGATTCCATATCTTAGCTTAGCTTTTATTTGTTCTGTTTTGGAAAGCGAAGGTCCCTTCGCGAGGACCCTCCGTGAGTTGTTCGGCCAGCCTTGTAAATGATATAAGAGTTACTTGTTCATGCTCGGAATAGTTGTCCTTTGGCTCATCTGTATCTGCTCCACACATGGTTAAATACGTTACTTAGTGAATGTATAAAAACAGAGTCAAAATCTTAGCTTATGGCTAAGCAGTTAAAATTCACACGCATGCTTAAAGAGTAGCTTGGAATAGACTTAAGGAACTAGGCGGAATATATTTATATAGTATATGTAGTTACAGTATAAAGATATATATATATACCCATATGCTTGGAATACTTTACGTAAGTAGTTGGAAAGAACGAATGTTCCGTTATGCAGATCTTCAACAGAAATCATGTGTATAAAAATAGTTATAAAAATATATATAATTGGTGGTTATAGGAGTAAAGATCGGGTGTGTTGGGATAAACGAAAGAAACGAATAACTCAATGGGAATTTTTCATTTATCGTTAAGTACTTCTATATAGAAAAACACTTTTAGCGAGATCGGAAACACAAAGCTACGCCCATAAAATTCGGCTAGACACATCGTGTAGGTTTCAGCTATAAATACGGTTGCAACGATTTAAATATGTATTATTATTGTTGTCGCCTAATAACAGGAAGGAAACGCCTCTTAAGCTGGCGGCTCCTCGCCGTAGCTCGGCTTGGACAGGAATGCTATCGAAAAGTCGACCATATTGGGGTAGACCAAAAACTTGTTCACTGCCTCGCACAGCTTGCTCTCAATCACATTCGTTACAATGGACCAGTCCACGGACTTATCGCCCACTTGCGGCTTCGTCGATATCCAGAGGCGTGGCGGCCCGCGAAAGCACATCCACATGCGATCCGATGGCGGCGGCGGTATGTTCAGCGTGCCCCTGGCCACCAGGCCCTTCAGATCCACCCGCAACGTTATGTTCGCACTCATGTTCTCCATGGCTCGCTGGACGTACGGCAGCTCCGAGGCATATTGGAATAGATTCGAGGTGGCTATGCGATCCACAATCTTAAAGATGCGACGAGCATTGCCCGGCGAGTTCTGAAAGAATCTGCAAATACGGAAAGAGAGGGGTTTCAGACTGATATAAATCGGGGTTGCGGGTTTAGCTCCTACTCTGCATTGTTCGGGTTTTCCGCAGTGGAGCCCGATGCCAAGCTCTCCGTTTCCGTTGAGGAGCCACCCGTGCTCTCGGCATCGCTGTCGAAGATCGACTGACTGCCATCCACTTGAATCTCCTCGGGCACACCGCGCACGTCCGCTGATGAGTCCTGTGAGACTGCATCTGGATTGACCGGCGAAGCCTTGGGCTTGCTCCGCACGCGCAGCAGATTCAACTTGGTCGTCACTGTGATGTTGGCGAAGCCCTCGTAGGTGATGTCCGCGTCCAGCCAAACGCCGCGCTCGTCCAGCATCGGCTGCGATATGCGATGGAACAACATGGGCGATTCGCCCAAGTATATATTGGTTATGATCACCTCCTCCATAAAACTGGGCAGCTAAAGAACGGGAGTGAGAGAGGGAGAGATGAGCGAGGCTCGGGGCATCGGTGCAGCTGCATCTGACCTTTATGGAATTGAGTTTCTTTTGCATAAAGTCCTGTATCTTGAGGCGCATTTCGTTGTTATGCAGCCAGCTGAAGAGGCAGCGACCCATCAGCACATTCGCCCAGACCACGCTGCCAGAGGGACCCAGGAACAGCGACTGATCAATGCCCTTCCACAGCTCGTTCTCCTGCCGCCGAGATCGTCGACTCTGCAAAGGTAGCAGGAAGTTAGAGCTCCAGAAAGAACAGTGAGATCAGATCATACTTAAAATGATGTCAGGCAAAGCAAATAAAAAGGGAAACCTACTCTTTTACGGTGATCCCCGCTTCTGTGATTGTGCACACGTCTCACAGGAATTGCGTTTTGTCTGCAAGCGTTCTAAGATACAAATGATAAACGAAAAACTCATAAGGAAACCAAAATCGAAATCAAAAAGGAATGAGAAGTTCTACAACAAAAAAGAAGGGAGTCGCTGGGATGGCTCTACCTGGTAAGTTGCCATGAATTTGATATAATCCGCCGGATTCCTAGTTACATCGGCGCTCATAATGAGGCCCTCAAAGCCTTCGTTTCCGCGGTCGGGCGATGCATCCACGTCCAATGTCTCATCCACGACGTCGGGCGTATTCGTGCCCGTGTCCTCGGACATTATCGATGTATCATCGGCTTCCTTATTGCGTGAGTTGCTCTGAGAGAAACACATTCAATCAACAATGAAGTGGCGATTGTAGGGCGCTCTCACTCACCTTAGAGCCCTTGGTCAGATTGATGGCCTGCTGGGCGGCGACTGCCTGCAGATCGCTGTCATCCACGAACTGCGACATGGGCACCTGCAGATCCGACTCGTGCACGGCGCCACGACTGGCGGCCCGGAAGCGGCGATACCAATCCTCCTTCTCGCGGTCGCAACGCGCGAACACCAGCAGACGCACCTCGTCGCCACACGGCATGGTTATGTCCTTCAGGTCATGATCGGGCGTTCGTGCGCTGTGGAGCTGACGTAGCTGTAAGGAAGAGATTTAGCTTTAGTGATATGGATATGGGGAATACACTTGGACCTACGTCAGCTAACATAATGGTATTGGCAAACTCGAGAGGTTTGGCAGTCTCATTGGGTGTCGTGGCCAGTGTGCTGGGCCAGGCATCCGAGGCATCGTCGTCATCCCCTGGCGATCGCATGCCACTGCTGACGTTCTTCAAGATGACTTGTATCGGATATTTGCGGTTGAAGAAGCTGCAAGGGTAAAACAATTGGATGAGCAACTGAAAGGGAACTCCTCTTTGAGGTACTCACCGCTTTCTGGCCAGGCCCACGGGCAACAGCTCGATGCGTGCATCGCGCATATCGTAAGATCGATGATCCACAAAGGCAACCTTGGCGCGATCGATGGGTTTCTCGTTCCACATGCGGCGCTTGGGTATGCGGGCATTGGTGCCGGAGAGCTTCAGGATAGTGCCATCCAGTCGCACGTAGATTGAGCGCGTCATGGAGAAGGAGAACGTGCTGGGATCGTAGCTATCGCACTCATTCATCCAGCCCGCATACGTCTTGATGGTCTTGTGCTCCTCGGCGGCGGGTATCTCGCAGATGGGCATGCCCTCGTAGTTGGGTATCTGGAATGGACGGCGCTCCGGATGCGTGCCAAACAGCAGAGTGTCGCAGATGCATCGTATGTAGATGCTCAAGTAGTTGACCGTGCCAATGAACAGAGTGCTGGCCAGGACGCCCCGCCAAAAGTCCTGGATGGGCAGCACCAGCACCACAATGGCGCTGGCCCCCAGCAGCAGCAGTGGCCGCGCTGCACCGGCGACGAGGCTGCTCTGGAATCTACTCCACAGCGATTGCTCTGAGGCGTCGCCTAGATCTAGGCTTGAAGTGCTGAACATTGACGCCTCCGAGGGTCTGTCGCCTATCAGAGGCAGTTCCAGTGCGCTTCGTCGCCTGACTGTGGGATTGTCGTCGAATTGAACCGCTACATATGGCGAGGTGTTGGCTTCTGCGCTGGTGGTCGGCGCCATGTCCTCGAGCATCTCCACGCCCGACTCGATTTCCGCTTCCTTGCTAGCGAGCAGTATGCCACGCTTTGCCTTGCCACTGGCCACAGCTATTTCTGGGGCACTGCTCCCGTCCTGGGCGGGCCTGGCCTGATCCGCTTGATCCTCGGGCGGATTGCGACGGCGCAAGAAGCTGCTACGCACTGAATCGGAGCTGGTGTTCGTGCCCTGCTCCCTCTTACTCATAGCGGCTTGTTGTTTGGCCTTCACGCGGGACTTGATGTGGGCTAAGCCGCGTCGCAGCCGCGAGCGCTCTGTGGAAATGGCAGCTGGTGCGGGCCCAACCTCTGCGCTGCCCAGGGAACTGCTGTCCACTAGCTCAATCTCCGGATCCGAGTCGGAGTTGTGCTGCTTCTCTGCGAGAGCGACCGGCTCCTCGGCAACGCTAGTAGTATTGATAGTTATGCACTCCGTATCCGAGTCGGGGTCGTTGGTCCAGCCAACCGTGGTCGTTGGCTCAGCTACGATGACTGGAATGACGGATGATGTGTGCTGCTGATGATGCTTGGACGATTTAATCTCTTCAATGGTTTGCGAGACCTTGCCCTTGATCAGCTTCCAGGTGCCAACTGGAGCGGCACCGCTGTCAATGACACCGCCACTGCCAGCAGCGGCTGTCACGCTGCTAGACAGCGTCGCTATCAGATTGGGACCGCTGGAGGTCGGCGAAACCCCTTCAATGCTGCCGGACCTGTAAGTGTATAAATGAAAAAATTTCGATAAGAACATGTCAAACATTCAAAAGACATATTTGGCTGCTAAGGCAAACTGGGACTAAACTAGTATGAGTGTGAGGCGCCAGGGGCTCTCTGTCTCAAAATTGGGTTTCAAAAGGGAGAACGCTTCTTGAGGCGAGGTGCTAATGGCATGTAAAAGCTTAGATCAGCCTAGACTATGGGAGTCTATCAGCTAATTGACCACATTCCAACCCGACTTCGGATACCTTAAAATAATTACGATATGAACTTGGTTAATTATTCCAGAAAAGTTATTTTATTTATTTGAATGAAGATATATGTTTTGTTTTCCATTTGCTCTATATAACCTGTCTGATTTTTTTTACTTTTTATTTATTTTCTTTATATATATATATTTTTTTTTTTTGGTTTTTGGGCGCCCGTTTCTTGCTGGGGATTGCCTTAGAAAAGTTATTGGAATATATATTCTTGTGTATATAATCGTATTTCGTTACGGTTTTACATATTTCCATTAATTATTTATTTGGTTTTTCTGGTTTTTCTTTTCGTTTTCATAATATTGCATTGTATTACTGCTGATATATTTGTAGTTTCGATTTCGATTCGATTTGGTTTTCTTTTAATTGGAGCTATGTATGTATATATATATGTATGTATATATTATCATGGATTCTCTAGTTATATAACCTATTTGAAGATTACTTTTCTTTTTTGTTTCTTTGCAACACTTTAACTGTTTTAGCTGTTTTTCAATATCGATCGAAGAACGTCGGTTGGAGGCAAAATATGATTGGAAATCGAGAGTTTCAGTATTTAGAAAACTACAAATGTTTTTTTTTTTGGGTTTTGTTTTTTTTTTTGGTTTTTTGCTTTTGTTTATTTCTTTTCCTTTGTCAACTTTAATTTTGTAAAAATTAAAAAATTTTACGTTTATTGAAAATGACTATAAAATATGGAATATTTTGCTAAATTTTCATATATATATATACATATAGATATATATATATAATATTATTGTATATATAATTATTTTTGGTTTACTATATAGTTTATATATATATATATATATATATAGAATATATATATATATATATATATATATATAGGTTTTACTATTTTTATTTATACTTTTGGTTTGTATAATGCTAAAAAATTATATGCTCTTGCTTGTTTTTATTTTTGCTTTCTTTAGAGTTTCGTTTTGGTTTTTGAATATTTAGCTAAAAGGAATTCATTAGTAGGGGCGCTCAATTTTAGTTAGATCGAAGGACTAAATCTTACAAAAATTAAAAAATGGAAGAGCGGACGCTTAACAAATCGCTTTACAGGCTACGTTTTTTCACATCAATCAATCAATCATCAATTGTTATAAAATTCTTGTAATAAGTTTTAAAAAGGTACCAAATTGTTTATAACCTTGTTTTGTTTTTGGTTTTGTCGATCGAAGCGTATTCCAATTAGAATCCAATTAGAGAGTTAATTGGGTCTTCTTTAAAAAATTTTCTATTTAAAAGTTTTGCGTTTGATTTTTTCTTTCTTTTTGACTAGCTACGAAACGAAATTCTGTACATACAAATTGTGCTATGAAAAAATACTCAAAAAATACTAAAAATTTGATTTCAAAACCAAACTGTAGGAGCTAAAGGTTTCTTCGCTAATTTTATATTATCTTATTAACTTTGAATGCCAATTACTTTTATTTATTTATATGGTTTATGTAAACAAAGCAGAGTTCTTCTTGTAATTATTATTCATATATTTATATTTTTTAATATGTTTTGTTTTTGTTGAAGCAAATTCTCAAGGTTTGTCTTCGCCGTCTTCAAAAATACAATAGATATTACGTTTTATAAATTTCATCAATTGTACTACATGTAAATTTCATATATTTCTGTTTTCTTCTTGGATTTTGTATTTTTAAATATTCTTGTTTTGGTTTTAAGTATTTAATAATAAGTTCGAGTTCCAATACTTGTGTTCGTAGAGTCTTTCTTTTTGGTTTTTGTATATCGTAAAAGTATTTTCATTATTTATGTATTTACAATACTCTATGGTCAATATAAAAATAAAAACAATGTTAATATTAATCGAAATAAAAAACACAATCTAATTGGATGTTCGTTTATTGTTTAGAATAGCAAAAGTTCTTTGTATAAATTGCATATATCAAATATTTTCATTTATAAACATACTTCAGACACATATATATTCGTGTATACATGTAGAAAATATAAAAACAAGTTAAAAAAGTGTAACAGTGTGTGTGTGTCGTCTGTGTGTGTGTGTAAGAACGCAATTGTTTAAAGCTACTAAGCGACTACAAACTACAAAACATATAAAAATATATATATAAATATATATCAGATATTTAAGAGCTAGGCATACAAAATATAACAAAAATAATAATATATATGTCTGTATATATAAAAGAGAACACTGACATCCGTATGTATACGTACGCCTCCAACAAAACTTGTATAGAAAACAAAATAGAAATCAAAACAGAAACAAACGATGCTCTAAACGCAAATGTCTTTGACTCTTCATCCTCTTCCTCTTCCTCATTCTCACTTTATCTTCGTGGAATACTTAAATAACAAAGAAAGCGTTGCTTAAATCAATCGATAGCACGCTCAGAACATTCCAGTTAAATATTGAGCGTTTTGCTTACAAATTTTGAATTTTGTTTACAATTTTATTTGGTTTTATTTCCATTTTCAGTAGTATATATGTAAAATATTTTTGTCATAGCGTATTCATGTAGACTTTTGTAACAGTTAAAGTATAAAGTATATATATACATATATATATATATATATAAATTTATATAAAAGTATAAAAATCTATAAAATATTGAATTTGACTACATTTAAAAAAACATTCCACTCTCGGTCATTACCAACACTGTTTTTTTATACTTCTCCATCTTCTTCTACTTCAACTTTACAGACTAGCATTTCTTGACTCAGTTTTTGCCTTTGTTAATAATATTAAAACATTTTACACTACAAAAAACAGGCTGCAAATTGTTTTTGGATTAGATTCTCTTTCTGCTTTTTTTAATACATTTAATTTTAATTTGCTAACAATTTTTTTTTGTATTTATTTTTTAAACAAACAAACGCTTCAAGTTCGCTAATTATGCAGTTTCAAAAATATATATAGATATATAGTACATATATGTATATAGAGTTATATATATACCATGTCATTTTTTGTTGTTTTTTTTTTTTTTTTTGGTTTTTTAAATATAAAAATTCTAGAAAATTGCTATTAATTTCCATTACTGTTGCTGCCTCCTCTCCTCCTCTTCCTTCTTCTTCTTGTTGAAAGTATTTTATTATTTAGATTTTGTTTGATGTAAACAAAGCGCGAGCAAAAATTTGCTAATAGATTTGACTATCGTTTAATAATATACATAAACAGTTAAAAGTCCACAAAGCTTGTTTAATAATTTTAGTTTTTTTTTTTAGTATAGAAAAAATATCGTATTTCGTTTCGTTCTTTTTTGTTTCCGCTCTTTAAACATGCATCAAAAACATTTTCGTATATAAATTGGAAATTAAATTAGTTTTCACTTAACATTTTTTTTTTTTTTTTTTTGTATTTTTTCTACATATTTAAAAATTTCTGTTTAACTATGTTCAATTTGAGAATCGAGTTTATATATGTATATATAATTATTATACAACTGTTTAATGTTTTTTTTTTTTTTTTTTTACAGAAATATTGCTTTGATATTTCGCAAATATAGTATTATTTCTGTGTACTTTTCTTCTTTTTTGGT
The DNA here is from genome assembly GCA_035047485.1 of Drosophila peninsularis. Lineage (NCBI taxonomy): Eukaryota > Metazoa > Arthropoda > Insecta > Diptera > Drosophilidae > Drosophila > Drosophila peninsularis. Next base: position 4,086,763 of record JAWNPN010000090.1, read on the forward strand.
ATTAATTTGGTATTTTTTAAAAGCTAAGTTTTGGTTATGCGTTTTGCAATTAACATGTATATGTATTATTCATATATTTATAGATATTCCATAATATATTAGTATTGCACAAAAGATTATTCAGATTTCAGTTTTATATATGTTTTGTGGTTGTACTAAAAAACAGTTTATACAAAAGTTGCTATATAAAAAGTTGATCTAATATATTAGATTAAGATTTAAGTATTTATAGATTTTAATGCAATTTACTTTCGGTATAAAAAAACGGTTTGAAGATATTTTTGTGGTGTTTTTTTTGGTTTGCAACACGCGCAGCAAAACGAACTTAAAAAACAAATAACTAAGGCAAACAGTGTGACGTACAAAATTACTAAATAATTAAAAAACAATAAAAATAATGAATAAACGTAATACTGAACACAAGTTATATATATATGACTTTTTTCATCTATGTTTGCATAGTTAACAATTATCTTTGTAACTTTTATTTTCAGTTTTTTCGCTACATTGTGAACAACAAAATCTTTCGTGTTTCGAAGTGTGCGTGGAGTAAGTGTGTATATCTGCGTCCAGCTGAGATAGTCGTCTGGCTAAGAGTTATCTGGTGTCGTAGGAAGTAACAGGTGTGCATAAATCTATAAAAACGTGTGTGAGTGTGAGTGTGTGTGTGTATCTAATCAAAGTGTAGAATTCCTGTTGAAATGAACACAGGACCAATTGCAACTGTTAATTGTCTAACTGATATATATGTGATATTGCGATTATTGTTTATCTTGAGTGTTTGAAATTACGAAGCATGGGAAAATCGTAGTGTGGAAAAAAGTGTAGATAAATCCAAATTCGACATTCAAAAATTTGTATTCAATGTTTCCAGCTGATTTGTTTATTCTATGTCGGGATCAATTTTAAAGTAGGAAGAGTATCAATTCGATATACATTCCTATATGGGAACTGTTTACTCGTACGATTTTCACATGCGACGCAATTTACCCACAACTCGTTTATAGGGTGAACATGTTTTTTAAAGGAAAATGTGTGCAACATATACGATTCTGAGCTTAAGCCGCGAAAATTACTTAATCACCAAGTAAATATATTATTATGACATATATATATCTGTAATATATATACGTAATAACTCATTAGTGTACGTGTGTTGGTATAAGTAGGTTTAATAAACTCTGATTTGAAATGGCACGTTGCTACAAACGTGGATTAGCGCTATCTGTGTTTTTTACTGTGTAATGCAACTAATATTGTGGAATTTTTGATCTCTAATTTAATGCGTGTAAATGTAAGAGTGGGTAACAATTTTCTACTTGAAAATTAAATTTAAAAAAAAATAATAATAATATAATTATAGAGTATAGCTTCTATTTGCCTTGCCTTCCGACAGTTAAACACGCATGTTCCATATCTCGCATATGAAAAACATTGAAATTTCGTTACGTCTCATCTCTCAAAAATCAAAATCTATCGCTAGGAACTTAGGGTATTATTTCTTTCGTTGACACACCAGCTCGGAGAGGAGCCAAGACAGCTGTTATCGAGCTCATTTACAGTTCGAAGACTAGTCTCTGGTTCAGTTGCAGTTGCGAGGATAGTGAAACTGAATGGGCCGAATCGTAGGCGCCTTAGCTTTCCCTCCTTGCCATTTGGTGGTCTTGGCAATTGATTACGTTTCACCTAATCAAATTCTTACTTAATATTTCACATATGAAATAAAAATTATAAAAATAAATGTTAAAAAAAAAAAAAAAAAACAAATACTGTGCTGCGTTTCGCTTGAGAAAAAAACTACTCAAAGATTCCGAGAGAAAAAGGGGGTTTTCTTCTTCTACAACTTAACTATGCTGTTCGACGAGCGTATACTCTTTCTTTCAGCTGTTGCGCCAGGCAAGCTGCGCTACCGCACCTGGGTCATGTTAGCCTCGTCTGCGTGTGCTCGATTCTCTGTGTGTCTGGGTGTGTCTGCATTTGTATATAGTGTATTCGCGCGTCTGTGTGTGGGTGTGAGAGTGTGGGTGAGCTTTGCTTATTCACTAATTACAACTTTCTCCTGCGCGGCAGACGTACTCGCTCGCGTCCCTCGAACTCAGCATTCGCGGCCCGATTGTGTAGCCGCAGCTGACGCTCCGCTCGGTCTAGTCGATCCAGCCGATCCTGTCCCTCCAGTCGCGCCTGTGTACTGTTGATAATATCTCTGGGCATTGCCAGCGCTGCGTCCAACAACCGATGTCGTTGCTCTCTCTGTTGGCGTCTCTCGTCATGCAGCGCGGCCTACCAGCGCCGCCGTTAACACCAGCGAAAGGGCACCGCACGCGGCCGGTCGGCGCCCTCCTTGACCAGTGGCTTGTGGTACTCGCGGCCCGGACGCGAGTGTATGACGGCCCAGCAGTGCTCGCAGTAGTACTGCAAGCAGGTGACGTTCGCGCAGAAGAACGGCGCGAACTTGCCGCCGCAGCGCTGCCCCTCGCACTCGTCGCACATCTGGTCGTCCAGCACGTACGGCTTGACCTCCACCCTCTTGTCGATGTCGCCGTGCTGCAGCTGCACGAAGCGCGCCGAGATGGCCGCTATGTAGCTCTGCTGATTGGAGAAGGCCACGCGGCCAGCGCCCTTTGGATACTTGAGCTCCGGATCTGTGTCGATGCCTGCATAGCACACGCCGCCATACAGGCGATCCATGATCATGGCCAGCTCGAAGGCCTTCAGGGGGCGCGGCACGCCGCCCACAAAAACTGTCTTGCGCGGATCCAGCGACATGGTGGCATCGAGCACATAGTCGGCGTCGGCCAAGCGCCAGGGTCTTATCTGCACGGCCTTGTCCTTGATGGTGGGCGAGGAGACGCACAAGTAGAGCTTGTCCTCATCCGTGATGCACGAGTCGATCAACTGCTGCACGCTGCTCTCGTCCTGGAACAGCAGAAACGCATAGCCCTTGGGCGGAAAATACGACTTGGACTCCGCCTTGTGCGGCCAATCCACGACCAGCGGCCCGAAGCGCCGGAACGATGTGGTGATCTCGTCCTCGTCAATGTCCGGCGGCAAGCCGCCCACGAACACCTTGCGAGAAAAGCGCGCAGTGCACTCGCCCCCATTGCCCCCGTTGCCGCCCTGAATGGGCGAGTGGGGGGAGTGGGGCGACAGCCGCGACGGCGAGCCCATCTTCAGGGCGTTCAAGTAGACCGTCGGATCATTGCCCGCGGCTATGGCCATGGCATCAGCTTCACTCAGATGCTTCGATACGCCGCCGCCGCCGGTCAGGCTCCGCATGCGGTCGTTCATCATGCCCATGTTCTCGCCGCCAGCGCCGCCCAGCGACATGCCTCGCATATAGTCACTGAGGCTGTTCTCCATGTTGCCGCCGGCCACATGGTGCATCTGCCCGTTGGCGTTCATCATGTTGCCATAGTTGTTGCCCAGGTAGGGCGCATCGCCGCCACCCGTGGCTCCGGCTGTGCCCATGCCACCGCCTCCCCCTCCATTGCCGATGGACAGAGTGGGTATGTTCATGTGCCCCGGACCCGGACCGGGTCCAGCGCCGCCCATGCCATCCATGCCTGCGCCGCAGCCATAGAGCGCTGTCGGAGAATTCCCTTTGATGGGAAACGATATGCTGCGCCTGTACTTGGGCGACACGCCCTGCATGTTCATTTGGGGTATGGGCGAGATGCCGCCGCTGCTGCAACCCGCCTGGGAGCCATTGTAAGGTGAGCCACCACCACCACCTCCTCCGCCACCTGGCGAAGAGGGACTGTGTGCGCCGCCGCCATCCCGCTGCTGCTGCTGCTGATGATGATGATGCAGTGCGCTCAGATTGGGCGACAGCTGCTGCTGCTGCTGCTGGAGCTGAGGCGGCGGCTTGCTGAGATTCAGATTCGGCGGCAGACCGCTGCAGCTGCGTAAGGAAGGTAACAAGAGAGATGAAGGCTTTTTACAACTGCATTTAGCTTAAATTATATATTATGGATTATATGTTTATAAAAAGGAGCAATTTGTTCAAAGATTTGCTTCAAATTATAGAGTTTTCGGATAGGTATTCATAGAGAGGAGTTTTGTAATAAATGAAATCAGTTTGTGTATAAAATGACTTCTGGGAATATATAATATATATCTTCAACTGAACTGTCCAAACATTGCCGCCCAGCGTTGGAAAATATAATGAAAAAGGAAATTTTAATGGACTAAATGTATTTTAATATAGATTTTATATATAAATATATATATTTATATATATAGATTATATGTACTTTAGTATTTTGTTACACTGGGCGTGGCTGTCTTCTATATATTTCGTATATTAGCCTAATCAAATCTTGAAATTGCTCCTTTCTCTGTTTTGCTCTGTTTATAAAACGTTGATTTAAATAAAGTTGTTGTTGTTGCTGCTTTAACGATGTTGTTGTTGTTGTTGTGGTTGGTAATGTTGTTCTTGTAGTTGGTGGTGGTGGTGGATTTGGTGGTAGGTTGTTTGGTGGTGGTGGTGTTGTGAGTGGTGCGTGGTGGTGATGCGTTTATCAATCCAATCAAACAGTTTTTGTATATTTCATTAAATTATTTTGTATTTTTTGGTAGCACTGTTGCACTGTTAAACAGAATTCCAAGCACTTTCGACACTGCACGATAACGATAAACGATTAACGATAACACACACACACACGCACACACACACATACAGTTATGTACAATCAAAGTTTCTTAAGATAGCAACGGCCCAGCATAACAAAGTGTTTTGAAAATAAATAAAGAGAGGTATATATCGAGAGAGAGAGAGAGAGAGTATATTGAGTGGGCGGCAATGGGTTAATAGAAGTAGATATATTTATATATATATATATTAGATAGAGAGAGAGAGAGAGAGAGAGCGCTAGTGTTAAGGCTAAGGCCAATCATATTAGATTAGAAACTAGTTCAAATTCTTCGTTTGTTGTTTGTTGCTGCTGCTCGCATCTGCTCGCTAATTGCTTTGAAGCACAGTGCATGCCAAACTGTGTGTGGAAAGATTTGTAATTTAAAAAGTTAAAGCAGAGGAAGAGCAGAGCCAAGGGCGAGAGAGTGCGAGTTGGAGCTGGTAAATGGTAAATGGAGGCTGGGCTGTTAATGAGAATGAAGATGCGGCTGCTGCTGTTGATGCTGAAGATAATGATGATGCTGATGAAATGTATAGGGCATGCTGAAACGTGTACAAGTGTAAATAGATAAAAAACGAAGGGTAGGTAGCTGCTGCTGCTGCCCGCCAAGAGCTACGCAGGTGTCGCCGTGCCTAACGTCATTTGCCAGTGTTGCCAAATGCAATTATGGAATGCAATTAGCTCTGCAGCGGAGCGAGCGAGGAAATCGAAAAGGCAGAAGCGCTCAAAAAATTGTTATTAAAGATTCAAATCGGATACACAGCTTAATTGGCAGGCAAATCGAAAAGCTGACAGCAAATAGGCTTGCACGAAAATCGATAAGTCAGAGGAGTAAAGGCTTGATGGGGAGTGCTCGACTAAGAAATACTGTATCAGGTTGAAGGTATTCAAAGATGGGGCTACTGACGGAAAGGCCACGTGAACCAGGTAGAAGAATGTGTGCATATAAGTCTGTATACTCCATGCATATATACCCCTGCATGCATTCAGGGTATTGCAAAAAAGAGGTATTCAAGTTGGCAGCCGAGGCTTAAAGCGCAGACATTTTCAATATTTTAAATGTAAAATGTAAATGGCAAAAGCCAGACGTGCGTCTGCCCACACACACGCACACTCATAGAAAACGACAAACAGACGACCAAGACCCAGACGACTGACGACCCGGCACTTAAACCAGGCAAAGTTCTAGACGTACTCTCGCAACTGTACACGATTTGTGTGTATGGGCCACATGCGACATCAACAAAAGCCCAGTTGCCGGCTGAGTGTAGTGCACTTAAATGCTGCAGTTGGGGCTGGGGGGAGTCGAGCGCTAGGCCTTGAATGCATTAAAAATGCATAAGTGCAGCAAACTTTACACTAGCTTACGGTCAACGAACCTACGCGCCGCAGCGCAACAGGCTGCTGTCCGTTTTCTAACACTGCAAACTAACAAAAAGGAAAAGAATAACGCGAAGTTGGCTGCGCGTGCCTATTTACAAATGCTTTGCATTCCCATTGGACACGCACAGGTGCACTGCAGGCAGATAGCCCATGTCAATACGTGTGAGCCTAGCTTTTTTTGGCAATCCACTTGATGGCAGCCAACTTAACAGGGCTGCAGCGCAGCCAACTTAGTGCTACGTGTGGCCAGATCGTTTCAAAGGGCATGCGGTAATGAATTTTATGAGCTATCCAAGAGCAGCTGCTGTAAACGACAAAAATGTGTGTGTCTGTGTGTGTGTTTGTGTGGGTGTGTGTGGGTGTGTCTGTGTGTGCTTGTATTTAATTTGGCAAATATATGCAAATTGTAGCAACAACAACAAACAACAAAGAGAAGAACGTGTACGAGAGAGAGGGGGGTATTTTCTGATCAGTTGTGCCTCACTCACCTTTTGCGATTGAAGAAGCCCCCGCCGCCACCGCCTCCGCCTCCTCCGCCGTTGTTGCCGCTCGGGCCACCTCCGCCGCCGCCTTGCAGATAATTGTTGCGCAGATTCACCTCCTCGGTCTGGTTGGCATAAATAGAGAAAGAGAGCGGTTCAAGGGGAAGTAACATTTTGCAACAATGAGTCAATAGTGCCAAATGATTTTGCAATCAAATATCAGCGCTAGAGCCAAAGCAACATCTGTCGACAGTTTTTTTTCTTTCTTTTTTTGCTGGCAGTCGTGGCACACTTATAAATAGCTGCTCAAGTTATTTCAAACAAAAGCGATGTGTATGACACGAAAATAAAAACACAGCTGATTCGTTCGTGCTCTGCGAAATTCTTGCCGAAAAGTGAAAACTGCGAGACACTAATTAAGCAGGCAACGAAATGCTAATTGAACTGGATCTCTAATTCCACTATTTAATGGCTCTTAAATGCGATTAGCGCCAGCTCACAAATGAAAGTGAATCACAATACGAAGCTGCCGCCAGCTGCTGTAACAACTGATAACGCGCCACAGAGCGAATGCAAATGCATTTGCTGAATTAAGTGGAGAACTACTCTGCATATGCATAAGGAAAGCTACAGACTATAATGTAGTATCGTAGAGAACTGAGGAATTGTACAAAATTGAGTATTATATCAATATATGATATGGGAATTTTTCTGGAAGAGCTAAGCAACTGCACTATATATTATATATGGGGGATTCTTAGGGCATTCTCTCTGGCGAACACAGCAAAATACTATGACACATCGTCTATATAGCATATTATGCCATGGCTCATGCCAATTATCAGCTAGCTAATAATTATTATAGATTTTAGTAGCATTTGAATTTGTTATTTATAGCTGAAGTCTATGAATAAGCTATATATATCTAAGTTTAGATATACATCTAAGGACTAATGCAGAGCTAATAATACATATAGCCAAAAACCTATTTAGATCAATTGAAACACAGAACTAATATGCCCTAACACCTACACTCCTGCCTTAAAAGCTTATTAAGCCTCTGCCAACTGTCGATAACAAACTATCGATAAGCATTTACACACAATTATTATCGAATACTTACAGCAAAGAGTTGCTGCTGCTGCTGTTGATGTAAATGTTGCTGCTGTTGTTGCTGCTGTTGTTGCTGCTGTTGTTGCTGCTGTTGCTGCTGAGAGGGACTGCTGGAGAGCGAATGCGAGTCACAGGGATTCACCAACATTCCAAGGGCAGCGCCCACGCTGCCATTATTCTTCATGCCCAGCAGCGTGGGCGAGGCGTCGCCCCCGCCGCTGATGCCGCCGCTGGGGCTGTGGCTGCTGTGCTGATGCGCTGATGTGTTGTGATGGAACGATTGGAGTATGTCGTCGAGCGACTCCTGGTTGGCATTGAACCGCACTGCGATGGGTGTGCTGCTGCTCAAGCCGGGTGGCGTCTTGATTGTGGTGGCCACTGCGGGCGGCACAGCCGCTGTGGGCGTGGTGGCCAGGCTGCCAACAACGGATGTCGATGCCGAGCCGGACAGGTTGCTGTTGCTGCCGCTGGCGCTGCTATTGGAGCTGTTGTCTGTGCGAGTGAAATTAAATTTAGTTACAGCATTTAATACCCCCTCGACCGGGCATATACGTACTTTTGGGTAATTTAAGCGAGTCCATGTCGTTGCTGCTGCTGGTCTTTATATGGCTGCACTCGAAGAGCTCGTTGACGGGCGTTGCGTTTGCCTTAGCCTACATCCAAAGTGGGCCAACAGCGAGTCGTATCCAAAACATCAATCAGCAATGGACAGCGGGCGAGCGAGAGAGCGAGAGCCCAGACGGCACATGCAAGTAAATCGGAGAAGGACAGATATACAATTAGAGCGAGTTGGCTGGGAACACGTCACACGATTAGTTTATCATATTTCTCTTCGCAAATGTCAAACGCTGTCAGAGAGCCCCGCGCGTCACAGAAACAACAAAGCAGAGAAAAGTATTTGACATTACATTTCAGCTTTATTCTTATTTTGTTCTATTTATAAAAGCTTTAAATATTTTTATCTATTCTGCTGTTTGATGTGGCCAACAGAACTTTAATGGATTATAATATATCATAATTGGCACACAAGCTAAAGGGGAACCACTCGATAGATAGATAGAGGGAGGCAGGGAAGATAAATGGATTTTTTTATTATCTCTCAAAATTGTATTTTAATTAACAATGCTAAGCATTTGAGTAGATAATAAAGAGAGAATTGTTTATAAATAAGCGTAGCGGCTGGATTTCCATGTTTTGTGTAGAGCGTTCTGTATAGATTATGTGTAATCTATTTGCTTGGATATCGATAGAGGGTTCTTTGAGAATTGAAACTTTTTGCTAGTTTTTTATTTCCTAAACGAGGAAATACTATCATTTGCCCTCTACTTTCTTGTTTTATAGTTCTTCTAGACTACTTGATGTATGATATGAGAGCTGATACTGATATACCTTGATCTTAACATCCCTAACTTCTTCTATGATCCAAATTAGTGGAAGTCTCTATTCAAATTCTCAATGTAGTTTCAATGAGTAGTTTCCGTCCGTCCCTCTCCGTCTCATTTGCATTATTTAAGCCTCTTTCATAATACTACGAATTTTGATACCCAATTAGTTTCAGGCATGGCTTTGGCCATCTGATGCGCTGGCTAATTGCATTTGCTGTGGGACGAACGTGTTGCCAATTCTTTATGTCCATGCGAAATTTGGTATCAGTGCACGTTTATCGCCGTATGATAAAAGAGCCCATTAAATGCGCCTTTGCTTGTTCAATTGCTGCTGCCAGCAGTCATCAATAATAATAATAATAGCAACAATCAATCTGTTGATAAAAAGCACAAAGTTGCGCGTCGAGCGAGTGAGTAATAAGAGATAAAAAACAAAGAAAACAAAAGAAAATATGTTTTTGGAACATGTTTAAAGCGGACGCCATGAGGAACGCAAATATACTCGTATTACCCATTTACCAGACGGTGTCCAATCTCTTGCAAGCTCTATGCACGCACTTCACTCTGAAATTGGAACTTGTCACCGGAAAGCGCCTATTGTTGTAAAACAAGGCAACCAAATGAGAGGGGGGGGGGAGGGCGGGGCGGGAAGCAGCGGGCAGAGGCACGTTTAATTAGTTAAATGCAGAGAGAGAGAGAGAGAGACAACGGGGCCACAAAATTGTTATGCCAATGAATATGTTCGCTCAGCCATATAGAGTCGTCTCGCGGAGGCCCCTCAGAGCCCCTCCACATATGCAGCGCCTACAACTGAAATTTTGTGGAGGGCGTACTCATAAATTTAATTGAATTGTGGGTTCATCAAATTTTATATTGATTTGTTTACATTTCTTAGTGCGGCTGAAAGCTAATGAAAATCGTATAGAAAGGCAATAGCAGGAATGAAGAGGCATATGTTTTCAGTATTGAATATCTTCTAAAAATAATGAAAATCGCATTGTGTAGAAGGATGCGTAGAATACTATGATAGAATCCGATTTGAATTAATGAAAATCGCATAGAAAGGCGTCTAATGTATACTCTATTCACTGTTCTAGAAAACCTTTCACATATGCGTACTACTCCCACGCCACAAAGAGCAAACGAGCTCTACTTCATCACATGTTGCCCGCCCATCTGCATAGCTTTAATGTAACCCCCTTTTCACACTATACTTAACGAAAGGGTACAAAGTGCATAATCAATACAGAAAATTGTCCTACAAACGAAGAGCGACCCCCAAAAAAAAAAAAAGAAACAAAAAGGCAGCGCAAGCAAGTAACTTGAATTACAGCATAAAGCATAAAGGAAGAGGCAGAGGAGGAGGCACAGGCAGAGGCCGAAGTAGCAATAACAATGACAGTAACGCCCCCATCCTGACTCTCGTATGATATGCCGCCAAAAGCAAAAGCATAGACAGCTTGGCTCACAATCCACAAGAGAGCGCAAATGTTGTCTGGGAGAGCGAGTGCAGCAGCTAGCTATGCCCGTGTGTGGGAGAGAGTATGTATGTGTGTGTGTGTGTGTGTGTGTGTGTGTGTGTATGTGTTTGTGCAAACAAATTTATCTGCATTTAAGGTGCTTTTATGAACAAATAAAAATGGGTTTGTTTTGCTGGCTGCATGAGACGAATTTAGTATTATCACACGTCTGCAATTAGATTTAGTAACTGGGCCAAATTGTTAGCCTCTTGCTCTCTCATTCCCTCCCTGTTTGGGATTCTGGGCTGAGATTTAGGGGTTATTATGGTCTTTGCTTTGCTCAACTGTTTCGCTGCTGCTGCTGCTCGGTCGCTCGTTCGTGCCCCAATTTCAATTGGTTACGCACAACAGAGAAAAAGGCAACCCTGCTCAACGGGGTTGCTCCGTCAACCGCACGAAATTAGGCCAAATGCTGCGCACAGATGTATAGTTAAAGAGATATACACATGTAATCGTATATATGTGTAGATGTAGTGACATTTTGACAGGTGCAAACGAGGCGAGCATTAAACTGAGAATTTCTATTTGTTTCTTGTATTTTTGTTTTTAGTTATTTCCTTCCACTAACCTTTTGTACTTAAGAGAATTTCGGTTTGGCCTCGTTCGGCAGTTGGTGCAACGACGCACGAGCGAGCACGAAGGCGCACCACGAAGTCACACACGAGCACAGAACTTTCAGGTGCAAGTTTTTCTTATGCGAGCGAGCGTGTGCGTATGCGTTACATTTCCGGGGGTGCAGGCAGGCAGCAGGCCGTCTCACTCACACTCTCGCACAGTTCTGTGACGTAGATCGCACTATGTATTTTGTCGTTTTTCGTTTTTTCAAACTTTTTTGTTTTTTCTGCAATGGCAAAAATTCCTTTGCTGCAGCACAGAATTTTGTTCTCCTTTTATGTAAACGAGGCGAGTGCTTGAAGCTGCAGCTGCATTATTTTGTTTTTCTTTTCGGTTTCAAAAAGACAATTGCAACGCGTTTGATTCTTCACTTGTAATGCACAATTTTTTAATTTTTTTTTTTTTTTTTTTTGACAACAAATTATTGACACAGCACCACACACGGATTAGAGCACACGATTTATCATAGAGTAAAACAAAAAATTTAAATTGCACTAGAAATTTTGGAAAACACACATAATGTTTACACTAGAATTTTAAACTTCAATTGCCAATGGATGTAAAATTTATTTAATCTTTATTATTTTTTTTTTTTTTTTTTTTGTATTTTTGAAATTTTGGAGAAAAAGCAGCTCCGTCCGCTCGCTGGCGCGACGATTGTGAGACTGAATTCTAAAAATTTTCGCTGCTGCTGCCTAGCTTTTCACAAGCTTGTTTTGTCGTTGACGCTACTGTCGTCGCCTACTTTTCCCCGACGCACGACGAAAAATCAATCATTCTTCCCTGTTTTGCTTTCGTACGGTGTTTCGTGCTTTCTGACAGTAACAACAACAACAACAACAACAGCAGCAGCAGCTGCTCGAAGTGCAGCGTTGCCGTTGTGCATCTATGCCGATATATATCGATAGGTAGTACAATAGCAATTCAAACAAGCAAATGAGGAAACAGAAATATGCATAACTTTTGATGGATTACATAAATATTTATGACACAATTACACATATTTTATGCAAATTACAATTACAGCTATCTGGCAACACTGCCGACAGCGTATGCAATGGCAACGGCGGAATACAAGAAATACAAGCGAATTACATAAATGAGAGTGCTACTTACAATAACAACGCCAACAATGTTCCTGCTGCTGTCCCACAACTGTTTTAGGTATACAACAAGAAAACTGCACAAGCATCAGCTGCGGGTTCACGGGTTTGTCTTCTTGTATGGCACACGCGCGCGCGATATTAACTCTGTGTTGTTTTTTATTTAGGTATTTGGCGTTTGTGTGTTTTAATGTGTTTACAAAATATATGTATGTGCACCCTTTTTGGTTTTATGTTACCCTAGTAGAAGAAAAGCTGTGTCAGGGTTATTTTTCTCACTTATTTATGTGCATTGCTTTTAATTTTTTTTTTTTTTTTTTGGGTTTTTTTGTGTAAAATTTTAGCTTAAGTTTCCCTAGACAACTACGGTGGCTGATCAGTCAAGCAGTCGACCAGCAACTAAACATTCTATGGCGAGCTTTTCACAGCTGATTCGTCGCCAACTTCGATCAATTTCAGTCGATGTGGCAGCACTGGTACGATAGTGAGCGGGCGAACGGCCATTCGAGCGGGCGAGCGCGTAATTCAAAATATCGATAGTTGTTTATAAATGAATAGCTTATTTAAATACAGTCATTAAGATTTAGCCGCTGATTGGCAGCATATACAAAGTTTGGAGTGCAGTCAATCAGTCGTCAGACCGGTTTATGTTTAGACAACTACTTTATGTGTGTATTTACCCAGAGCGAATACCGGTTTCTTGATAAGCGACGTTATATATATAGAAGACTCTTCCCGTCAGTGCGCATTTGTTATTCTCAGAACAGAGATGGCGCACGGACTAAGCTGTGGGTTTTTCCTGCTATTTTTAGCACTGGCTTGTGGCTACACGGTGCCAACTGCCAAGATCGAAGTGTTCTATCCCAAGGGCTTTGAGGTCTCCATACCTCACGAGGAAGGGATAACGCTGTTCGCCTTCCATGGCAAGCTGAACGAGGAGATGGAGGGCCTGGAGGCGGGCACCTGGGCACGTGACATTGTCAAGATGAAAAACGGACGTTGGACTTTCCGCGACCGCCAAGCCGAGCTGAAACCAGGCGACGTTCTATACTATTGGACCTACGTTATCTACAACGGCCTGGGTTATCGCGAAGACGACGGCGCATATGCGGTCACTGCATATAATGGCAGCACGGTCGTTTCCACGACTCCAGCAACACGAGTGACGACTCCAGACTCAGCTGCTCCAGATATTGACATCAGAATCGGCAACTGTGTGGCGCCCAAGACCCAAGCGAATGGCGCTCCAGTTCGCTGCGCGAATCAACAAATCTTTGCGGATGACTTCAATGGCGGCAAACTGGATGCATCCAAGTGGAAGCTGGAGCATCGCTTCGCCGGTGAGCCAGACTACGAGTTCAACATCTATGTGAACAATGCAGTTCAGACGCTGAGCCTCCAAAATGGACAGGTGAAGGTGCAGCCGTTCCCCACGAGGCGTTTCTTCAATCGGAAGCTGGAGGAGATGCTGGATCTGGGCAGCGACTGCACGGGCGAGAAGAACTCGGCAGACTGTGTGCGAAATCCGAGGAGGCGACGGGACAAGCTGCCGCCACTGGTGTCTGCCCAGTTCTCCACCAAGGAGAGCTTCGCCTTCAAGTACGGACGAGTCGAGGTGCGAGCGAAGATGCCCAGAGCGAAGTACTTGGTGCCCCAGCTCTGGCTGCAGCCCAAGCATAATGTTTACGGAAAGGACGACTATAAGTCGGGTCAGGTGCGCATCGCCTATGCGCGTCAGGTGCCCGGTGGTCAACTGGATCTCTATGCTGGCGTCCTGCTCAACTCCAAGGAGCCATTGCGCTCGGACAAACTGTGCCACAAGCTGGGCACCGGGGACAGCAGCGACGATTGGAGCGATAGCTTCCACAACTATACGCTGGAGTGGACGCCACGGCAGCTGAAGTGGTTCGTGGATGGGCGAGAGATTTGCTCTAAGGGCAGCGACACTGGCGCCTTCAGCGGCACCGTCGTCGCCGACCAAAGGCTGCCCAATGCAGATGACCTGGAGAAGGGCACGGGACTTGCGCCATTCGATCAGGAGTTCTATCTGACATTCGGCCTGGGCGTGGCGGGCTTCAATGAGTTCTTCTACGACACAGAGAAGCCTTGGCTTGAGCAGGACACCGTTGCCATGACACAGTTCTGGCACAGCATCAAATCGCGATCCGACCAGTGGTTTGATGATGCTGAACTGAAAATAGATTCTGTCAAGATTTTTTCTTTATAAGATTTACAATTTTAATAAACTGAAAAAAAAAATAATATTAAAAAATCCGTTGATAATATATATAAAATTATCATATATACAAAAAATATTTATTGGCATTAAATTTTTATTTTAATATATTTATTTTTTTGTTGTAATTTCATATTTAAAAATTCAAACTACGATTAAGAACTATGGTCACACCACTCTGCGCACATCGATAACTGTGGCACGAACAGCTGTCTGTGCCCTGAGTTGAACGTGTTTTTGGTAAACTACCACCACTAGTGCTCACATAACCCTCTGCGGCTTTTGCCTAATAGAAAAAACACAAGTAATTTGGATTAAATTTGTTTTAAATTGATTTCCTAACTTAAAGCACGTTTCTGTTTTACAGCTGTACACAATATGCAAATCACACGTCTTGTGCTGCGTCAACTGAGACGTCAAATCAGTGTGCAACGCCAGTACAGCGCCGCTGCTCCGGCTGCAGCCGCCGCAGTTGAGAAGCTTGTGCCGCCAGTGCCGGAGGGTGTAGCGAAGCCACCAAACCCAAAGCTAGACAGCATTGTCAACAACATAGCCGCCCTCAATCTGCTCGAGGTGGCTGAACTGAGCACGCTGCTGAAACAGAAGCTGAATCTGCCAGAGACTGCATTTGCGCCACAATTTGCGGCGACTGGGCCAGCGCGTGGAGCAGCTGCCGACGACGAGGAGGAGGTGGCGCCCAAGAAGGTGCAGACCTCCTTCAAGGTGAAGATGATCAAGTTCGACGAGAAGCAGAAGGTGGCGCTAATCAAGGAGGTCAAGAACCTGCTCGAGGGCATGAACCTGGTGCAGGCCAAGAAGTTCGTGGAGAGCGTGCCGACCATTGTGAAGGAAGACATTACCAAAGAGGAGGCCGAGAAGCTGAAGGAGGCGCTGGCCAAGGCGGGCGCAGTCATTGAAATTGAATAAGCTAACTAGTTATTTGTTGTAATAAAAAACCCAGCGCACCTGCTGTCAACTAAAATGGAAAAACGTGTAACACATACCTGCGCACGTGTGTGTGTGCGAAGAACTGTTATTTGTAGCAACTTTGTTGCAACTTTCTAGTAAACAATGCCTTGACCACTTTTACCTTTCTGAATGAGTTTAAGCCTTAATTAGTGGCGGCAGATATACTAACTGTCCATAATTAGTACAGCTTTGCTAATCAGAGTCGTGCGCTGTGCCCACCACTAGCCGATGAATGCAATTTCGGCGGTGTTGCCACTGCCGGCCAAATCAGTACCGTTACATCATTTTGTAACAGAGCCGCCCAGTAGGAAATGAGAGTGCTAAATGCTGAAATACGTAAAATCCAAATTGAGCGATTAATGGGGATCGAGCGAGTCGGATCGAGACTGTTTACTCTAGTTCAAACGAAAGCAATCACGGCGCACTTTCTACGCTGTCCGCTGGCCATCACGCGTGCTCTCAAATTAAGTGCGTATGTCGGATTCGGATCGGCACGGGATTTATGCTATGTTCATGGGTAAAACACTTTCATCGACCCGTTCAGTTGTTTGCTGTCATTTATAAATGTTATTTATTTTTTTCTTTTTACAGAATGCTCCAAATATTTGCAGCCGCCGAAATAAACTCCACACGACTTTGCCGCCATGGAAAAACTTAGCTTCGGGAGGCTGGAGCTGAGCGTCGCGGTCTACCAATTAGCACCTGCCTCTCGCGGCACCTGCGTCTCCCCCACCTGTGCTCCATTGTGGCATAGTAAGCTCCTCAACTGCGGCCTGTCTCAGTCTCAGTCTGAATCGAAACATAGACGCGTACAATACGTTCTCTCTCCCGTCTTTGGGGTAACTGTAAAAACCGAAAGTGGAAGTGAGCAAATATATATATATATATATTAAGTTATATATATATATATATATATATCTATATTTATATTTATCATGTCTGCTCACACGCATTCCACGCGCATCTTGGCCATCGTTGGCCTCTTCTTCAGCAGTTACATCGTCGGCATTTACAGCGCGGCACGCGCCAGCTACCCGGCGCTGGCTCCGCTGAATGCGACTCGCAATGAGAGCAGCGCGCTGGATGCCCTGGATGCGGCGGCTGCCTCCGAGACGAGCTTAGCGCGCAGCAGCTCGAGAAATCCTCGCTGTAAGTGGAAAGTAAAAATCTCTTTTGTTGTTGAGTGGTGTTTGGCCCAATGTATGTATGTGGGTCAGTTCTTAATTATCACCCAGTGCGCATTTCCGTGCTGAGCTCTTTAGTCTTAGCCACGCATTGTCACCGCCTGACCGAGCAGAGATTCAGTCTTGATGCTGGAATTGTGGGCTGACTTTCTTAGAGGGTGCCCGCAAGCCAATCTACTAACTTTTGATATAGTTGATTGAAGGATTCTTATTACTGAATCCTCCAGATCCTTATGAGATTATGAGATACGATTACAATATATATTTTCAATACTTATAGATGCTTCCTTAATATTTTCTAAATTTTTGATAATTTTTCTTTAATTTAAATCTTAAATAAGATTAAAGAAGACGATTCCAATATATAGATCTATAATATATTCACACCTTGCCATAATCTTTCAGGGTTTCCCTTCTACACCATTGGACGCTTCTCCAATGACATTTGCCTGGGCAACAACCTGCTCATGGGCACCTGCATGATAAACGGCGAGTGCAAGGACAACAATGGCGTTGCGGCGGGCAGTTGCTCCACCATAACCAACCAGGCAGTTTGCTGCATATGTAAGCCAATCACAATGCAATCTCAATCTCAGGCAATGTCTAACTCCAGCCTGACTCTCCATTAGATCAACGCACTTGTGGCGCCAGCACCAGCTTCAACAACACCTACTTCTACAACAGCAACTATCCGGCGCCCTATGCCGGCGGCGGGCGTTGCACGATTGTAATCACTCCGCCGGACTCGACCATTTGCCAGCTGCGCATCGATTTCATGGCCTTGTCGCTGGCGCCACCGACGGGCGATGGCTTGTGCACGACGGATGCGATGACCATATCGGGCGGCGCCTCCCAAGTGCCCACAATCTGTGGCGAGAACTCTGGCCAGCATGTCTACGTGGACTTCAACGGCGTCAGCCCCATAACCATATCCGTGGCCACCTCGGCGGGCTACACGTTCAATCGGAACTGGCAATTGCAGCTGCGCATGATGGGCTGCACCTCGGCTACCTTGGCACCCGCTGGCTGTCTGCAGTATCACATGGCCTCCTCCGGCAACATTGCGAGCTTCAACTACGTGTCGGCTGCCTCCTCGGCGCTCAACTCCATCGGCGTGCAGGGCACCAGGCAGCTGGCGAGCCTGCGCTACGGCATTTGCATACGGAAGGCGAGTGGCATTTGCTCGATCACGTACAGCCAGGTTGGCTCCGATACGTACTCCTTTACGATGACCAACGATGTGGGCGCCGTGGATCCCACGCTGCTGGCCACGTCAGCCGTGCAGAGTCAAGACTGTACCACGGACTACATCATCATACCAGCGCCCACCCAGGGCGGCGTCAATATGCCCAGCGACAGATTCTGCGGCCTGGGCCTGGTGTCCACCACAACGGCTGCGAAACCTTTTGTTGTCTATGCCGTGACGGATGCCAACGAAGAGATGGACATATCGAATCGAGGCTTCTACCTGTCCTATTCACAGAACGCCTGTCCCGTGCTGTAGTCGTGCAATGAAAGACTTTGAGGAACATAAGCAATAAATAGAAATACATTAACGTATATAACACTAGTTTTATCGCAATATTTTTAAGACAATGATTTAACTGTACATAATTTATCTAATAACCGTGAGAATGACTAGATGGCAGCGGGAGGACTACGCCGCCAGACGTATCAAGCTGTCTATCTCCGCCTGCAGCTCCTTGATCTGTACAGAGATAAAGATATAGATGGAGATGATACAGATAGTCCGAGACTTACCCGATTATTGAAATGTGTCTTGGTAGCAGAGTCCGCCATCAGCTGGAACGCCTCGTTGTCCACGCGCACTTTGTACTTTTGCAGCTCGTTGACCAACTTCTTCAGCTTCTTCTTGTTCGTCGTTATCATTTGCTCGCGCTTCTCCAGTGGAATTGGCATTTCGTCTTTGATGGTAATGCCAAAGGAGCACAGTGCACCGGCAGTGGAAAAGAAGTTCAGTTTCTTTGAAAATTTCGAATCCTCATTGAGCAGCTCCAGCTCCACGCAGCCGCAGCGCGTTAACACGCCAATCTGCGCCAGATGACGACGCAGAATCATTTCCGCTTCCTCATTCTGGGCAAAGAGGGACAGCTTTGGGGAGTGGCGATTGCTGATTTGGTTGCGGCTCTTCATCTGGCGCACGTTGGTGCAAACGCTGACAATGTCCGCGACCTCGGCCTGCAGCTTGGGATCCTGATACTCCGACAGCTTGAGCTCAATGTTCAGCGGCACGTGCTGCAGCAGCTCAGAGGCCACAAAGGGCGTGAACGGCGCCAAGGCCTGCAGGCCCCAGCTGAGGCAGGCGGTCAACGTGCCCACGTTCACATAGGCATCATTGTTGCGCTCCTTGATGGCCGTCTTGGTGGTTTCCTAGGGGCAAAGGCAGAGATTAGATAAAACATAATTGGAGTCAAGAGGAGGAGAGCTTACCAAATACACATCGCACAGATTCTGGTAGAAGAAATGCTTCAGAGCCGATGTGGCCATGTGGAAATTGTAGTTGGTGGAGCTCTCAGAGCAAATGGACAGCGTCTCGGCCAATCTACCAATGATCCAACGATCCCACATGCTGAGCTGCACACCCTCCATCGTCTCAAACTCATCCAGGGTAATGCCCAGAGATTGGGCGGAGCCCAGGGTGAAGCGCATAGCTTGCCAAATCTTGTTCAGGAACAGCTTGTTGGTGTAGCAGGCAGTCACATCGAAGTTGATGAAGTGGTGCTTGACGTTGTGGCTGAGCAGCGTGAAACGTAGCGCATCAGTGCCGCACTCCTGAATGCCCTTTGGGAACATCTTGATCATGCCTTCAGTGGAGGTCTTCAGCTCTTGCGGCTTGATTACGCCTGCGTCGCTGGATTGCTGCAGAGCGGCCTTCAAGCTCTCCAAGCTGGCGCCCTGCACCACCTGTTGTGGCGCCACGATGTTGCCCAGGCTCTTGGACATCTTGCGGCCCTGGGCATCGCATACGATGCCGTTGAGCAGGATGCGCTGGAAGGGCGCCTTTCCGGTTAGCTTCAAGCCCATCATCATCATGCGAGCGACCCAGAAGAAGAGTATGTCGTGCCCGGTCTGCATGAGATCCAGCGGATACTTTTCCTTGTAGCTCTCGTGGGGCCACCCGGCCACGGAGAAGGGCAGCAGCGAGGAGGAGAACCAAGTGTCGAGCACATCCACGTCCCGCGTTAGCCTCACCTCTTTCGTGCCCAGTTTGGTGACTGCCTTCTCGCGCGCCGCTTTCTCGTCGGTGGCCGCCACCCAGCAGCTGTTGCCTCTGTTGTCGAAGGCCTCGTAGGCGGGCACCTGGTGGCCCCACCACAGCTGGCGCGAGATGCACCAGTCCCGGGAGTCCGACAGCCAACGCTCCCAGTCCGTCTCGAACGTGGGAGGCATTATTTGCAGTCTTCCGCTCTTCAGCTCCGACAGCGCTGCCTCGCACATGGACTTGGTATTGAGGAACCACTGCGGCACCATCATGTACTCAATGATGTCCTTCGAGCGGGAGCAAATCGGCAATTGCATGCTGTGCGCGCGCACCTCGCGCAGCAGCTCCATCTCCTCCAAGCGCTCCACGATGCTGTCGCGTGCCACGAAGCGGGGTTTGCCCTGGAACTCTGGATAGGCTTGATCGATCTTGCCGCACTCGGTGAAGACAGGGCGCCCCGTCAGCTTGTGGCGCGTGGCCACCTCAAAGTCAAATTTGTCATGAGCTGGCGTTAGCTTAACGGCGCCAGTGCCAAATTCCATGTCCACGGAGATGTCGAAGATTAGGGGAATCGTGTCGCCTCTGAAGGGATGCTGCAGCTGCACGTTGTCCCGCTTGCGATATTTGATATAGCGTGGATCAGCTGGATGCACAGCAACCGCTACATCTCCCAGTATGGTCTCCGGCCTGGTGGTGGACACCACGATCTCCTCCGGCGTGCCATCTGACTCGAGCTGGCCATCGACCACGCGATAGGCAACGTCGAAGATGCGGCCGAAGAGCACATTCTGCTCGTAGCCGGGCACGGCCAGTTCGACGGGTTCCTTAATATCCAGCGTTTCCACTTCGATGTCGGAGATAGCAGAGCGCAGGGCACAGGACCAATTGACTAGCGAGTTGCGCCGCTGGATCAGGCCCTCCTCGAAGAGCTTTACGAAGGCCACACTGACGGCATTACCCTGCTGGTCGTCCATGGTGAAGTACTCTTGCTGCCAGTCGAGTGAGCAGCCCAGTTGGCGCAAGTCCTGGACGATTCCTGCGCCCTTCTCAGCCTTCCATTTCCAGACCTCCTCGAGGAAGGCCTTTCGTCCGATTTCCTGGCGCGTTTTGCCCTTGGTGGCGGCCAGAGTACGCTCCACGACCACCTGTGTGGCAATGCCAGCATGATCAGTGCCCGGCACCCACTGGACATCGTAGCCCAGCTGTCTCTGCTGTCTGGCAATCACGTCCTGCACCGTGGCCATCAGCGCGTGGCCCAAATGCAAGTTTCCAGTTACATTTGGAGGCGGCAGGAGCATGCGGTAGGGTCCACGGTTGCAGCCACTGCTCAACTCCTTGGTGGCCTCCTTTTCGCGTTCCCAATATGCCTCCTCCACGGGCTTTGGCTGATAGCCCGGAGCCAAAGGCAAGTTGACGCCTGTTGGGTCAAAATTTCCATTAGCCGGCATTTTGTTGAATGAAAATCTCGATATACTCACCTTTGGCTCCGCTACAGTAAAGCCTGGCAGTAGCATTTAGTAATTTTGGCTGGCATAAGTGTTTGTGTTTGACTAAATTGCGGGTAACTACTTTAATAATTTGCATTATTTCAATTCCGACTCGTTGAGGCGACTCAACAGTTGTTGTTATGTCAACTGGCAAGGGGCAGTGTGTACACAACGTTTGAAGGTTCGAAAAATTAACAAATCCAAAACAGCTGATTGCTAGCGCTGAGAGCGATAGTTTTTCGCCTAGCCCAGCTATCGATAACAGATTTGAATTGTTGGGCGCCTAGATTGAATTGAATGGTTTGGCTCTTTATTGATGTTAACTGCATTTCGTATATTTTTGCGTATAAAAGCGCCCGAAGAGAAAAAGAAATGACATCATGTAGGCCACTCCCGTATAACTGAGCCATGGCTGGTATTCGCATCTGCTGACAACCGCCTGAACACCCCAGGCCAGGCCCAATGCAAATTGCAGCAGCTGCAGCGCCGTTAAGTAACGTTTCCACCACAGATACGGGTATAAACGAGGTCCCAGAGCGCTCAGTGAGTAATATCCGTACATAACGACGTGCACAAAGGAATTCATCAAAGCCGGCACGAAGGCTGCAAAGGGAGCTCTTTAGAGGTAACATATATAAGGCTTATAGAGCGGAGAACTTACTTGAACCTGTGGGTATCCATTTGATTACTATCCAGCAGATGACGAACATGCTGCTGTGGTGATAGACGTGCAGAAAGGTCAACTGTGACCACTTCTTGCGCAATATGAAGAAGAAAGTATCCGCAAATTCGAAAATCTTTGAGATGTAAAACCACCAGAAGGCAGACGCGAGCTGTGGGAATAATTCAATAAATTCTGTTACTGCCACTTTTACTTTTCCTTGCTAGCTTTAAGTTTGTCTTACGCGCATTTCAAGCGGATCATAGCTCACTCGACAAGGCTGACACTGTAAGCTATAGTCGAGGGCCCGCGATGTTGTGTACAGCTCCAGGCAAATATAACCATTCAGCAAGGCCATGAGCAAATTGTAGCCGAACAATGGCAGGCGCAGCTGAAGCGCCTTCCGACTGCAAGCGGAGAGAGTAAAGAGAATATGATGGCAGCTGACAGCAAACAGCCCAAGCCAGACCCCTACCTGGCCATCCAGTTGGGCGCACAGTGCAGCAGCAGCAAGTACAAGGCCAGCAGCAAGGCGGCATTCCAAGGCGAAGCCACCAATGGCCAAGATTGTGTGCGCTCGTCCGCCAGCTCAGCGAACGGATAGCTGTCCAGCCAGGCAATGGATGATGACATGACCTGTCGACGCAGAAGAATGCCGAAACGTAACTAACTTCGATTGCCGTCCGCACGCTGACTTTTTATAATGCTTAGCGGAGCAGCGATGCGTATATGGATCGAGATATATATCTGAAGACACATATGTATTATATTATGATTTTCTTTAATTAAAAGCCAGCTGACCCCTAGAACGAATCAAGCGTGACTGAGGCTGAGCTGGGGTCACAGCTAGTTGGAGTAGCGACTCTTATACAATATAAGACTTTATGACAATGATGTAGTATATATGTATATATAGCTATGCTATAAGTATAAATTCTCTTCAATCTTCTTTTCAATTTGATAAACTTGACATTTCGCTTTCTTTCGCATAGTAAATATATATGTTTGTATACACTAACTAGTGCTGGCTAAAATGGGTATATTGGTTTTAAGGACATTCAGGTAACCAGTATAAGATAAAGTGTTTGAAACTTGCATATTCCTAATCGAGAAGTGCTTGACAGAGATAGCCAGGTATGCATAGCTCTAGCTGCATATCGAAAGATATTTAAAATAAAATATACATTTTTAATTAATTTTTAAATATATTTTATATTTTTTAAAATTGAAATTAATTATTTTTAATATTGTTGTTTATTATTATATTATATATATTTAAAATAATATATATTATATTTCAAATATATACATATTAAATTTATTTTATTTTATTTTTTTAATAAATTTGAAATATATATTTTTGAATTTTATAAAATGTCCAAGTTTCTTTTTATATATCAACATTCATCTCTGTAATCAGCTCAGGGTATCTGCTAGTCGAGCACTCCCCCTCCCACGCTCTATATAACTGCTATTCAGTTAAATAAATCAAACGTGAGCGGAAAATTAAGAAGCCAAAATGTTAAATAAACATTTGTCGATGCAACACCACCGAGAGTCAAGAGGAAGACCTTGCGCTGCCGCTGCCTTTGCCCTTCAGTGCACTGCGAGGCAGGTCTTTCGGTTTTAGCCAAACATTTATGTTACCTGTGCAGCTGAGCTGCTACTGGGGGCCTGTAAAGTTATCAATGTGTGTGTGACTCGCGCGCGCTTGGCCCAGCTGCAGCCTTGCAGCGCTGGCCACAAATACTGAATGCATTCCGCTCAGGCTTCCTACGGCTGCCAGCCGAAACTCGGGGAGTACCGTGCTGTGGGGTGTAACTGGTTGGCTAATACTTGCCTGAGATTTGAGTAAAGGCAATGAAAGATCTCTCGTTATGTATAAATATTATCATAATAGGTATGATCTCAATGAGAACATTGATCTTAGCTTCAAACTTCAGACTGAGGCTTACTCATCTACTCTGAGCAGCTTATCACTTGTCCAGCTTCTCTAGATGCGCACAAATACGCCCCTTTACAGCCCTTGCACGAGTGTTAGATAAAGCAAGCAAAAAATAGTCTTAATGCTCTCTCTCTGCCCAGCTGTTGTACTTTTAGCAGCCCTTTGGCCCTCCTTACTTATTCTGACTTTGGCTCCATTTTCTATTATTGTTTTCTTTATTTGTATTGCTGTACGTGTCTCTGCACCTAGGGCACTTTGTGACCCACTCTAACACTCTCTCTCCCTCTCTCTCTCTCTCACTATATACCCTAACTCTGTGTCTGCTCAGCTGCTGCTATGCAGTCGAGCAGCTGCGCTCAAAAAATGTTAGTCAAAAGGGCTAAACTTAGAGCGTATTTATATAAATGTATATAAATATATATAAATATAAAAAATATATATAAATAAAAAAAAATATAAATAAATATATATAAATATATATAAATATATATAAAAATATATATGTAAATATATACATATATATCGTCTATATAAATTCTATTTTGGGAAAAATATTTGTCTCGCCCAAACATCAATTTTCATTAAACAAATGTCACAAATGTCATAGACTCAAAATGGGCAACTGAACGTGTGTGTGTGTGTGTGTGTCAGCGTAACTGTGTGGGTGTAAATACATATATACATATATACAAATACATACACATACATGTACATATATGCTCGCCCACTTCCTCTCTGAGGTTAACCACTTGGCTTATCATGGAGCAAAGGACGCTGCCATGCATGCCCACTTCATGTCCTGTGCTTTTGTCATGTGTATGTGTGTGTGTGTGCTTATGTATGCGTGTAATTAAGTTAGTGTGATTGTTATAATCAGCTGCGCCCACAAATTTAGCCACCACAACAGCTATGCAAACTGAAGATCATTTTGGCTGTCTCATCCTCTCCCTCTCCCTCTACCGCCACCCTAGCCACTCCTTATGCTTATCACATGCATCCAGCCATGCCAGCACTCCGCCCCTCCCTCCACACCTTTTTGATAGATTTGTTGGCTGCGCTGTTCATCATTTGGCCCAAACACCTCGTTGTGCTCCGGTCCGTCCGTTCCGCAATGTTGGCGCTGCCATTGCCAATGCTCGTTGCGGTTTACGGATGGCATTTAGTGGGCGGAGGGCGAGGGCAGGTCACCAGGGGTCCTGGCAGGACATGGTTTTTGTCAGCTAAAGCTTATCGCGTCGACATTGTCGCCGAACCCAATGTGCTCCACGTGAGTTATTAAATAGATTACAGTTTTGTGTTTTGGGTCGGACTTTTGCATACATGCAGACAATGTGTCAGCGACCATGTTCTGCACTAACAGCATTCAGCTACTCACGACGAGGGAGCGAGAGAGTGAGAGAGAGAGACAGCTGCGGCACATGCATGAGCGCTTCATGAAATTGAGTTTCAGTTCGGTCCAGCTCGCTGCTATTTATGAAGTCCATAGAAAAGCGCCCATTGAAGCTGGTTAAAATATTATCTCTCGAAAACTGACCAAAAATAGTTGGAAAAGACAGGGTATCTGCGCAGAAATTGTAAATTATATAGAGTGGAATTAATGTTGCAGATAAATCAGATTATTAAAATAAAGGAAATATGCCAAAAATTATATATAGAATATGAATATAAATTGATATTAGAAAATTTAATTAAAAATTTATTATTTAAGTTAATTTAAAAAAATTATAATTAATAAATTTAATTAAATATGTATATTCAAAAGAAAATAATTACACAATTACAAAATTATACAAAAAAATTTGACTACAAAATATTATTCAATTCATAAAAAAAGAAAAATAAGTGAATTTAAAAATCTAAAAATTTGGGTAAGTAAATTTAACTCAAAATATTAAAAAACAAACTATTTTAATTTATTATTTTTTTATATTATTTTTTATATTATTTATTTATATTGTTTATTTATTTATATTTTATTTATTATTTTGAGCATTTTTTTTTATTAATAAAATATATAATTATAAATATATATTTTTAAATTTATTTAAATATATTTTTAACTTTTCTATCTCCTCCTTTATTTTCTGAATTTTCAAATATTTTATATTTAAATTATTTATTTAATTTATATTATATTATTTATTTAATTTCTTAAGCTTATTATCTGCTGCTTCTCTGCTTAGCATATTATCCGATTAAGTTGAGATACTCTTTAAGCATAATTAACGTAATTTCTAAAATTTTTCAAATGTGTAGTTTCATAGCTCAACTATATTATATTTAACTTGTATTCCCATTTCCATCAATATTTATATATACATCAGTATATCGTACACATTCTTCGTCCATTCCATTCTGCTCCTCTAGAGCACATAAATTTGCTTTGTTGCACCAATTGCTGTCATAGAGCAAGTTGTCTGTCAGTTCTCGCTGTTGTCTGGGCGAAGCTCGCTTCAATCTTTGCTTTAATGATTGCAGCAAGTGGCACGCTTCGCTGCTTTTGTTGTTTGTTTGTTTGTTTGCTGTGGCAAGTGGCAGATTGAAGCCGGATACGAGGACAGGTCAGTGGCATCGCTGTCGATGCCCGATGCCCGATGGCCGTTGGCCACAGCAGCTTGGCTTTGTTGCTGCCCGCAACATTTCCGGCTCAAAGTGACAAACTGCTCGCCGCTGCATTAAGAAATCATTTTGAAAACTGTCTCAAAGGATTTATTATTACTTACTATTGGTTGCTGCCGCTGCGGCTGCTGCTTCTGCTGCTTCTGCTGCGGCGGCTATTGTTGTTTGCAGCTGCTGAATGCACACATAAATTGCATAACATGACCTGCTCCACTCACTGTCTTTTGTGTCTTGGTCTTCAGCGCCCTCCCACTCCCTCTACTCGGATGGATGCAACTGTGCGTGGCAAAGTGTGCAACATATTTTATTTGTATTTCCTGTATTGCGAGTTGTCGTCAGATCTCCTGGCTCAGCTTCCCATCGCTCCACTCTGGCTTCTGTTACAGTTTCATCTTCTGTGTTTGCTGCGCTGACTGCTCCTCCAGCTTCAGATTTTGCCTTTGTTCAGTGAGTAGCTTCAGCACGAGAGCCTGCTCCAGCTCTTGTTCATGCTTCAGCTGCTTCTGCAGCTCCATCTCCAATTGTGGTTCCATATCCTGTTCCTGTTGTTGTTGCCCCTTCTCTATATCCTTCTCGTGCTCGAGCTCTATCTCCACAGCCATCTTCTGCTCATACTTTAGTTGAAGCAGAGCTGCCTTCTGATCTTGTCTTCATCTCCAAGCTCCCACCTCCTCCTCCTATCTCAGATCCTGCTGCTGTCTCATTCTCCTGCTCCTGCTACTTTCTTCTGCTTCTGCTCCATCTCAAACAGCTCATTCAGCCTTAGATCCAGCTCCATTTGCTGCTTCTACTACAGCTTATGGTCCATCTCCAGCTGCAGCTCCATATCCTTCCATCTCCTAATCCTTCTTCTGCTATTGCTGTATCTTCAGCTGCTCCACGCTCCTGCTCCAGCTGCTGCTCTATACCCTGCTCGCATTTCAGCTTCTACTTCCATCTCCTGTTTCTCCTTGCACACCCCCCACTCCCCCATCCAACTCCACCTGCTCCTCCACTTATCCAACTTCGAATGCCGCTGGCGTTGTCACAACACTTTGATACGCGTTATTTACAACACATTTGTCTCAGCTTCGGTTCGGCTAGCGTGCAACCAGCTGCAATAGCAACAGGAAACAACAAGCAGCAGCCACAGCCACAGCCACAGCAGGTGCTTCTCAGCGTCTTTATTGCATTTTCCTCTTACTGTGCTCACTCAAGTCACCATTTGAGGTATTATTTGTTCTCTAGCCAACAGCGCATATAAATGGTTTCGAATTTAATTCGTACCCTAAGTTGCGCTCAATTGTTGTCTAGATTGATGAACTATCCCAAAATGGCAAAGTGAGCGAAGACAATCGCTTGGCGAGTGAAGTGAGATGGAAGCAAGTGCTCAATAGGGTATGTGCGGCGATAGATTGATAGATCTTCTTTGGGATGCAGTGCATAAAGGCTGAAGTTGGTTTTTTTATGGGACTCGGAATGCAAGTTATATATGGGAACAGCTCTTTTAGCAACTAGGATGAGGAGTTCAGAAGAAGATGAGAGTAGGAGTTGGCTTTGGAGTTTGAGTTGGAGTCAGAGTTGCATTGGGTTGCAGTTAGGGTTTTTGGCGTAGATTAGAATCTGAAATAAGAGTCAGTTTACTTTACTATACTATACTATATAGCCTGCCATAAACCCAACATAGTACCAACTCCTGCTGGCCTGTCTACAGCTGCCAGCTCAAGCTCTTCTACCTCTCTAACTCTTCTGCTACTACCCAAAGCTAGCCTCGCTTCACCTACATTCCACATTGATTTAGCAACTGCAACGCATTAATTCCGGCCCTTATCAAATTAGTTGCAGCATTTGCCAATTTATTGCCTCTCAGTCCACCTTTAGCTCAGACGCAGACTCGAGCCTCAGCAGACCCTCTTCAAGCACTAGGTGCAGCTGCTTCACACTTCCATTTCAGTAATGAATTAAATTAAGCTATGAAAATTGTGGAGAGCCCTTAAAGCGACGACAACGACAATGGCCATTGAGTCTTGGCCCACAAATATTAATTGCATTTTAATGACTTTATTTTGTCGAATATTTTGCCACACAAAAAGCCATTAAACTGATTACTCAGACAGAGCCATTGGCACCTCAGGCGCAACGCCTCTGTTGGCCTAAGAAAACTCTGCTCGAACAATGAGCAAGTATCAGAAAGTTGCAAGTAAGAGTGCACTGGATGGGTGTGCACGACGGCAAGATGCCCTGGCCAGAAAGAGTCATAAAAATAAATTGACCAACTATCTAGACTAAACTATCCTTTAAGGCTACTGCGTATGTCTATCTATATCCATCTACTGCGTATATGCATCGACATCATCATACCCGCCTAGCATATTTGTAGGGTATATATATAGGTATATAGAGCTAGCAATATTTGGCCACTCCGAAAGGGACACGCCAACAGCAAAAACTAAGTCCAATTGGCAGTTGCAGCAAATAAGTTCTGCACTTGCCTGTGGCCAACACAGTCGACAAAGCACAGACATATATATATATATATATATATATATATATATACATATATATACCGACCAATGGACAATAAAATAAACTTCATTTCCTTGGCCACATTTGACATGCATTGGACTGGGCCATAAAAATGTCCGTAAAGTGCTGAAGGCCAAAAATCCGTGTTTAATTAAGTTATAAAAATTGTCGGCTCATTGCTGGTCTAGTTTCGCGTGACCTCAATCTGGATCTATTTTAATTGGTTACATTTGCGCCTCATTATTGCCAATAAGCGGGTCACAAAAGTAATTTCATTTTTGCCAATTTATTCGACCTGAAGTTCGTTTCAATTATATTCTATAAATTGAGCCCATTCGTCCATAAACTTAAACTTAAAAGCACTTAATTGCTTTTGCTTTACACTCTTTTATTAGTAATTGGCTTAACTAAGTGGCAGGGTTGCCAGACTGCAACAGTTATGGCCACACATATCAGGAACTTGGTCCAGCCAGCTCAGCTGCCTGTGCAGACTTATAATGCTTTATGCTGTGAGTTAAATCTGTTATTTATAAGCAAGTTGCTTAAACAATGCTTGGCTATAATTTTATATGCTATTTTTGTTATTTTTATTTCTTCTTTTATCTGTTTTCTATTTGCAACTTTTTTCGTTGTATAATTTATGAAAGTTCGCATGAGTTCGTGCAGCTTATTTTACAACTTCTTTATCCGTTTCCTTATTCGTATGTATGTGCATGCTCCCTCCCTCTGCTGTCTCTCTCTCTCTCACACACATAAAGTGCGGAGCTAAGCTTAACGGCTTGCATACTAGTTTCAAAGTCAGCCAGGGCCAAGGCGCCGCCGTCTTGCAACTTGCATTTGTCTCTACAATGCATCGTGGCTGTGCGCGTGTGTGTGTGTGTGTGTGTGTGTGTTGTTTTATGGTCCAGTCTGTTGTTTTGTGGCCAAAATGCGAGCGAGCGTCCCGCGTGTGCATGAGAAATGCTTCGCCTGCGGCGCTGCGTTTGCACTTTGCTGCAATTTTTAAATGCCTTTCTAATGCAGTGCTGCCGAGGCTGGTTCATTGGCCAGGCGGCTGCTCGTAAATCCACTCCCCTTATCTGTGTCTGTGTGTGTGTGTGTGTGTGCTTTAAGCAACACAATTTGTGCTTCGCTTCGATTTATTTGAGTTGCACACTTAAATTCACTTGAGATAATGACATGGCGAGCGGGCAAATGCATTTCAGCTGCGCTACAAATTGCGGCCTAAGCGTTTGATTGAGTTGATCACAAATGCTAATGCTCGAATTGAATTATGCTGCCGGGCCTAGTGAGCATAACACAGGACAGCAAAATCGGAGGAGGACTTTGGTTAGAGAAGACTTTAGTTTGATGAGCACTTTGAGTTAGTTTGAGCTGCTTTGCATGAGCAACTGAACTAAGCTGAGGCTGATCAGATTCAAGATTATTTTTGTTTTCTTAAAGAAACTTATCGAAGTCTGCACATTATTTTCCTTTACTCCAAGAAACTTATTTGTATTTTTTTTAAATATTTATTTATGTGTGAAAAATCATTTACTAACCAGATTTGTCTGCAAAGAGAAGGCGAAGATGCAGCGTGGAATGTAGCTATGCAGCCAATATTATAATCATTGTTATGTACAGATTTAGAAGATATTTAAGAGGAATTTTCACAGCAAGTATTAGCTCTCTGGAAGGCTTGATTCGTATATATTTCAATTAATATATACATATGCGAGAGTCTTACTTGATATGGCCTGTTTTCAGACTTGGCTTGGGCATGCACAAAAAATTCCAGAAAAATCAGAAATATATTGCCAAATTCATAATTATATATATTATATATACAGTTACAATATTTTGTTGAGCAGTGTAATTAAACATATGATGATGATGATTAGGCAATTAGTGGCAGGTGTTGTATAGGTATGTGTGAGTGAGTGAGTGTGTGCTTGAGTTTATGTGTGAGTAAGTGTGTATGAGTGCATGTGTGTAAGCTGCTGTGTATGAGTTATATGCATAACTGTATGCCTCGCTGTAAGTGCCTGTGTGTGTGCCTATGTACCTGTGTGTGCCTATGTACCTATGTGTGTATCTGTGTACACATTTAGTTCTGGACGTCATGAGGTGTCACGACTAATTGTTTTGCTCTTTGAGTATTAAATCGATGCTAATTACGGCACAACACACACAACAATAAATGCAATTAATATTCTTCAGCTACAACAACAACAACAACAACAGCGCAAATCGTGAGCCAATTAAAATTGCATAATATTTGCGTTTTCGCTTTTGTTTTGCACTCCATATATCAAACTAATTTTTTGCTTCTCCCTCTGTTTTTTTTTTGCACGTGCTCTCTGCGGTTTTGTTGCTCAATTAAGCCCGTCAACAGGTATTAAATTTGCTGGCCGCGCGTCTGTTTAGGCATGCAAAACAGAATTGTATTAAATATTTTGGTAAATGCAATTAGAATGCAGCTAAAACCTATCGGCTTTAGCCATTGTTAATTGAGCGCAAAAATGTTTGCGCACTAATTGCTTTCGGCCATGGCTGACTGAATTTGCAGCTTAAAGCGAGGCATTAAATTTATGTAGTTTATAAATACGGAATGCAGCAAAGCAAATATCATAAGCTACTTAAGAGAACAAACAAGTTTTGCTGGCGAGACTCAACAAAAGGCGGGCCACAAAAGGCTTGCGGCATGCACAATGCCAATCAGAGCTCAAGAATTCGTAGTGGCAATGCCACAATTGCCTTTTGCAGCAATCTGGCAACGCTCATGAGCAAACTCAATTCCAATTATAATTACCAACAATAGCCGCTTAAGCAAGCCCACACTTCACAGCAGTCTGGCAACACTGCACGCCCTCAACGGCCAAGGCGACGCCATTTTGGTTCTTGTTGCTCGCCTCGAATTCGTTGCATACTTTTGAGCGCGGCCTGCAAATGACATTCGCAGTGGCTTGAAAACTCTGTAATAAACTTGTTTTCTCATTTGATTTTTGCACGCATTTTCCTTTCCCGCTTTTCACTTATCGTCGCCGCCATTTTGGCTTTTTTTTTTGCATTTCGAGTCGCGGTCTCGGCTGCTGCTTTTATGGGTTTTGTGCTGTCAACGCAAAGTTTTGCTACCTTTGGCAGCGCATCCAGCATCCGCAGCACAATAAAAAACAACAAGTTATTACCATTGCTTTTAGTAGTTTTTATAACTTTTACGACTTTTTAATAAAGTTGCAATGCATTTGCCGTCGCTGGCTGCTGCCGCTCTCGAACCCAAGACAAAGTTTCAAAGCCGCCGCTTGGCAGCCAGCGAATGCTGCTAGTAATTTAAGCAGCACAGAGAGAGAGAGGGAGAGAGGGGGAGTGGGGAGTGGGTAGAGTGGCAGACAGAGTGAGTTATTCCGTGTCACATGTACACGTATGTCGCTGCATTAAGGACTTAAAGCAAAATGCGCTGACGTTCTAAGCTCAAACCAACAAAGACAAACAGCAAACAATAGCAGGAGCAGGCAGCAGCAGGCAGGATCAGGCAGGAGCAGGCAGCAGCAGCAACTAGAAGCCAATGATTCTGATACTGCTCGCAACTTTTCAGTGGCAAGAATGCTAATTTGTCAGACACACACCCAGAGAAGCAGTTGCTTCTGATTACTGAGCGGGAAAAGCTGGCCAAAACTTTGGCGCTGCAGTAACAACTATTGCATAACAATAACAACAACTGAGTGGAGAGTCTGACTTGCCAAATGCATTTCGCATCACTTTGTGCTTGGTCTCTCTCCCACCCGCTCTCTCTCTCTCTTTCATTCTCTCCCCTCTTAGTTGTCTGTTATCCTTTGTCTGCGGTCTGTCGTAACTTCTGCCCACGTTCTGCTGGCTTGATATTAAAATATAGCCACAAAATGTCAAACAGAAACCAAAAGTTATGTGTAAATTATACGTGTGTCTCTCTCTCTATCTCTCTGGCTACCCCTCTACCCATTTCCTCTATCGCCCTCTACTTGCGCTGCTTGAGTCAAATGCATTTGACGTGCAGCAAGTCAAGCGCTCAACGCATAAACTTTGATTTTTATTGAAATGTTTTGCTTTCATGCAGATTTCCGTTGCATTCGCTTGGCTCTGGCGGAAACTGAAATCGCCCAAAGCCCTTCTGACATCTTAGCCAGAGTTGAACTTCAGCCAGTTTTATGCACAGCATTTTGCTAAATGATGACATAAAGCTTAACAAGTCTGCGCATATTTTCTATATTGAAGCTCGTAAGCCATAAACCATAAAAGTTGTTATTAGTTTGCTATTGTTTTTGGCGTTGTTTCTTGATTGGCAGCGAGGAGTGTTTTAGCGCCTTTCTATGTGATTTTCATGGCTTTAACTTGATTGCCTGCTAGCTGTGCTTGTATTTCTGAATGTGCAGCGCCTCTCTATGCGATTTTCATAAGCTTGATTGATGTTCATTGTGGCTTTAATGATGTGATATATAGTTTTAGATACTTGTTTCTCTTTATATAGCTCACTGACTTCTTTTTCTACTCCTCAGCTGCTCTTTCTCATTCCGATTCTCTCTCTTTCCTTCTTCTCCTCTCACCTCTGGCTCTTACGTTGCTCTTGACGGGTCTCTGCTTTATACTCAGTTTCAACTCATATTCAAATTCCACCCGAGGATACAATTTGCATTACCCAATCGAGCTCAACTTTGTTGCACAGTGTATAGTTTGCAGTTAAATGACCTTTTGCATTCATTCACATTTTAAATACAATTGATTCGTGGCTCCGTTGTCCTCCATAGACTGCGTCGCGCCACGAAATGTCCTCGATTGTGTAAATGACGCCGTTGCATATTCGATGTCCACGGTGGCATTTCTATTGCGACAATTGGCAGCAATCAGCCGGACAGCCGGACAGCCGGACGGACAGCTTGTCGAAATTTGCATGCATTTCACTAATGCCAAGCTGTTAACGCATCTAACGGCCAACTAACTAAATATGCTGGCCTTCCCACATTGTGAATCGCCATTGTGAACGACTTTTAATGAAATTTCATTTTATTTACGCGCTCCACAGGCACTCGCGCGGTCATTTAAACAGCTCACAGTACGCTGTAAATGCTGCTTAATATATGCACTGTGTGTGTGAGTGTGTGTGTAGTGCATGTATGCGGCAAGTGACATGCGTATAGCAGCAATTTCAGCACTTACATGTCTTCAGCGAGCGGAGTATTTGCTGGCAAGGCAACGTCATCGCACGAAATTATTCAGCTGATGGTGAATTGCTGATCTATGAAACTGATGGACTTATGCTAGGCATAGCTAGTCTTATAGACAGCTGAGTTAACTCAGTGACTAAGATATGAATAGAAGATAGTTATGAATAGAAGACCGTCTACTGACTAGACGCATATTCGTGGCCTGCTTCGCTTCAGAGATCAGTAGCAAAAGCAGCTCTGCACTTGCCTGATCTCATAGACAAGAAATTCTTCACAGGTTTTTGCTCTATTCCTGTCTACTTTCAAGTCCACAGCCAACTTGCTATACTAAAATAGATGTGTATCATAAAGAAACATAAATTCTGATCTGATCTTGCACCATCTCCGTCAAGCAACCAGCTCATGTCCAGCCCAATGGAGATGCCCTGAAGCGGAGTGATGAGCTTACTCCGCTCCAGGGCATCGCCTCGTCCAGCTCGTCCGCCCTTCACTTTATTTTGTTTTAATTTTAAGCGACATCAAAGAGTTGACAGCGATTATCGCTGGCAGTTAACATGTTAAGAGCGCGACAAAAGAGGGCCAAGGGGAAGAGGAAGGACGTGCAGGATATGCTCACTTGTGTACACATATTATGCACGTATAATTGGCATTCCAGGGTCTTTATTTTTAATGCTCATTAAAGAGCGCGGTCATTAAACTGGTCATTTAATAAAGCAGCGGCAATCGAGGCTCTCAGCGGCTCTCAGCGGCTCTCGGCGGCTCTCGGCGGCAGCACCTGATGTTCCTTTGCTGGTTATGCTTGTCCGCGGCAAAGTTTTTTAATTACTAAAGTTTTCAGCTCGCTGCAGCTGCAAATTAAATATCTACTTAATATTGTGCGTTGTCTGTTCGCGGCCACGCCCAGCGCAGGCGACAAATGAGACGCGTTTAATGCCACTTGTCAGGCTGACTTATGACCGTGTTGAAATCGTTCGCACCTGCAGCCCCGCCCACTTAAGGCCAGGGGCATATCTATGCATTTGAAGCTCTTATGCGCAAATGAGCAAAAGTTAACAAGCGGCAAAGGACATGCAGACATGCAGCAGCAGGCTGGCAAACGAGCTGTCTTATTATAGCTGCTTAAGCTCCTTGCAGCTCCTTGCTGCTCCTTGCTGCTGCAGTCTGCGGTTGCCAGCGTCACGCCATTTGCCTTAAGCGTTAGGCATGCGGCAGCAGCTGCTGCTCATCCTGATGTGCGCCGCTTAAGTGCTGCCCCCGCCGCCGTCTCTCTATTCTTCACCACAACCGCACACACACACACCCACAAGTCCTCCTCCTCTGCCAATGTGTGTGTGTATTTGGGAGCGCGAAACCGCCAGCGCAATTATTACTTTAAACAAATGGGCTAAAAACTTTTTGTTAACAAAGTGCGTGCAAACTTATAAGCAAAAGGGAAGCAAAGCACAAGCCAAACCACTTGCCTTGCCTTTGCGATGTTTTGATTTGAATAGAAAACGTTTTAACAAGTCGCGGCCCCCCCTCTTCCTGTTTTCCTTTTTCCTCTTGCCTTTGATGAAGATAGTTTAGAAAAGCTGCGAGAAATTCTAAATAATAAACAATGAAAGTCAGCTTAGAATATTATGGAGAAATGGAGAGTGAGAGAGATAGAAGATAAGAGTTAGAGAGGGAGAGAGAGAGAGAGAGAGAGAGAGAGAGAGGGCACGAGAGACAAGAGGGGAACGAGAGAGAAAATGGAGGGAGAGAGCGAGAGAGAAAATGGAGGGAGATAGAGCGAAATTGAGATACAGATAGAGAGAAGGGAGAGAAAAAGAGAGAGTAAGAGAAAGTGACAGAGAGATAGAGAGACAGAGAAATTGACAGTGAGATAAAGAGAGAGGGAGAGAGAGATAAAGACAGAGAGAGATAAAGACAGAGAGAGAGAGATAAATTGAGAGAGAGATAGAAAAAGGGAGAGAGAGATAAAGAAATTTAGAGAGATATAGAGAGAGAATTAAGAGGGAGAGAGAGAGAAAGAAAATGAAGAGAGAAAGAAAGAGCTAGAGAGAGTAGGAGGGAGAGAGGGAAATAAGGTTTGAAAGAAGCACAGAGAGATCAGAGCTCTTCACAAAGAGAGAGAGAGAGAGAGAGAGAGAGAGAGAGAGAGAGAGAGAGAGCGAGAGAGGGAGGGAGAGAGAGAGAGAGAGAGAGAGAGAGAGAGAGAGAGAGAGAGAGAGAGAGAGAGAGAGATAGAGAGAGAGATATATACGGTACTTTTACTTTTATTTACAATAAACTGATTTTTATCAATTTTATGGCGCGTTTTAAGACCGCGCCGCCAGACAGCAGTGGCGCTGGGGCGCAGAAAGGACACGCAAAAGGAAACCCAGCTGCCACGAGGCGCGCGTCCAGGCTAGAAGCTAAAGTAGGTATAGTATGTAACATGTCAATAAAATCCACAAATGCCTCAGCTGCTGCTGCTGCTTCCCTATGTCCTTGCTCGATTGCCCTTTGTGCTGCGGCTGCTTATTCCACCCACTCCCCCTCCCACTCCCCCTCTTTATATATGTAAATAATTATGTAGCCCACTTTGGCTTCGCTCCACATTTTTTGGCTCCTTAAGAAACTTTCATTACGCATACGCAGCGTTGACATGCTATGGAAATTATTTATGAATGCAGATATGGAGCGCGCTTTGCAGCCAGGCTACGCTTTACTTCAACTGGATGGGGCAAAGCAGAGTATATTGGTTGCCTACTCTGCTAAGACTCCTGTGATTGAAGCTGGATACTCGGCATTCACATGGAGAGTCGCTAGCTGAAGCCATGAAGTTCTCACTTATAAGCCTGTGATTGATCTTAAGTGCCTCTAAGAGGCCGCCCTCAATACCAGAGCAAGATCTTTGCCCGTTTTGAGCTTGGCCAGTCAGAAAACATAATCTAAACCGACTTTGCTCAGCATAGCAGAGCATCAGGCCGTTCAGCTGATTGAGCTGGTCAGCGCTTAAAAAGTAATCAAAATTCATTCATAAGCCTTAATGCGCTTCAACAAAAAAAAAAAAAAAAATATTTAATTCAATTAAAAAAGAAAAAAAAAACTTGATGGCTTTTAAAGCGAATGATAAACGTTTCGCATTGATTGCGCTCGATTTGATGTATTAAGAGGACTCGTTAGGCCAGCTCCGACTGGGTTTTGGGTGAGTATTAATATTGTAGGCGCAACATTAGGAGTTGCTCGCTTTTTGTATTTCTGGGGCGACCACAATTAACGCATAATTTGTGGGCGGGGCAGCGGCACATGGCTCTAAAGCCTCATTTGCCTGAGATGTATAAAAGAGCGGAGTGGGGACTGGCTGGTGGGTGGCGGGTGGTGGCTGGTGGGTAGAATGTCCCACTAATTAAAGTCAACACTTGTTACTATGACCTCATTACACGCAAATCTGCTGGCTCAATTTACCAACGAGGTGGGCGCGCCGTGGGGGCGGCAGCCAGGTGGCTGCCACCTGGTATATGTCTTCGGCTTGCTTATGAAATAAGAGATAAGACATAAGACATAAGACATAAGACATAAGACATAAGACATAAGACATAAGACATAAGACATAAGACATAAGACATAAGACATAAGACATAAGACATAAGACATAAGACATAAGACATAAGACATAAGACATAAGACATAAGACATAAGACATAAGACATAAGACATAAGACATAAGACATAAGACATAAGACATAAGACATAAGACATAAGACATAAGACATAAGACATAAGACATAAGACATAAGACATAAGACATAAGACATAAGACATAAGACATAAGACATAAGACATAAGACATAAGACATAAGACATAAGACATAAGACATAAGACATAAGACATAAGACATAAGACATAAGACATAAGACATAAGACATAAGACATAAGACATAAGACATAAGACATAAGACATAAGACATAAGACATAAGACATAAGACATAAGACATAAGACATAAGACATAAGACATAAGACATAAGACATAAGACATAAGACATAAGACATAAGACATAAGACATAAGACATAAGACATAAGACATAAGACATAAGACATAAGACATAAGACATAAGACATAAGACATAAGACATAAGACATAAGACATAAGACATAAGACATAAGACATAAGACATAAGACATAAGACATAAGACATAAGACATAAGACATAAGACATAAGACATAAGACATAAGACATAAGACATAAGACATAAGACATAAGACATAAGACATAAGACATAAGACATAAGACATAAGACATAAGACATAAGACATAAGACATAAGACATAAGACATAAGACATAAGACATAAGACATAAGACATAAGACATAAGACATAAGACATAAGACATAAGACATAAGACATAAGACATAAGACATAAGACATAAGACATAAGACATAAGACATAAGACATAAGACATAAGACATAAGACATAAGACATAAGACATAAGACATAAGACATAAGACATAAGACATAAGACATAAGACATAAGACATAAGACATAAGACATAAGACATAAGACATAAGACATAAGACATAAGACATAAGACATAAGACATAAGACATAAGACATAAGACATAAGACATAAGACATAAGACATAAGACATAAGACATAAGACATAAGACATAAGACCCCCCTCCTACCCTCCCCACCCCTCCCCTCCTCTCCCATCTCCCCTCCCCTCCCCTCCCCTCCCTCCCCCCCTCCCATCCCTCTCCCCTCCCTCTCCCCTCCCTTCCCCTCCCTTCCCCTACCTTCCCCTCCCTTCCCCTACCTTCCCCTCCCTTCCCCTCCCTTCCCCTCCCTTCCCCTCCCTTCCCCTCCCTTCCCCTCCCTTCCCCTCCCTTCCCCTCCCTTCCCCTCCCCTCCCCTCCCCTCCCCTCCCTTCCCTTCCCTTCCCCTCCCTTCCCCATCCTTCCCCTCCCTTCCCCTCCCTTCCCCTCCCCTCCCTTCCCCTCCCTTCCCCTCCCTTCCCCTCCCTTCCCCTCCCTTCCCCTCCCCTCCCTTCCCCTCCCCTCCCCCTCCCCTCCCCCTCCCCTCCCCTCCCCTCCCCTCCCCACCCCTCCCTTCCCCTCCCCACCCCTCCTCTCCCCTCCCTCTCCCCTGCCCTCCCCAACCCTCCCCACCCCTCCCCACCACTACCACCCCCTCCCTGCTGCTGAGCAGCAGGCAGAGCCGCTGCCATTGGCTGAGATCTGCCTGAGGCGCTGCCATTGGCTGAGATCTGCCTGAGGCGCTGCCATTGGCTGAGCTGCAGGTAGAGCCGCTGCCATTGGCTGAGATCTGCCTGAGGCGCTGCCATTGGCTGAGCAGCAAGCAGAGCCGCTGCCATTGGCTGAGCAGCAGGCAGAGCCGCTGCCATTGGCTGTGCAACAGGCAGAGGCGCTGCCATTGGCTGAGCAGCATTCAAAGCCGCTGCCATTGGCTGAGATCTGCCTGAGGCGCTGCCATTGGCTGTGCAGCAGGCAGAGGCGCTGCCATTGGCTGAGCAGCAGGCAGAGCCGCTGCCATTGGCTGAGATCTGCCTGAGGCGCTGCCATTGGCTGAGCAGCAGGCAGAGGCGCTGCCATTGGCTCAGATCTGCCTGAGGCGCTGCCATTGGCTGAGCAGCAGGCAGAGGCGCTGCCATTGACTGTGCAACAGGCAGAGGCGCTGCCATTGGCTGAGCAGCATTCAGAGCCGCTGCCATTGGCTGAGATCTGCCTGAGGCGCTGCCATTGGCTGTGCAGCAGGCAGAGGCGCTGCCATTGGCTGTGCAACTGGCAGAGGCGCTGCCATTGGCTGAGATCTGCCCGAGGCGCTGCCATTGGCTGAGCAGCAGGCACAGGCGCTGCCATTGGCTCAGATCTGCATGAGGCGCTGCCATTGGCTGAGCAGCAGGCAGAGGCGCTGCCATTGGCTGTGCAACAGGCAGAGGCGCTGCCATTGGCTGAGCAGCATTCAGAGCCGCTGCCATTGGCTGAGATCTGCCTGAGGCGCTGCCATTGGCTGTGCAGCAGGCAGAGGCGCTGCCATTGGCTGAGATCTGCCTGAGGCGCTGCAATTGGGTGAGCAGCAGGCAGAGGCGCTGCCATTGGCTGAGCAGCAAGCAGAGGCGCTGCCATTGGCTGAGCAGCAAGCAGAGGCGCTGCCATTGGCTGAGATCAGCCTGATCTTATGTCTTATGCCTCACGTCTTATGTCTTATGTCTTATGTCTTATGTCTTATGTCTTATGTCTTATGTCTTATGTCTTATGTCTTATGTCTTATGTCTTATGTCTTATGCCTCACGTCTTATGTCTTATGTCTTATGTCTTATGTCTTATGTCTTATGTCTTATGTCTTATGTCTTATGTCTTATGTCTTATGTCTTATGTCTTATGTCTTATGTCTTATGTCTTATGTCTTATGTCTTATGTCTTATGTCTTATGTCTTATGTCTTATGTCTTATGTCTTATGTCTTATGTCTTATGTCTTATGTCTTATGTCTTATGTCTTATGTCTTATGTCTTATGTCTTATGTCTTATGTCTTATGTCTTATGTCTTATGTCTTATGTCTTATGTCTTATGTCTTATGTCTTATGTCTTATGTCTTATGTCTTATGTCTTATGTCTTATGTCTTATGTCTTATGTCTTATGTCTTATGTCTCATGTCTTATGTCTTATGTCTTATGCCGTCCAAGCGCAACAGTGAATGACCTATGACGAGCTGCTCGATGCATTTAAGCATTAAGCTTAGTGCAGCAATGAAAATAAAAAATCAATCGAATCGATGAAAACAGAATTGGACGCCAACACAGAAGCTCTCAAGACGCTGCTCAATGAAATTGTAAGGTTGAATAGTTCCATTGACGCTCACAACCCCAATGCCGAGTCTCAGCATGCTGAGCTAGCCGAGGCTGATCCTCCTCAATTGTATGCCCTTCCAAGATTCCTCGGATATACATGACATAGTTGTCAATGGTTACGGTAATGCCTTGGTGGTGTGCGACGCCTAAGTAGCTGGAAGCGGTTGGTTAGTGGTGCAGAGACGAATCAAGGGCGACGTGGATTTCTACAGAAACTGGACCGAGTACAAACAAGGCTTTGGCGACTTCGATGGTGAATTCTTTGTGGGCTTGGAGCTACTGCACCATTTGACCAAATCTCTGCCCTATGAGCTGTATGTGCAGCTAATCGATATAACGTCATAGGTATTATGTGATAAGACATAAGAAATAAGACATAAGACATAAGACATAAGACATAAGACATAAGACATAAGACATAAGACATAAGACATAAGACATAAGACATAAGACATAAGACATAAGACATAAGACATAAGACATAAGACATAAGACATAAGACATAAGACATAAGACATAAGACATAAGACATAAGACATAAGACATAAGACATAAGACATAAGACATAAGACATAAGACATAAGACATAAGACATAAGACATAAGACATAAGACATAAGACATAAGACATAAGACATAAGACATAAGACATAAGACATAAGACATAAGACATAAGACATAAGACATAAGACATAAGACATAAGACATAAGACATAAGACATAAGACATAAGACATAAGACATAAGACATAAGACATAAGACATAAGACATAAGACATAAGACATAAGACATAAGACATAAGACATAAGACATAAGACATAAGACATAAGACATAAGACATAAGACATAAGACATAAGACATAAGACATAAGACATAAGACATAAGACATAAGACATAAGACATAAGACATAAGACATAAGACATAAGACATAAGACATAAGACATAAGACATAAGACATAAGACATAAGACATAAGACATAAGACATAAGACATAAGACATAAGACATAAGACATAAGACATAAGACATAAGACATAAGACATAAGACATAAGACATAAGACATAAGACATAAGACATAAGACATAAGACATAAGACATAAGACATGGACATGGACATAAGACATAAGACATAAGACATAAGACATAAGACATAAGACATAAGACATAAGACATAAGACATAAGACATAAGACATAAGACATAAGACATAAGACATAAGACATAAGACATAAGACATAAGACATAAGACATAAGACATAAGACATAAGACATAAGACATAAGACATAAGACATAAGACATAAGACATAAGGACATAAGACATAAGACATGGACATGGACATAAGACATAAGACATAAGACATAAGACATAAGACATAAGACATAAGACATAAGACATAAGACATAAGACATAAGACATAAGACATAAGACATAAGACATAAGACATAAGACATAAGACATAAGACATAAGACATAAGACATAAGACATAAGACATAAGACATAAGACATAAGACATAAGACATAAGACATAAGACATAAGACATAAGACATAAGACATAAGACATAAGACATAAGACATAAGACATAAGACATAAGACATAAGACATAAGACATAAGACATAAGACATAAGACATAAGACATAAGACATAAGACATAAGACATAAGACATAAGACATAAGACATAAGACATAAGACATAAGACATAAGACATAAGACATAAGACATAAGACATAAGACATAAGACATAAGACATAAGACATAAGACATAAGACATAAGACATAAGACATAAGACATAAGACATAAGACATAAGACATAAGACATAAGACATAAGACATAAGACATAAGACATAAGACATAAGACATAAGACATAAGACATAAGACATAAGACATAAGACATAAGACATAAGACATAAGACATAAGACATAAGACATAAGACATAAGACATAAGACATAAGACATAAGACATAAGACATAAGACATAAGACATAAGACATAAGACATAAGACATAAGACATAAGACATAAGACATAAGACATAAGACATAAGACATAAGACATAAGACATAAGACATAAGACATAAGACATAAGACATAAGACATAAGACATAAGACATAAGACATAAGACATAAGACATAAGACATAAGACATAAGACATAAGACATAAGACATAAGACATAAGACATAAGACATAAGACATAAGACATAAGACATAAGACATAAGACATAAGACATAAGACATAAGACATAAGACATAAGACATAAGA
This sequence comes from Drosophila peninsularis, assembly GCA_035047485.1. Taxonomy (NCBI): domain Eukaryota; kingdom Metazoa; phylum Arthropoda; class Insecta; order Diptera; family Drosophilidae; genus Drosophila; species Drosophila peninsularis. Next base: position 4,130,119 of record JAWNPN010000090.1, read on the forward strand.
CATAAGACATAAGACATAAGACATAAGACATAAGACCTAAGACATAAGACATAAGACCCCCCCTCCTCCCCTCCCCACCCCTCCCCTCCTCTCCCATCTCCCCTCCCCTCCCCTCCCCTCCTCTCCCATCTCCCCTCCCCTCCCCTCCCATCCCTCTCCCCTCCCCTCTCCCCTCCCTTCCCCTCCCTTCCCCTCCCTTCCCCTTCCTTCCCCTCCCTTCCCCTCCTTTCCCCTCCCTTCCCCTCCCTTCCCCCCTTCCCCTCCCTTCACCTCCCTTCCCCTCCCTCTCCCCTCCCTTCCCCTCCCTCTCCCCTCCCTCTCCCCTCCCTTCCCCTCCCTTCCCCTCCCTTCCCCTTCCTTCCCCTCCCTTCCCCTCCCTTCCCCTCCCTACCCTCCCTTCCCCTCCCTTCACCACCCTTCCCCTCCCTTCCCCACCCTTCCCCTCCACTCCATTCCCCTCCACTCCATTCCCCTCCCCTCCCTTCCCCTCCCTTCCCCTCCCTTCCCCTCCCCTCCCCTCCCCTCCCTTCCCTTCCCCTCCCTTCCCCTCCCTTCCCCTCCCTTCCCTTCCTTCCCTTCCCTTCCCCTCCCTTCCCCTCCCTTCCCCTCCCTTCCCCTCCCTTCCCCTCCCTTCCCCTCCCCTCCCCTCCCCTCCCCTCCCTTCCCCTCCCTTCCCCTCCCTTCCCCTCCCTTCCCCTCCCTTCCCCATCCTTCCCCATTCTTCCCCTTCCTTCCCCTCCCTTCCCATCCCTTCCCCTCCCTTCCCCTCCCTTCCCCTCCCTTCCCCTCCCTTCCCCTCCCCTCCCTTCCCCTCCCTTCCCCTCCCTTCCCCTCCCTTCCCCTCCCTTCCCCTCCCTTCCCCTCCCTTCCCCTCCCTTCCCCTTCCTTCCCCTCCCCCTCCCCTCCCCTCCCCTCCCAACCCCTCCCCACCCCTCCCCTCCCCTCCCCTCCCCTCCCCACCCCTCCCTTCCCCGCCCCACCCTCCTCTCCCCTCCCTCTCCCCTGCCCTCCCCAACCCTCCCCACCCATCCCCACCACTACCACCCCTCCCTGCTGCTGAGCAGCAGGCAGAGCCGCTGCCATTGGCTGAGATCTGCCTGAGGCGCTGCCATTGGCTGAGATCTGCCTGAGGCGCTGCCATTGGCTGAGCTGCAGGCAGAGCCGCTGCCATTGGCTGAGATCTGCCTGAGGCGCTGCCATTGGCTGAGCAGCAAGCAGAGGCGCTGCCATTGGCTGAGCAGCAGGCAGAGCCGCTGCCATTGGCTGTGCAACAGGCAGAGGCGCTGCCATTGGCTGAGCAGCATTCAGAGCCGCTGCCATTGGCTGAGATCTGCCTGAGGCGCTGCCATTGGCTGTGCAGCAGGCAGAGGCGCTGCCATTGGCTGAGCAGCAGGCAGAGCCGCTGCCATTGGCTGAGATCTGCCTGAGGCGCTGCCATTGGCTGAGCAGCAGGCAGAGGCGCTGCCATTGGCTCAGATCTGCCTGAGGCGCTGCCATTGGCTGAGCAGCAGGCAGAGGCGCTGCCATTGACTGTGCAACAGGCAGAGGCGCTGCCATTGGCTGAGCAGCATTCAGAGCCGCTGCCATTGGCTGAGATCTGCCTGAGGCGCTGCCATTGGCTGTGCAGCAGGCAGAGGCGCTGCCATTGGCTGTGCAACTGGCAGAGGCGCTGCCATTGGCTGAGATCTGCCCGAGGCGCTGCCATTGGCTGAGCAGCAGGCACAGGCGCTGCCATTGGCTCAGATCTGCATGAGGCGCTGCCATTGGCTGAGCAGCAGGCAGAGGCGCTGCCATTGGCTGTGCAACAGGCAGAGGCGCTGCCATTGGCTGAGCAGCATTCAGAGCCGCTGCCATTGGCTGAGATCTGCCTGAGGCGCTGCCATTGGCTGTGCAGCAGGCAGAGGCGCTGCCATTGGCTGTGCAACTGGCAGAGGCGCTGCCATTGGCTGAGATCTGCCCGAGGCGCTGCCATTGGCTGAGCAGCAGGCACAGGCGCTGCCATTGGCACAGATCTGCCTGAGGCGCTGCCATTGGCTGTGCAGCAGGCAGAGGCGCTGCCATTGGCTGTGCAACAGGCAGAGGCGCTGCCATTGGCTGAGCAGCATTCAGAGCCGCTGCCATTGGCTCAGATCTGCCTGAGGCGCTGCCATTGGCTGAGCAGCAGGGAGAGCCGCTGCCATTGGCTGTGCAACAGGCAGAGGCGCTGCCATTGGCTGAGCAGCATTCAGAGCCGCTGCCATTGGCTGAGATCTGCCTGAGGCGCTGCCATTGGCTGTGCAGCAGGCAGAGGCGCTGCCATTGGCTGTGCAACTGGCAGAGGCGCTGCCATTGGCTGAGATCTACCCGAGGCGCTGCCATTGGCTGAGCAGCATTCAGAGCCGCTGCCATTGGCTGAGATCTGCCTGAGGCGCTGCCATTGGCTGTGCAGCAGGCAGAGGCGCTGCCATTGGCTGTGCAACAGGCAGAGGCGCTGCCATTGGCTGAGCAGCATTCAGAGCCGCTGCCATTGGCTCAGATCTGCCTGAGGCGCTGCCATTGGCTGAGATCTGCCTGAGGCGCTGCCATTGGCTGAGCTGCAGGCAGAGCCGCTGCCATTGGCTGAGATCTGCCTGAGGCGCTGCCATTGGCTGAGCAGCAAGCAGAGGCGCTGCCATTGGCTGAGCAGCAGGCAGAGCCGCTGCCATTGGCTGTGCAACAGGCAGAGGCGCTGCCATTGGCTGAGCAGCATTCAGAGCCGCTGCCATTGGCTGAGATCTGCCTGAGGCGCTGCCATTGGCTGTGCAGCAGGCAGAGGCGCTGCCATTGGCTGAGCAGCAGGCAGAGCCGCTGCCATTGGCTGAGATCTGCCTGAGGCGCTGCCATTGGCTGAGCAGCAGGCAGAGGCGCTGCCATTGGCTCAGATCTGCCTGAGGCGCTGCCATTGGCTGAGCAGCAGGCAGAGGCGCTGCCATTGACTGTGCAACAGGCAGAGGCGCTGCCATTGGCTGAGCAGCATTCAGAGCCGCTGCCATTGGCTGAGATCTGCCTGAGGCGCTGCCATTGGCTGTGCAGCAGGCAGAGGCGCTGCCATTGGCTGTGCAACTGGCAGAGGCGCTGCCATTGGCTGAGATCTGCCCGAGGCGCTGCCATTGGCTGAGCAGCAGGCACAGGCGCTGCCATTGGCTCAGATCTGCATGAGGCGCTGCCATTGGCTGAGCAGCAGGCAGAGGCGCTGCCATTGACTGTGCAACAGGCAGAGGCGCTGCCATTGGCTGAGCAGCATTCAGAGCCGCTGCCATTGGCTGAGATCTGCCTGAGGCGCTGCCATTGGCTGTGCAGCAGGCAGAGGCGCTGCCATTGGCTGTGCAACTGGCAGAGGCGCTGCCATTGGCTGAGATCTGCCCGAGGCGCTGCCATTGGCTGAGCAGCAGGCACAGGCGCTGCCATTGGCTCAGATCTGCATGAGGCGCTGCCATTGGCTGAGCAGCAGGCAGAGGCGCTGCCATTGGCTGTGCAACAGGCAGAGGCGCTGCCATTGGCTGAGCAGCATTCAGAGCCGCTGCCATTGGCTGAGATCTGCCTGAGGCGCTGCCATTGGATGTGCAGCAGGCAGAGGCGCTGCCATTGGCTGTGCAACTGGCAGAGGCGCTGCCATTGGCTGAGATCTGCCCGAGGCGCTGCCATTGGCTGAGCAGCAGGCACAGGCGCTGCCATTGGCACAGATCTGCATGAGGCGCTGCCATTGGCTGAGCAGCAGGCAGAGGCGCTGCCATTGGCTGTGCAACAGGCAGAGGCGCTGCCATTGGCTGAGCAGCATTCAGAGCCGCTGCCATTGGCTCAGATCTGCCTGAGGCGCTGCCATTGGCTGAGCAGCAGGGAGAGCCGCTGCCATTGGCTGTGCAACAGGCAGAGGCGCTGCCATTGGCTGAGCAGCATTCAGAGCCGCTGCCATTGGCTGAGATCTGCCTGAGGCGCTGCCATTGGCTGTGCAGCAGGCAGAGGCGCTGCCATTGGCTGTGCAACTGGCAGAGGCGCTGCCATTGGCTGAGATCTACCCGAGGCGCTGCCATTGGCTGAGCAGCATTCAGAGCCGCTGCCATTGGCTGAGATCTGCCTGCGGCGCTGCCATTGGCTGTGCAGCAGGCAGAGGCGCTGCCATTGGCTGTGCAACAGGCAGAGGCGCTGCCATTGGCTGAGCAGCATTCAGAGCCGCTGCCATTGGCTCAGATCTGCCTGAGGCGCTGCCATTGGCTGAGATCTGCCTGAGGCGCTGCCATTGGCTGAGCTGCAGGCAGAGCCGCTGCCATTGGCTGAGATCTGCCTGAGGCGCTGCCATTGGCTGAGCAGCAGGCAGAGGCGCTGCCATTGGCTCAGATCTGCCTGAGGCGCTGCCATTGGCTGAGCAGCATTCAGAGCCGCTGCCATTGGCTGAGATCTGCCTGAGGCGCTGCCATTGGCTGTGCAGCAGGCAGAGGCGCTGCCATTGGCTGTGCAACTGGCAGAGGCGCTGCCATTGGCTGAGATCTGCCCGAGGCGCTGCCATTGGCTGAGCAGCAGGCACAGGCGCTGCCATTGGCTCAGATCTGCATGAGGCGCTGCCATTGGCTGAGCAGCAGGCAGAGGCGCTGCCATTGGCTGTGCAACAGGCAGAGGCGCTGCCATTGGCTGAGCAGCATTCAGAGCCGCTGCCATTGGCTGAGATCTGCCTTAGGCGCTGCCATTGGCTGTGCAGCAGGCAGAGGCGCTGCCATTGGCTGTGCAACTGGCAGAGGCGCTGCCATTGGCTGAGATCTGCCCGAGGCGCTGCCATTGGCTGAGCAGCAGGCACAGGCGCTGCCATTGGCACAGATCTGCATGAGGCGCTGCCATTGGCTGAGCAGCAGGCAGAGGCGCTGCCATTGGCTGTGCAACAGGCAGAGGCGCTGCCATTGGCTGAGCAGCATTCAGAGCCGCTGCCATTGGCTCAGATCTGCCTGAGGCGCTGCCATTGGCTGAGCAGCAGGGAGAGCCGCTGCCATTGGCTGAGATCTGCCTGAGGCGCTGCCATTGGCTGAGCAGCATTCAGAGCCGCTGCCATTGGCTGAGATCTGCCTGAGGCGCTGCAATTGGGTGAGCAGCAGGCAGAGGCGCTGCCATTGGCTGAGCAGCAAGCAGAGGCGCTGCCATTGGCTGAGCAGCAAGCAGAGGCGCTGCCATTGGCTGAGATCAGCCTGATCTTATGTCTTATGCCTCACGTCTTATGTCTTATGTCTTATGTCTTATGTCTTATGTCTTATGTCTTATGTCTTATGTCTTATGTCTTATGTCTTATGTCTTATGTCTTATGTCTTATGTCTTATGTCTTATGTCTTATGTCTTATGTCTTATGTCTTATGTCTTATGTCTTATGTCTTATGTCTTATGTCTTATGTCTTATGTCTTATGTCTTATGTCTTATGTCTTATGTCTTATGTCTTATGTCTTATGTCTTATGTCTTATGTCTTATGTCTTATGTCTTATGTCTTATGTCTTATGTCTTATGTCTTATGTCTTATGTCTTATGTCTTATGTCTTATGTCTTATGTCTTATGTCTTATGTCTTATGTCTTTATGTCTTATGTCTTATGTCTTATGTCTTATGTCTTATGTCTTATGTCTTATGTCTTATGTCTTATGTCTTATGTCTTATGTCTTATGTCTTATGTCTTATGTCTTATGTCTTATGTCTTATGTCTTATGTCTTATGTCTTATGTCTTATGTCTTATGTCTTATGTCTTATGTCTTATGTCTTATGTCTTATGTCTTATGTCTTATGTCTTATGTCTTATGTCTTATGTCTTATGTCTTATGTCTTATGTCTTATGTCTTATGTCTTATGTCTTATGTCTTATGTCTTATGTCTTATGTCTTATGTCTTATGTCTTATGTCTTATGTCTTATGTCTTATGTCTCATGTCTTATGTCTTATGTCTTATGCCGTCCAAGCGCAACAGTGAATGACCTATGACGAGCTGCTCGATGCATTTAAGCATTAAGCTTAGTGCAGCAATGAAAATAAAAAATCAATCGAATCGATGAAAACAGAATTGGACGCCAACACAGAAGCTCTCAAGACGCTGCTCAATGAAATTGTAAGGTTGAATAGTTCCATTGACGCTCACAACCCCAATGCCGAGTCTCAGCATGCTGAGCTAGCCGAGGCTGATCCTCCTCAATTGTATGCCCTTCCAAGATTCCTCGGATATACATGACATAGTTGTCAATGGTTACGGTAATGCCTTGGTGGTGTGCGACGCCTAAGTAGCTGGAAGCGGTTGGTTAGTGGTGCAGAGACGAATCAATGGCGACGTGGATTTCTACAGAAACTGGACCGGGTTCAAACAAGGCTTTGGCGACTTCGATGGTGAATTCTTTGTGGGCTTGGAGCTACTGCACCATTTGACCAAATCTCTGCCCTATGAGCTGTATGTGCAGCTAATCGATATAACGTCATAGGTATTATGTGATAAGACATAAGAAATAAGACATAAGACATAAGACATAAGACATAAGACATAAGACATAAGACATAAGACATAAGACATAAGACATAAGACATAAGACATAAGACATAAGACATAAGACATAAGACATAAGACATAAGACATAAGACATAAGACATAAGACATAAGACATAAGACATAAGACATAAGACATAAGACATAAGACATAAGACATAAGACATAAGACATAAGACATAAGACATAAGACATAAGACATAAGACATAAGACATAAGACATAAGACATAAGACATAAGACATAAGACATAAGACATAAGACATAAGACATAAGACATAAGACATAAGACATAAGACATAAGACATAAGACATAAGACATAAGACATAAGACATAAGACATAAGACATAAGACATAAGACATAAGACATAAGACATAAGACATAAGACATAAGACATAAGACATAAGACATAAGACATAAGACATAAGACATAAGACATAAGACATAAGACATAAGACATAAGACATAAGACATAAGACATAAGACATAAGACATAAGACATAAGACATAAGACATAAGACATAAGACATAAGACATAAGACATAAGACATAAGACATAAGACATAAGACATAAGACATAAGACATAAGACATAAGACATAAGACATAAGACATAAGACATAAGACATAAGACATAAGACATAAGACATAAGACATAAGACATAAGACATAAGACATAAGACATAAGACATAAGACATAAGACATAAGACATAAGACATAAGACATAAGACATAAGACATAAGACATAAGACATAAGACATAAGACATAAGACATAAGACATAAGACATACATGACATAAGACATAAGACATAAGACATAAGACATAAGACATAAGACATAAGACATAAGACATAAGACATAAGACATAAGACATAAGACATAAGACATAAGACATAAGACATAAGACATAAGACATAAGACATAAGACATAAGACATAAGACATAAGACATAAGACATAAGACATAAGACATAAGACATAAGACATAAGACATAAGACATAAGACATAAGACATAAGACATAAGACATAAGACATAAGACATAAGACATAAGACATAAGACATAAGACATAAGACATAAGACATAAGACATAAGACATAAGACATAAGACATAAGACATAAGACATAAGACATAAGACATAAGACATAAGACATAAGACATAAGACATAAGACATAAGACATAAGACATAAGACATAAGACATAAGACATAAGACATAAGACATAAGACATAAGACATAAGACATAAGACATAAGACATAAGACATAAGACATAAGACATAAGACATAAGACATAAGACATAAGACATAAGACATAAGACATAAGACATAAGACATAAGACATAAGACATAAGACATAAGACATAAGACATAAGACATAAGACATAAGACATAAGACATAAGACATAAGACATAAGACATAAGACATAAGACATAAGACATAAGACATAAGACATAAGACATAAGACATAAGACATACGTCATAGGTATTACGTCATAAGTATTACGTCATAAGTATTACGTCATAGGCATTACGTCATATGTATTACGTCATAAGTATTACGTCATAGGCATTACGTCATATGTATTACGTCATAGGTATTACGTCATAAGCATTACGTCATAAGCATTACGTCATGGGCATTACGTCACAGGTATTACACTCCCCTCCCCTCACCCCTCACCCCACTCCACTCTCCCCTCTTCCCTCTCCCCTCTCCCCTCCCTCTCCCCTTTCCCCTCTCCCCTCCTCTCCCCTGCCATTGGCTGAGCAGCAGGCAGAGCCGCTGCCATTGGCTGAGATCTGCCTGAGGCGCTGCCATTGGCTGAGCAACAGGCAGAGGCGCTGCCATTGGCTGAGCAGCAGGCAGAGGCGCTGCCATTGGCTGTGCAGCAGGCAGAGGCGCTGCCATTAGCTAAGCAGCAGGCAGAGGCGCTGCCATTGGCTGAGCAACAGGCAGAGCCGCTGCCATTGGCTGAGATCTGCCTGAGGCGCTGCCATTGGCTGAGCAACAGGCAGAGGCGCTGCCATTGGCTGAGCAGCAGGCAGAGGCGCTGCCATTGGCTGTGCAGCAGGCAGAGGCGCTGCCATTGGCTGAGCTGCAGGCAGAGCCGCTGCCATTGGCTGAGATCTGCCTGAGGCGCTGCCATTGGCTGAGCAACAGGCAGAGGCGCTGCCATTGGCTGAGCAGCAGGCAGAGGCGCTGCCATTGGCTGTGCAGCAGGCAGAGGCGCTGCCATTAGCTAAGCAGCAGGCAGAGGCGCTGCCATTGGCTGAGCAACAGGCAGAGCCGCTGCCATTGGCTGAGATCTGCCTGAGGCGCTGCCATTGGCTGAGCTGCAGGCAGAGCCGCTGCCATTGGCTGAGATCTGCCTGAGGCGCTGCCATTGGCTGAGCAGCAGGCAGAGGCGCTGCCATTGGCTGAGCAGCAGGCAGAGCCGCTGCCATTGGCTGTGCAACAGGCAGAGGCGCTGCCATTGGCTGAGCAGCATTCAGAGCCGCTGCCATTGGCTGAGATCTGCATGAGGCGCTGCCATTGGCTGTGCAGCAGGCAGAGGCGCTGCCATTGGCTGTGCAACTGGCAGAGGCGCTGCCATTGGCTCAGATCTGCCTGAGGCGCTGCCATTGGCTGAGCTGCAGGCAGAGCCGCTGCCATTGGCTGAGATCTGCCTGAGGCGCTGCCATTGGCTGAGCAGCAGGCAGAGGCGCTGCCATTGGCTCAGATCTGCATGAGGCGCTGCCATTGGCTGAGCAGCAGGCAGAGGCGCTGCCATTGGCTGTGCAACAGGCAGAGGCGCTGCCATTGGCTGAGCAGCATTCAGAGCCGCTGCCATTGGCTGAGATCTGCCTGAGGCGCTGCCATTGGCTGTGCAGCAGGCAGAGGCGCTGCCATTGGCTGTGCAACTGGCAGAGGCGCTGCCATTGGCTGTGCAACTAGCAGAGGCGCTGCCATTGGCTCAGATCTGCCTGAGGCGCTGCCATTGGCTGAGCAGCAGGCAGAGCCGCTGCCATTGACTGAGATCTGCCCGAGGCGCTGCCATTCGCTGAGCAGCAGGCACAGGCGCTGCCATTGGCTCAGATCTGCCTGAGGCGCTGCCATTGGCTGAGCAGCATTCAGAGCCGCTGCCATTGGCTGAGATCTGCCTGAGGCGCTGCCATTGGCTGAGCAGCAGGCAGAGGCGCTGCCATTGGCTCAGATCTGCATGAGGCGCTGCCATTGGCTGAGCAGCAGGCAGAGGCGCTGCCATTGGCTGTGCAACAGGCAGAGGCGCTGCCATTGGCTGAGCAGCATTCAGAGCCGCTGCCATTGGCTGAGATCTGCCTGAGGCGCTGCCATTGGCTGTGCAGCAGGCAGAGGCGCTGCCATTGGCTGTGCAACTGGCAGAGGCGCTGCCATTGGCTCAGATCTGCCTGAGGCGCTGCCATTGGCTGAGCAGCAGGCAGAGCCGCTGCCATTGGCTGAGATCTGCCTGAGGCGCTGCCATTGGCTGAGCAGCATTCAGAGCCGCTGCCATTGGCTGAGATCTGCCTGAGGCGCTGCAATTGGGTGAGCAGCAGGCAGAGGCGCTGCCATTGGCTGAGCAGCAAGCAGAGGCGCTGCCATTGGCTGAGCAGCAAGCAGAGGCGCTGCCATTGGCTGAGATCAGCCTGATCTTATGTCTTATGCCTTACGTCTTATGTCTAATGTCTTATGTCTTATGTCTTATGTCTTATGTCTTATGTCTTATGTCTTATGTCTTATGTCTTATGTCTTATGTCTTATGTCTTATGTCTTATGTCTTATGTCTTATGTCTTATGTCTCATGTCTTATGTCTTATGTCTTATGTCTTATGTCTTATGTCTTATGTCTTATGTCTTATGTCTTATGTCTTATGTCTTATGTCTTATGTCTTATGTCTTATGTCTTATGTCTTATGTCTTATGTCTTATGTCTTATGTCTTATGTCTTATGTCTTATGTCTTATGTCTTATGTATGTCTTATGTCTTATGTCTTATGTCTTATGTCTTATGTCTTATGTCTTATGTCTTATGTCTTATGTCTTATGTCTTATGTCTTATGTCTTATGTCTTATGTCTTATGTCTTATGTCTTATGTCTTATGTCTTATGTCTTATGTCTTATGTCTTATGTCTTATGTCTTATGTCTTATGTCTTATGTCTTATGTCTTATGTCTTATGTCTTATGTCTTATGTCTTATGTCTTATGTCTTATGTCTTATGTCTTATGTCTTATGTCTTATGTCTTATGTCTTATGTCTTATGTCTTATGTCTATTCTATGTCTTATGTCTTATGTCTTATGTCTTATGTCTTATGTCTTATGTCTTATGTCTTATGTCTTATGTCTTATGTCTTATGTCTTATGTCTTATGTCTTATGTCTTATGTCTTATGTCTTATGTCTTATGTCTTATGTCTTATGTCTTATGTCTTATGTCTTATGTCTTATGTCTTATGTCTTATGTCTTATGTCTTATGTCTTATGTCTTATGTCTTATGTCTTATGTCTTATGTCTTATGTCTTATGTCTTATGTCTTATGTCTTATGTCTTATGTCTTATGTCTTATGTCTTATGTCTTATGTCTTATGTCTTATGTCTTATGTCTTATGTCTTATGTCTTATGTCTTATGTCTTATGTCTTATGTCTTATGTCTTATGTCTTATGTCTTATGTCTTATGTCTTATGTCTTATGTCTTATGTCTTATGTCTTATGTCTTATGTCTTATGTCTTATGTCTTATGTCTTATGTCTTATGTCTTATGTCTTATGTCTTATGTCTTATGTCTTATGTCTTATGTCTTATGTCTTATGTCTTATGTCTTATGTCTTATGTCTTATGTCTTATGTCTTATGTCTTATGTCTTATGTCTTATGTCTTATGTCTTATGTCTTATGTCTTATGTCTTATGTCTTATGTCTTATGTCTTATGTCTTATGTCTTATGTCTTATGTCTTATGTCTTATGTCTTATGTCTTATGTCTTATGTCTTATGTCTTATGTCTTATGTCTTATGTCTTATGTCTTATGTCTTATGTCTTATGTCTTATGTCTTATGTCTTATGTCTTATGTCTTATGTCTTATGTCTTATGTCTTATGTCTTATGTCTTATGTCTTATGTCTTATGTCTTATGTCTTATGTCTTATGTCTTATTTCTTATGTCTTATCACATAATACCTATGACGTTATATCGATTAGCTGCACATACAGCTCTTAGGGCAGAGATTTGGTCAAATGGTGCAGTAGCTCCAAGCCCACAAAGAATTCACCATCGAAGTCGCCAAAGCCTTGTTTGTACTCGGTCCAGTTTCTGTAGAAATCCACGTCGCCATTGATTCGTCTCTGCACCACTAACCAACCGCTTCCAGCTACTTAGGCGTCGCACACCACCAAGGCATTACCGTAACCATTGACAACTATGTCATGTATATCCGAGGAATCTTGGAAGGGCATACAATTGAGGAGGATCAGCCTCGGCTAGCTCAACATGCTGAGACTCGGCATTGGGGTTGTGAGCGTCAATGGAACTATTCAACCTTACAATTTTATTGAGCAGCGTCTTGAGAGCTTCTGTGTTGGCGTCCAATTCTGTTTTCATCGACTCGATTGATTTTTTATTTTCATTGCTGCACTAAGCTTAATGCTTAAATGCATCGAGCAGCTCGTCATAGGTCATTCACTGACACTGAAGACATAAGACATAAGACATAAGACATAAGACATAAGACATAAGACATAAGACATAAGACATAAGACATAAGACATAAGACATAAGACATAAGACATAAGACATAAGACATAAGACATAAGACATAAGACATAAGACATAAGACATAAGACATAAGACATAAGACATAAGACATAAGACATAAGACATAAGACATAAGACATAAGACATAAGACATAAGACATAAGACATAAGACATAAGACATAAGACATAAGACATAAGACATAAGACATAAGACATAAGACATAAGACATAAGACATAAGACATAAGACATAAGACATAAGACATAAGACATAAGACATAAGACATAAGACATAAGACATAAGACATAAGACATAAGACATAAGACATAAGACATAAGACATAAGACATAAGACATAAGACATAAGACATAAGACATAAGACATAAGACATAAGACATAAGACATAAGACATAAGACATAAGACATAAGACATAAGACATAAGACATAAGACATAAGACATAAGACATAAGACATAAGACATAAGACATAAGACATAAGACCCCCCTCCTACCCTCCCCACCCCTCCCCTCCTCTCCCATCTCCCCTCCCCTCCTCTCCCATCTCCCCTCCCCTCCCCTCCCCTCCCCTCCCATCCCTCACCCCTCCCTCTCCCCTCCCTTCCCCTCCCTTCCCCTCCCTTCCCCTCCCTTCCCCTCCCTTCCCCTTCCTTCCCCTCTCTTCCCCTCCCTTCCCCTCCCTTCCCCTCCCTTCCCCTCCCTTCCCCTCCCTTCCCCTCCCTTCCCCTCCCTTCCCCTCCCTCTCCCCTCCCTTCCCCTCCCTCTCCCCTCCCTTCCCCTCCCTTCCCCTCCCTTCCCCTCCCTTCCCCTCCCTTCCCCTCCCTTCCCCTCCCTTCCCCTCCCTTCCCCTCCTTTCCCCTCCCTTCCCCTCCCTTCCCCTCCCTTCCCCTCCCTTCCCCTCCCTTCCCCTCCCTTCCCCTCCCTTCCCCTCCCATCACCTCCCTTCCCCTCCCTTCCCCTCCCATCACCTCCCTTCCCCTCCCCTCCCCTCCCCTCCCCTCCCTTCCCTTCCCCTCCCTTCCCCTCCCTTCCCTTCCTTCCCTTCCTTCCCTTCCCTTCCCCTCCCTTCCCCTCCCTTCCCCTCCCTTCCCCTCCCTTCCCCTCCCTTCCCCTCCCTTCCCCTCCCTTCCCCTCCCTTCCCCTCCCTTCCCCTCCCTTCCCCTCCCTTCCCCTCCCCTCCCCTCCCCTCCCCTCCCTTCCCCTCCCTTCCCCTCCCTTCCCCTCCCTTCCCCATCCTTCCCCATTCTTCCCCTTCCTTCCCCTCCCTTCCCATCCCTTCCCCTCCCTTCCCCTCCCTTCCCCTCCCTTCCCCTCCCTTCCCCTCCCTTCCCCACCTTCCCCTCCCTTCCCCTCCCCTCCCTTCCCCTCCCTTCCCCTCCCTTCCCCTTCCCTTCCCCTCCCCTCCCCTCCCCTCCCAACCCCTCCCCACCCTCCCCTCCCCTCCCCTCCCCGCCCCACCCCTCCCTTCCCCGCCCCACCCCTCCTCTCCCCTCCCTCTCCCCTGCCCTCCCCAACCCTCCCCACCCCTCCCCACCACTACCACCCCTTCTGCTGCTGAGCAGCAGGCAGAGCCGCTGCCATTGGCTGAGATCTGCCTGAGGCGCTGCCATTGGCTGAGATCTGCCTGAGGCGCTGCCATTGGCTGTGCAGCAGGCAGAGGCGCTGCCATTGGCTGAGCAGCAGGCAGAGCCGCTGCCATTGGCTGAGATCTGCCTGAGGCGCTGCCATTGGCTGAGATCTGCCTGAGGCGCTGCCATTGGCTGTGCAGCAGGCAGAGGCGCTGCCATTGGCTGAGCTGCAGGCAGAGCCGCTGCCATTGGCTGAGATCTGCCTGAGGCGCTGCCATTGGCTGAGCAGCAAGCAGAGGCGCTGCCATTGGCTGAGCAGCAGGCAGAGCCGCTGCCATTGGCTGTGCAACAGGCAGAGGCGCTGCCATTGGCTGAGCAGCATTCAGAGCCGCTGCCATTGGCTGAGATCTGCCTGAGGCGCTGCCATTGGCTGTGCAGCAGGCAGAGGCGCTGCCATTGGCTGAGCAGCAGGCAGAGCCGCTGCCATTGGCTGAGATCTGCCTGAGGCGCTGCCATTGGCTGAGCAGCAGGCAGAGGCGCTGCCATTGGCTCAGATCTGCCTGAGGCGCTGCCATTGGCTGAGCAGCAGGCAGAGGCGCTGCCATTGACTGTGCAACAGGCAGAGGCGCTGCCATTGGCTGAGCAGCATTCAGAGCCGCTGCCATTGGCTGAGATCTGCCTGAGGCGCTGCCATTGGCTGTGCAGCAGGCAGAGGCGCTGCCATTGGCTGTGCAACTGGCAGAGGCGCTGCCATTGGCTGAGATCTGCCCGAGGCGCTGCCATTGGCTGAGCAGCAGGCACAGGCGCTGCCATTGGCTCAGATCTGCATGAGGCGCTGCCATTGGCTGAGCAGCAGGCAGAGGCGCTGCCATTGGCTGTGCAACAGGCAGAGGCGCTGCCATTGGCTGAGCAGCATTCAGAGCCGCTGCCATTGGCTGAGATCTGCCTGAGGCGCTGCCATTGGCTGTGCAGCAGGCAGAGGCGCTGCCATTGGCTGTGCAACTGGCAGAGGCGCTGCCATTGGCTGAGATCTGCCCGAGGCGCTGCCATTGGCTGAGCAGCAGGCACAGGCGCTGCCATTGGCTCAGATCTGCATGAGGCGCTGCCATTGGCTGAGCAGCAGGCAGAGGCGCTGCCATTGGCTGTGCAACAGGCAGAGGCGCTGCCATTGGCTGAGCAGCATTCAGAGCCGCTGCCATTGGCTGAGATCTGCCTGAGGCGCTGCCATTGGCTGTGCAGCAGGCAGAGGCGCTGCCATTGGCTGTGCAACTGGCAGAGGCGCTGCCATTGGCTGAGATCTGCCCGAGGCGCTGCCATTGGCTGAGCAGCAGGCACAGGCGCTGCCATTGGCTCAGATCTGCATGAGGCGCTGCCATTGGCTGAGCAGCAGGCAGAGGCGCTGCCATTGGCTGTGCAACAGGCAGAGGCGCTGCCATTGGCTGAGCAGCATTCAGAGCCGCTGCCATTGGCTGAGATCTGCCTGAGGCGCTGCCATTGGCTGTGCAGCAGGCAGAGGCGCTGCCATTGGCTGTGCAACTGGCAGAGGCGCTGCCATTGGCTGAGATCCGCCCGAGGCGCTGCCATTGGCTGAGCAGCAGGCACAGGCGCTGCCATTGGCACAGATCTGCATGAGGCGCTGCCATTGGCTGTGCAGCAGGCAGAGGCGCTGCCATTGGCTGTGCAACAGGCAGAGGCGCTGCCATTGGCTGAGATCTGCCCGAGGCGCTGCCATTGGCTGAGCAGCAGGCACAGGCGCTGCCATTGGCTGAGCAGCATTCAGAGCCGCTGCCATTGGCTGAGATCTGCCTGAGGCGCTGCCATTGGCTGTGCAACAGGCAGAGGCGCTGCCATTGGCTGAGCAGCATTCAGAGCCGCTGCCATTGGCTGAGATCTGCCTGAGGCGCTGCCATTGGCTGTGCAACAGGCAGAGGCGCTGCCATTGGCTGAGCAGCATTCAGAGCCGCTGCCATTGGCTGATATCTGCCTGAGGCGCTGCCATTGGCTGTGCAGCAGGCAGAGGCGCTGCCATTGGCTGTGCAACTGGCAGAGGCGCTGCCATTGGCTGAGATCTGCCCGAGGCGCTGCCATTGGCTGAGCAGCAGGCACAGGCGCTGCCATTGGCACAGATCTGCATGAGGCGCTGCCATTGGCTGTGCAGCAGGCAGAGGCGCTGCCATTGGCTGTGCAACAGGCAGAGGCGCTGCCATTGGCTGAGCAGCATTCAGAGCCGCTGCCATTGGCTCAGATCTGCCTGAGGCGCTGCCATTGGCTGAGCAGCAGGGAGAGCCGCTGCCATTGGCTGTGCAACAGGCAGAGGCGCTGCCATTGGCTGAGCAGCATTCAGAGCCGCTGCCATTGGCTGAGATCTGCCCGAAGCGCTGCCATTGGCTGAGCAGCAGGCACAGGCGCTGCCATTGGCACAGATCTGCATGAGGCGCTGCCATTGGCTGTGCAGCAGGCAGAGGCGCTGCCATTGGCTGTGCAACAGGCAGAGGCGCTGCCATTGGCTGAGCAGCAGGCAGAGGCGCTGCCATTGGCTCAGATCTGCCTGAGGCGCTGCCATTGGCTGAGCAGCAGGGAGAGCCGCTGCCATTGGCTGTGCAACAGGCAGAGGCGCTGCCATTGGCTGAGCAGCATTCAGAGCCGCTGCCATTGGCTGAGATCTGCCTGAGGCGCTGCCATTGGCTGTGCAGCAGGCAGAGGCGCTGCCATTGGCTGTGCAACTGGCAGAGGCGCTGCCATTGGCTGAGATCTGCCCGAGGCGCTGCCATTGGCTGAGCAGCATTCAGAGCCGCTGCCATTGGCTGAGATCTGCCTGAGGCGCTGCCATTGGCTGTGCAGCAGGCAGAGGCGCTGCCATTGGCTGTGCAACAGGCAGAGGCGCTGCCATTGGCTGAGCAGCATTCAGAGCCGCTGCCATTGGCTCAGATCTGCCTGAGGCGCTGCCATTGGCTGAGATCTGCCTGAGGCGCTGCCATTGGCTGAGCTGCAGGCAGAGCCGCTGCCATTGGCTGAGATCTGCCTGAGGCGCTGCCATTGGCTGAGCAGCAAGCAGAGGCGCTGCCATTGGCTGAGCAGCAGGCAGAGCCGCTGCCATTGGCTGTGCAACAGGCAGAGGCGCTGCCATTGGCTGAGCAGCATTCAGAGCCGCTGCCATTGGCTGAGATCTGCCTGAGGCGCTGCCATTGGCTGTGCAGCAGGCAGAGGCGCTGCCATTGGCTGAGCAGCAGGCAGAGCCGCTGCCATTGGCTGAGATCTGCCTGAGGCGCTGCCATTGGCTGAGCAGCAGGCAGAGGCGCTGCCATTGGCTCAGATCTGCCTGAGGCGCTGCCATTGGCTGAGCAGCAGGCAGAGGCGCTGCCATTGACTGTGCAACAGGCAGAGGCGCTGCCATTGGCTGAGCAGCATTCAGAGCCGCTGCCATTGGCTGAGATCTGCCTGAGGCGCTGCCATTGGCTGTGCAGCAGGCAGAGGCGCTGCCATTGGCTGAGCAGCATTCAGAGCCGCTGCCATTGGCTGAGATCTGCCTGAGGCGCTGCCATTGGCTGTGCAGCAGGCAGAGGCGCTGCCATTGGCTGAGATCTGCCCGAGGCGCTGCCATTGGCTGAGCAGCAGGCACAGGCGCTGCCATTGGCTCAGATCTGCATGAGGCGCTGCCATTGGCTGAGCAGCAGGCAGAGGCGCTGCCATTGGCTGTGCAACAGGCAGAGGCGCTGCCATTGGCTGAGCAGCATTCAGAGCCGCTGCCATTGGCTGAGATCTGCCTGAGGCGCTGCCATTGGCTGTGCAGCAGGCAGAGGCGCTGCCATTGGCTGTGCAACTGGCAGAGGCGCTGCCATTGGCTGAGATCTGCCCGAGGCGCTGCCATTGGCTGAGCAGCAGGCACAGGCGCTGCCATTGGCACAGATCTGCATGAGGCGCTGCCATTGGCTGAGCAGCAGGCAGAGGCGCTGCCATTGGCTGTGCAACAGGCAGAGGCGCTGCCATTGGCTGAGCAGCATTCAGAGCCGCTGCCATTGGCTCAGATCTGCCTGAGGCGCTGCCATTGGCTGAGCAGCAGGGAGAGCCGCTGCCATTGGCTGAGATCTGCCCGAGGCGCTGCCATTGGCTGAGCAGCATTCAGAGCCGCTGCCATTGGCTGAGATCTGCCTGAGGCGCTGCAATTGGGTGAGCAGCAGGCAGAGGCGCTGCCATTGGCTGAGCAGCAAGCAGAGGCGCTGCCATTGGCTGAGCAGCAAGCAGAGGCGCTGCCATTGGCTGAGATCAGCCTGATCTTATGTCTTATGCCTCACGTCTTATGTCTTATGTCTAATGTCTTATGTCTTATGCCTTATGTCTTATGTCTTATGTCTTATGTCTTATGTCTTGTGTCTTATGTCTTATGTCTTATGTCTTATGTCTTATGTCTTATGTCTTATGTCTTATGTCTTATGTCTTATGTCTTATGTCTTATGTCTTATGTCTTATGTCTTATGTCTTATGTCTTATGTCTTATGTCTTATGTCTTATGTCTTATGTCTTATGTCTTATGTCTTAAGTCTTATGTCTTATGTCTTATGTCTTATGTCTTATGTCTTATGTCTTATGTCTTATGTCTTATGTCTTATGTCTTATGTCTTATGTCTTATGTCTTATGTCTTATGTCTTATGTCTTATGTCTTATGTCTTATGTCTTATGTCTTATGTCTTATGTCTTATGTCTTATGTCTTATGTCTTATGTCTTATGTCTTATGTCTTATGTCTTATGTCTTATGTCTTATGTCTTATGTCTTATGTCTTATGTCTTATGTCTTATGTCTTATGTCTTATGTCTTATGTCTTATGTCTTATGTCTTATGTCTTATGTCTTATGTCTTATGTCTTATGTCTTATGTCTTATGTCTTATGTCTTATGTCTTATGTCTTATGTCTTATGTCTTATGTCTTATGTCTTATGTCTTATGTCTTATGTCTTATGTCTTATGTCTTATGTCTTATGTCTTATGTCTTATGTCTTATGTCTTATGTCTTATGTCTTATGTCTTATGTCTTATGTCTTATGCCTTATGTCTTATGTCTTATGTCTTATGTCTTATGTCTTATGTCTTATGTCTTATGTCTTATGTCTTATGTCTTATGTCTTATGTCTTATGTCTTATGTCTTATGCCTTATGTCTTATGTCTTATGTCTTATGTCTTATGTCTTATGTCTTATGTCTCATGTCTTATGTCTTATGTCTTATGCCGTCCAAGCGCAACAGTGAATGACCTATGACGAGCTGCTCGATGCATTTAAGCATTAAGCTTAGTGCAGCAATGAAAATAAAAAATCAATCGAATCGATGAAAACAGAATTGGACGCCAACACAGAAGCTCTCAAGACGCTGCTCAATGAAATTGTAAGGTTGAATAGTTCCATTGACGCTCACAACCCCAATGCCGAGTCTCAGCATGCTGAGCTAGCCGAGGCTGATCCTCCTCAATTGTATGCCCTTCCAAGATTCCTCGGATATACATGACATAGTTGTCAATGGTTACGGTAATGCCTTGGTGGTGTGCGACGCCTAAGTAGCTGGAAGCGGTTGGTTAGTGGTGCAGAGACGAATCAATGGCGACGTGGATTTCTACAGAAACTGGACCGAGTACAAACAAGGCTTTGGCGACTTCGATGGTGAATTCTTTGTGGGCTTGGAGCTACTGCACCATTTGACCAAATCTCTGCCCTAAGAGCTGTATGTGCAGCTAATCGATATAACGTCATAGGTATTATGTGATAAGACATAAGAAATAAGACATAAGACATAAGACATAAGACATAAGACATAAGACATAAGACATAAGACATAAGACATAAGACATAAGACATAAGACATAAGACATAAGACATAAGACATAAGACATAAGACATAAGACATAAGACATAAGACATAAGACATAAGACATAAGACATAAGACATAAGACATAAGACATAAGATATAAGACATAAACAGACATAAGACATAAGACATAAGACATAAGACATAAGACATAAGACATAAGAC